>JAJJMC010014238.1:1444595-1500960 GCA_023531435.1 Papaver californicum | reverse complement strand
AAACAAACAAATTTTTATTTTTATTTTTGAAGCATTAAAATGTCAGATTTATTTATACAACAACTATTTTGTTTATATGACCAAATTACTCTTTCACCAGCCCATCTAAAGGAAATCTTCGGCATTAATACCCAGTCCTTGAACAGAGAAAGAGTATTCGAGTACATTTCAAAATCCAGTCGAGACCCTTCTTAGATGGTTTGATTCGATTCTTCCTCTTTGTTTCAAGTTAAAAGCCCCCATTTAGATAAGGCCAACCCTTCGACTGAGGTACGCAGTAATTTGTCTAGTATCTTTTACAATCTTCAGAGGATTCAATTTAGTGTTTTTATTTCTTAATTCTATAATTTAGATAATGGTTTTTTTCTTAAAACTCACCTAATCTATGTTTCTTTTATCCAAATCATATATTGCTGTAAATTGTGATAAATATATAAGTATAGCAGCTCAGTTGTTGTTATTGGGTGCAGTTATTTCCCATTACAGGAACTTAAGAATGCTGCATGCATTTCAGTTGCTCGTTGTTTGGTCTGTGTCATCTGCTTTTAAACTCAGGTAAAGAAGGAATCTATGTACTAAGAATTGGAAACGAAGAAGTGTCTAATCGTTACTGCTTTTAAGCATTTATGATTAGAAAATAGAAATATAGATTCTATAACTCAACTTCAGGACACACAGACAACTGATTAGAATTATAGATACTAATCTTTAGGGGAAAGATGTTATGGTAAGGGGGATATGCATTTCACTTATTTGATTATTATTATTATTGTAACTCTTAACACCTCTTTCCATCACATATTTTCTTGTACCAAAACAATTTTAGATAGGCATTTCAATTATTTCATTTCCTCTAACTTCTCTATGCCGTCTACAAACCCATGCAATTTGTCCAGTATCGCAATATCTTACTCTCCATAAACCAAATCTGTCAGCAATTTCTTTTCCTGTCGAACATCGGTTTTCCTTCAAGAAATCCATAAGCCACTGCTGAGCTGTTCTCAGATCTTGCTGAATATCCCTTGACTTGTTTCTGCTTCTATATCTACTTCCAATTGTGGCAGCCCCCACGGCACCTGCAGCCACCCCTCCTGCCGCTCCTGTTATTACTGAAGAATCGACTAGATGGACCACTGCTCTACTCAGATCAGGTATCATTTGTCCCATTCCAGCTGCGATATGAACGCCTATCTTTAAAGCGAATGTTAACAAAGTCATGAATTTCTTCATGTAAGGAACCAAACTCTTAACTGTTATGTTATCCATTTGCATCAACTCACAACCAATTTGATCTTCAACAGCATGCATTTCCCGTCGGAATTCACATAGCATGTGTAGTCTGAGTGCCACCATACCTGAAACTATGTTGGTCACCAATCTCTTTGTATAGTTATCAGTTCTGACAAAGTAAAACATGTTGGGTACTTTTCTTTCTTCAACGTGCACATTGTAGTTAACCAAATAGTTAACATTGCGATTAAGCTCAATCAACATCCTGTGTTCATAATATCTCAGCCCCTGAATCTCTTGCTTCAGGTCACGGATTTCTCGTTCGATGATTTTTAGCCTTTGTAGAACTATCTCCACTCCCTTTGCGATTCCACTAAATGATGGTTCAACTACGCCATCAGGTTCACCTTGGGTGACCAGAGTATTAGCCGTGTCAGGGTTGTCCTCAAGTGGGACTGCCAATTCCACCGCAAGATGGTGGAGAACATTATACCGTCGGTGAAGTACTTCCCGAAAATCATCATCTGATAAGAGATCTCTAGCAAAATCAAACCCTGACTGTAAAATTAGTCTTCCACCATCAGACACTGAACTCCAAGTATGTTGATAATCATACATGCTTTCTGCAGGAACCGAGAGTACTGCTTCCTTCAGTTTTTGCAAATGCACAAACTGGGATTTCCTGTATCTTGGAGGTATCAGATTTTTCACGCACCCTGGCCGAAGAACGTTTTCAGTTAAGGTGACACCATGGCAGAGACTTTGGATTGTTGGAATTATGAGCTGTCGCATGAGTCTTAGAGTTTCTGTTAGGTTTTTTGTAGAACATGCAAGGACATCAATATGGTAACCCAATTGCCCTCCAAGTTCCACTCTGACATATATTCCGTTGATAGATAGCGAGATGAGGTATTTTTCTAGGCTGTAAGTTGCTCCGAGCTGATTTTGCGACTTGAATATCTTGTTGTGTAGATGTACCTGGACCCAGAAACAAGTAACATCATTATGCCCATCGGTGAAAATTTCTTATTTCCCTGATTACATGCATACATATCAACTTCAATAATGATGAGATAGCATTCTAAGAGAAAGAAACAATCGGTACCTGTAACCTGGGAAAGAAGCCTGGTGTGAGAAGAGTGTGGTTTGAATCAGCACACTCAAGATGCAGACCAGCGTAAATGCAATCTGGCATTGACATTTGCCATCTTTGTGATCTCCCTCTTCCTTCTTGAAGAAGTGAAGGTATTAGAAGCAGTGGATTTATGTCCTCTTGATCTTGTTCATAACACAGTTCTAGTTTTAGCATCATTCTCACAAGATCACCAGCCTCCAAGTTCTCGAAAACTTTTGAGTTCATTCCTGGAATATGACTTTGTAAACTTCCTATAAGAATTATCTCCAGTTCATTCTTTCTCATGAATCCACTCTTTTCTAGAGGTGGCTGGTTTCTACAGTCTAATTTTACCAATTGACTAAGTACTTCCCCACAGAACCACTCACAATCTAAGATCAGAAATCCTAGTTCTTTGAAAAATATCACTTCTCCTATATGATGAAGAGAATACGCCATGGCTTGCCGTCTTATCTCTACCTTCTCGACGTTATCATGCCTCGACCGGATTCTTAATGCTGACACCTTGACTTGGCACAGCTCACAAAACTCCTTCCACCTCATTGCTGGCTTTGAATTCTCTGACCTCCAATTAGATAGAATTTGTATTAGATCGTTGCAAAGTTCATAAACTCGAGGCACTCGCTGGAGTATCGTCTTGCTGGTCTTTCGAAGATGATGAGTGAGTCTGCCTACTGAGCTGGATGATCTTGCATCGACTGTAAAAACAGTTGGATAGAACTCAACAAATCCTTGGAATCTCTCTTTAAGTCTCTGAATGGAATGAATTGTAACCTGCAGACTCTCTGATGGCTGCATGATTTTGTCGAAATGCGTAAGTACTATTGTGACATTTGGCAGCAAAGATTGTGGACCGGCTCTTCTTGAGTTTGAGACTACAAACCTAAGCCAATACAGTAGGTCTTCTTCTATCTCTGCTGAGCTTTTAAGTTCTCTATTTTGAGGCTTCTTGTGGAAACTGCATACAATCAGAAAGAATGATGCACTTCCATGCCCGGGGAACATGAGATCATGGAGCGCATAGTACTCGTGTTGACCTGCAAGATCCCAGATTGAGATCTTAACATCATCATCTTTTATAGTTTTGATCCTGATTCCTTCTGTTCTCACAGCTTGTTCGATCGGGTTTACTAGCGTTTTTACATGGTCCAAGTAGGGAACTTTTGAAGAAGTGAAGTTCTGTGATATAGAGTTACATAGCGTGGTTTTACCTGCAAATTTTTGGTTTTATGCATTTGAATCCCAATTAATAAGATCAATAGTATTAGTTCTACTGAGTGCTGAGTCTAGAAATGATACCTGCATATTCTTGTCCGCACAAGAAGACCCTGCAACTCTTGGGTGCTGTTAATGGCATGTCCTTTAGCAAATCAATTTCTGGTACCATCTTTCCGTTCTGCCCAAGCTTCTGATAAATCTCATTAATCTTGCCAGAATTCTGCAATGGTGTTTTGGTTAAATCGATGTCTTCAATCCAGGGATTAACCTGTAATGTCTGCATTATTGTATGCAAAACAAGCTCTCCATCAACCCCTTTGCAACCCTGTAAAGACAAGTATTTCAGAGTTGCATTACTCTCCAAGCTTTTGAAGATGCTGGCAATATCTTCTTTCTTTAAGCTTTCGTCATTGTAAATTCCTAGCCGGACCAGACTCTGATTTGTTATCAGCATTTGCTGAATGGCTGCAATTCCCTCCCTTCCAATCTTTGTTTTTCCTCCTCCAAATGTTACTGACTTTAGAGTTGTGTTTGCTTGGTTTTGCAGGGCTGAAAACCTGGTGAGTGGACAAAGCAAATGCTCTACAGCTACCCCACTAAACTGGTTTCCATCAACATATAAGCTTTCTAAAACCTGATTCTTGAAGAGTCCTGCAGCAATATACACTATTACCTTGTCTTTTAAGCAGGTATTAGATAAGTTCACTTGCTTGAGAGTCCGATTCTGTTCTAAAACCACTCGGAATTCCTTGGCCCAGCGTGACTTTAATCGAATTCCGGACATGTCTAGTGATTTTACTGTTGAATTCCACCCCATAGCACAGGCAACCCTGCAAGAACCTGAAAGATCAAGCCTATAAATTCTTAACGTGCTGTCTCCAGGTACAAATTCGACCACCTTCGAGTTTTTTTCACCGTTCTCTGCACTCCATATATGAACTTCCATAGACCTATTTCTTGCTAAAACTGCTGAGATCAATGGGGTAGCTGTCATGGAGGTTGAGTCAAGAATTATCAAAAGTTTCAATTTCGTATTCACCTCGATCATTTTTGCGAGTTCTTCTGCGCCTTTCATTCCGATTGAATCATCCCAAATCTGCAACTCTTCCAAACTGACATTATTTTTTAAAGCAGAAGCGATAAGCCCAACCCCAGCATGCCCAACACAAGACTCGGATAATATGATTTCTTTGATTCCTCCATTTCTTTTTAACATTTCTGATATTTCCCATAAACCCTCTACATTGAATCTGTTTCTCCGGAACACCACTTGTTTGATATTCAAGTTTTTCTGTAGTACTGCACAGAGATTTCTCAGTTGCTGCATTTCCCATTCTACTCTCTGGAATTCCAAAGTTGTCAGAGATTTTTGGATGTTCTTATCTTCTCCAATTAGATTTAAAAGATGAGAGAAATACTGAACATCGTCTTTGTCTGTCGAGATCTTTATGCACATGGAATTCTCTGTTTCCTTATAGCAGCATGAAATGGCTTGAGAAAGATGGAATGATATACTGTGCAGTGTTTCACCTTCAGAAGTCATTACTTGCAGGGCCCATTGGAGATCTTTAAGCTTGTGATTTTCTGCCATTGCGCTATGGATTTTGGTTCAAGGGGTGCTGGTGGTATGAAGGATACTCTTCTATGCACAATCTGCCATAAAATTGCTCTGTGAGTTTAAGCATGTAAACCCGAATTGATGATTTTCTTTGCAAATCCTGTTCAACTTCTATGTGATGCACAAGACTTGTAACATCTTAACGGTGTTGAGTTATAAATTTATGATGATAACTGGATTACTGACCATGGAGCTACAATTCAAGATGAAAACATGAACATCTTTGGTTGCATTCCAGTCACAATATATGTGTTTAAACATCAAATAGTACTGCTGCACAGATCTCCTTACTTTATTCCGAATCTGTTGCAGTGATTCCTTTGTGATTCGATAGTGATAATGAGGTAAGAAAAGAATATGTTACAGAAAAAAAAAACTTTTTTTGTGTTCTCCAAAAATTCTAAACTAGGCTGGCTACTTTTTTCAATCTTCTTTTAGACGCTAATACTTTTTCTCTTTTGCCAAAAGGCATCAGAAACCTTTTCTTTTTGACACAGGATACCTTTGAAGCTGCCCAGTCTTGAAATTTTGGTTCTCTACCATACAAAGAACAATACTGCTGGTGATTTCATTGTAGGATTCATTTTCTTGGGTTCAACATTACTATGAAGCCGTGCTAGGGTGCATGGCCACTTACTTAGACACCCTAATTACAGTTGAATGGACAACTTGTCGGGCTAAATGCAAGCTTACTTCTTATGTATATGGGATGAATGATAGAATCATAGGTGAAAAACATGTTATGTGGACATTGGTAATTAAGCGTCGTGTTTTTTATCATTTCTTCTATTACCAGGAGTGCATTTTCTTTTGTTCCAAGGTCATAATTTTGGTTGTCTTTTGGTTTCACAGACAACATAAAAAAAAAGATATTTTTCTTTTGCTTTCTGGTGTTGGCAACTATTTAGTACAATTTTTCTGCTCTTTCTTTCTTGTGGTCACATTAGAAGGAATGAGGAATTGTAAAAAAATTCAACAAAGTAGAAAAAAGTGATTGGCAGAAAATTATTAAATTTCAAGAATCTAAGAAAGTAAAAGATAATTGTGACTGAGAGACAGATTAGCCTACCTTTTTAAGGATTGTGTTAATTCCTTTCCAAATGAAAGAAAATAAAAAGTATATTTGAGTACTTTATCAAAATGCCCAATTTTAATCAATTTTTTGAAAAATAAACTAGACAACAATAAACAACTACGGAGCTAATAAACAACCACGGAGCTAGAATTGAAGATAAGAAAGTAAAAATATAAAAACTTTAACTCAAATAAACTTATAAAAGATGGAAGGATTTTCTGAAAATTTATGTAAATAAGCTTTGGGAGTAAGTAAGCTTATGGACTCTGGGGGCAACTGCCCCGTCTGATAAGCCTGGCTCCGTCTTCCTAGCTGGGAGACTGAAGATAACTCAAGCCTCTACAATACAACAAGCGCATCTGGTGTAGTGGTATCATAGTACCCTCCCACGGTACTGACCAGGGTTCGATTCCCTGGATGCGCATTATTTTTCTCGTTTTACTTTTTTGCTATCATTCACCGATCTTTGACGACGAACCACCAATTGTAGTGTATCAAGTGTTTGCCCAAGAGGGTGGTGGAAGTACTGATGGTATTGGCTGCAGCACAAATGGCATAAGCTCATCAACTTGGAAAGAAGGATTGCAAAGCTCTTCAAAGCTTCTGTTGCAGATGTTATATGCCCAAATGTACTTTTGATAACCAAGTATGACAACATTCTTATCGAACGGATCGAAACACCAAACCTGGATTAATCTAAGTGAACTAGTCGTATGTCCTTCATCCAACAATTGAGGTTGTTCTAGACTTGCTAAATCTTCATTAAGTTTGATATCCATTTCTTCAACGATATCATGTAAATCGATATCTTTATGCAACAAGTGCCAGTCCTCCTCCTCGAGCACCCAAACACTCAAAGTCTTTGTCTTTCTCTTAATCCTAACATAACAAATCAGGCCTTCCGACTCCCCAAGACAGAGACTGCGATAATAAGCAGTTGAACTGAAAAATAATTCGTCGTAATCAGCTAACGCCTTGTCAGGCAAGATGAGGAACCTACATTGAGAGCCACAACTTGCATTGTTGTTATTCAGATCGTAAACAAGTACTCTGCCGTCCGATTCAATCCAATACAAACTTCCATTGTGAATAACTGTTCTGCTGAATTCTAATGGATGTCTCCAGGTGACAGATTGAGCGCACGTAACTTCATAGATCATCCACTCACCCAAATCAGAAGAAAATATTTCAATGCTCAATTTATTCTTATTTTCCCCAGAGTCAGGGATACGCACAACCTTGTAACAACTAGTAGAAATGAGCGAGGAGGACGAAGAAACTGGCTCGCAGATGAAACCATGAATAACCCATGTACTGTCTGACGGAGGTGCAGGTAGCGAAACCCATTTCTTAGTCAGTGGATTACAAACGTAATAACGCAGTCTTACACTGCATAATACCAAACCATAACTTGAACCTAAGAGCAGTAATTTTCTTGCTTCAATATCAGTAAATCCACTATGACAAGATGAAAACAATTGGGATGATTGCATATTATCACGGTATGCGAATGCGAATGTAGGGACATCTGGAAGACGAAGTGTAGGTAATCTAACAGTATAAACTAATGTCCATGGATAAGATTTATTTAAGGTGTTGAGTTGTATCCATTTGTTTAGAAAATTTGGGTCAGTGAGAAGAGAAATCCATACCTTTGATACACACCTGAATTTGAAGATTGAATTAAAAGGAAGATGGAGTAAGATTTCAAACCATATATCATCTGTTATAGTATACTTTTCAGGAACCCTTTCAATGGTTGATTCTTCACATGAATCCATTAGACTAGAAGAAGAAGAAGAATCCATTAACAAGCTTTCTTCACTGTAAAATTGGTTTTAGTTCTTTCGTTTTTGTTTGTTGATTGTGATTGAAATCAGAAATGATAATTTCTAGTGGGCAGAAACTTTTGGGTCTTTCAGAGATTACCCACCTAACACAACAAATGAGTGCACAAAAATCTACTTGTTGGACAATATTTTAGCCACTTGAGTATCATGGTTTTCTTTCTACCTACTTGCTTTTCAATTCTTATTAAAGCATCCACTTGGGGTGTCACCTATGGCAAGTGAGGGCATATGCCCCAAGTTACCATCTAGATTCCAATGCTTATTTATCTATATTTACACCTAAAATACTTACACATGTCTTTCCATTCAAAGTTTACTTCTAGCAGGAACCACTATGTATCCCAGTAACAACCATGGAACTACTAGCTAATACACCCCAAGGCAAGTGCTTGATTCTTGTCACCCAACAATGAGTTTGTAAACAAAATCACATAAATTCTGATAAATGTGAAATCAAAACCTATTGAGAGAAGAAGGGTCAACAAAGTGACACAAACCCAATGGGTCTGGATAACCTTATCTTCCAAACCCGGGTTGAGAAGTAGACACGTAAGCCAATGAGAAAGTTACATGGTGTCTGAAAATCTCAGTTATCAACCTCTCAAAACATTTCTCTGTATCTCTAATCTACTCCTCTACTCACTTCTTCTGCAACAAAGAAAAATCCTTGCCAGAAAAACAAATTTTCTTTGCCCGAGAGAAAGAGAGATCAATAATGGCATCTACTTCAATGGCAGTTCAAATGGCAATGCCAATTACATCTGCAGGTCAGAAGAAAGTACCAACAACACAAACATTCTTCAACCCATTACCATTGAAGTCATCAAAGGCTGTTGTCGCACTGAAATCAAGCTCTGTGAGAGTTCAGGCATCACTAAAGGAGAAAGCTATTGCAGGATTGACTGCTGCAACTCTTACAGCTACAATGGTTATCCCTGAAGTTTCTGAAGCAGCTGGTTCTGATCTTTCTCCTTCTCTTCAGAATTTCTTGTACAGTATCATTGCTGGTGGAACTGTTCTTACTGCAATCCTTGGTGCTGTCATCGGTGTCTCCAACTTCGACCCTGTTAAACGTGCCTGAAAAACGAAATTGCAAGTTCTAATACTTCGAGTAATATGATAATTGTTCTTAAGTCACAGTTCTCTGTATTTCCATTCTCTGTGTAATGTTTTCTTACCTTTGTTCCCATTCCATCTTACCTGTAATTTGATCTGAAAATATGAATTCAGAGATTCGGTTTCCAAAATCCGATAACATATACAGCGTATCTTAAACTTACTGCAATTATTCTCAAACATTCAAAAACTGATCACCCAGTTGATCAAATGTGATTGATCCTAAAGTGTCAGAGCAAACAATGATCTCAGTAGAGATGGGACTAAAAATTCACAGATTTTTCTAAGTTATCACAAACATATCAAAACGAATGACATTTAACAGATATGGAGAGAACAGTTTAAACAGATAGAATTCAACGATTATTTTTCATTACAAATACGTGAAGCAATGCAAAAAGGTCTACTGCAAATCAAAATTCCCAATAGCTCTAAATTTTCCCTTAATAAAAAGGAAAACTGAAACACGATCAAAATGTCTTAAAACCTTCAAGGAATCTGTCACTGGACTTTGTATTCCCTGCTAGGTTTCAAAATTCTTCACAGAAAAGTAGAGTTGGTGATTAGTAACTAACTGTTACCATCTATATGTGTGTGTTGAAGTTTAGTTTCACGCCTTTCTCCTGTCTTTACTTACAACCCTAAGCTACCAAAGTTAATCGTGGGAAACTTACACCCTATGCAGAAACTCTTGAAATAGAATCAAGTAGATATCTACTCTCAGCTGAAAAGTTCACTTTCTCTGCCTTCAAAACAGTTATCTTTACCTTCTGTTCTTCGCCATAACTTTCTTCTTTGATTTTAAGCCTGAGAATGAACTGATGGAAGAGACTCTGACGAACTAGTTCCATAAACTTAATATCATCTTCTTGTTCGTTCTTCAGCTGATACAACTCCTTGGCTGAGCAACCCAAGATCTCCTCCCCTGTTTCTTGGAAAGCCGTGACCCAAGTTAATCCTGTATTATCTTGTACTTGAGCTTGAAGAAGATATCGATAATCACACTCGTCAAACTCTTGATTGCATCTATCACATTGCCATCTGTTGTTACTTGTACTGACCACTTTCTTAGAGCACTGCCTATCTCCAATCATCAATGGACAAGCTGTGTAACAGAAACTCTCTGTTTTAATAAAAGATACAGTAGCTTTCAAAGTAACCCAATCAGGCTTATCTCCCCTTCCAAGTCCTTCATCTTTAATCTGTGCAACTGTTTTACGGATCTCATTTTTCTGTCCTCCTTGACTTAGGTCTCTAGAGATGGACATAGCAGCAGTATCCTTACCTCCACGCTCAAACCAATTTCTCAATGTATGAGCTTCGGGAAAATCTGGATTTATGAAGAGCTGGCTAGACGAAATCGTCCCAACTGATTTCCCACTGAAGTCACTTACTTTACCTGCTTTAACAGCTAAAACTGGAGATAATCCACAATCAAATATCTCTTGAAGCTCTCGACCTTCTTTGTTGCAAAATTCACCCCATAGAGTTACTTCAACAGTTCGGCTGGTTCCATCTTTTAAGACCAGTGTTCTTCTCTGTGTTTCCATACCATTCTTTCTCATAATAGGAACCAAAGGATTGACAGCTATTACAATACCAATGACATCCATTATGGAATTGTTCACCACATTCTCAATCTCACATATTGGAGTGAAAGAAAACTGCTGTTGTGGTATTGCACTGTCCTCATCTTCACATCGTTCCAAAGTGGAGGTCGCTTCCAAGAATATCTCCCACTCATTCTTAAGATGGTTGAAGTCTTTTCGAGCAGGTTTGAGGCTTCCTTTTGACACAAGGTACACTTTTCCAACCTCAACAGCATCATAAAACCGATCAACAACAGCATTGAAGCAGGTCACACGAATTTCTCCTCCATCAGAATCAAGGAGATCAAAAGAGAACACCTTCCCGTCTCCCCTCGCATTGTTGTAGCGGCGGAGATCACCTTTTGCAGTTACTCTGGCCTTAATTGCCCATCGACCCTGATAAGGATTCAAGGCAGCAATTGGGATTATTCGAGCAGGGGCTTCATTCTTCACAATGGAACCATGATTCTTGTAAGTCGGTGCTGGAGGTTGGTATGCAGGTTGTACAGTAGGGCGAAAGCTTGCTGTCTTATTACTATTACCTGTTGGAGCTGACATATTAGTAAGAATCCTGGGCTGGTACCCGCCATTATTATCAGATGGAGCACTTTCAGATGTCAAATGAGGTTCACTCAAAACTTTCGGGTTCCCAATTATCTCACACTCTGGGATAATAGTCTCCATGTTCAGTATAAGAATAATCCTGTACAAAACAAATGAAAATGAAAACGGAAAAGCAAAAAGGAAAAATCCCCAGCATTTCCATAGAAAATTAAGAAGTTCAGTGGTTATTAACTTTATAAGTTCCTAGAAATGCTGCTGCAAACATGGTACAACACATGTTTTCACACTATTTTTGTTTGCTTACACAAATTCCAGTCTGATGTTCCCCAAGTACTTAATACATCACTAACACACATGTAACTGCTTAGTAATCCATATCAAAAGGCAGGCACACAACCGTCAAAAACTAAACCATGAGATTCTTACCTGGTTAGAGTCGATCACAACCACTGATGATAAAAACAATAACAACAAATTCTATAATCACATAGTTAATTCAATTTAGGGATAATTCTAGGTATCTTCTGATCCAACTAACACAATCTCGGACAAATCCACTAGCAAACTGAATAAAGCATCATTTAACTCCATGTTTTCTCACTAACTTTGCTTCCTCAAACAAATTCTACTTAACATTTCAACAAGCATTCAATTTACTATTCACAAATATACATGCGTAGTAATCTATATCAAACAGCAGGCACAAACAGACAAAATCTATTTGACTCTCAGCTGATAACCACAACAATTGTCTGTATATACCCACAAGGTTGATTCTAGGAAACTTCTACTCAAGCCAACACAATATCAGATAAAACCTACTAGTAAACTGGACAAAGCATCATTTCAAAGATTCATAACACTAACCTTAAAAAAACTGAAATCAAACAAAAAAGTAAATCGGAATTCAGAAAAGCTTACTTCCGATTTTCAATCAATTGAACCACAGATCCTTCACACATATCACCATTGAAAACTTTAACATTCAACTGAGCTACTAACACAGCATATTGAGTTGAAACCGAGTCAGAAACAAGTATTTGAAACCGCTCTTGTGTTTTGCCAGCAGATTTTATATCTTATACTTGAACTAGAAGTTTTAAGTATGTACCACCTCCAAAAATAGCTAAAATTGCAATATGTGTTTATTTTACAGACATTTTTACTGAATTTTATGGTTTTTTGATATGAAATGAAATGAACAATCTGATGAATTTGAGCTTAAATTGATGAAAATCTCTGAATAATCTCAAAATTATGATATTAAGAAGATGTTTTCCGAACAAGGTACAGAACATGTTTTCACTAATTTTGCTTGCTTACACAAATTCCACTCTGAGCTGGACAAATTATGGCTCAACTACACCTTCAGGTTCTGTACAGGATATTCCCCAGTACTTAATACATTACTAACACATATATGTATGCTTAGTATTGTATATCAAAAGGTAGGCACAAAACCACCAAACCTAAACCATGAGAGTCTTACCTGGTTAGAGTCAAGCACAACCACTGATGATAAAAACAATAACAACAAATTCTATAATCACATACTTTACTTCAGTTAGGTTTACTTCTAGGTATCTTCAAATCTAACCAACACAATCTCGGACAAAACCACTAATAAACTGAATAAAGCATTGTTTAACTCCATGTTTTGTCATTAACTTTGCTTCCTTAGCATTCACAAAGCATTCTACTTAATAGTTCACAAAGCATTCAAAATATTTCAAGACTAAAAATGCTTAGTAATCTATATCAAACGGCAGGCATTCACACATCGACAAAATCAGTTAGATTCTTAGCTTACAAACACAGCATACAGTAGAAACTTCTAGTATAACCAACACAATATCAGATTAAACCTACTAGTAAACTGAAGTGAGCATCATTTCAAAGAATCATAACACTAAAATAATTGAAATCAAACAGAAAATTAGATCCGTATTTCAGAAAAACTTACTTCCGGTTTTGAACAGTATTACACAAATATTCAATCAATTGAACCACAGATCCTTTACGAATATCACCATTGAACACTTTCTCATTCAACTGAGTTGCTAACACAGCGTATTGAGTCGAAACCGAGTCAGAAACAAGTATTCGAAGCCGATCTTGTGTTTTTCCAGCAGATTTTATATCTAATACTTGAACTAGAGGTTTTAAGTTTGTATCTCCTCCAACAATAGTTAATATTGCATTATGAGTTAATTTCACAGACATTTTCACTGAATGTTATGGTTTTTGGATTATGAAATGAACGAATCTGATGAATTTGAGCTTAAAATGATGAGAAATCGATGAATAATCTCGTAATTATGAGATAAAGAAGATGAAATTTAACTAAAAAAAATAAAAAAAAACATCAATATCTGGAAAACTTGGAGACGATGAAGAAATTTTCTAGGGTTTTGAGAGGGAGGAAAGAAATGGAGCAAACTTGAATCGGATGTTTAAAAGAAATGAGATAAATAGAATAGAGTAAATTTCTGGATATGACTATAATACCCTTAGTGTGTTGACTATGTCGTAAATTTTAATAGGGGTATTTTAAGGAATTTAAGAAACTCATTTAAGGCGCTCGCATTCGAAGAAGTTGGGTCTATGAGAAAGGGTGCTTTTATGTGGAGATGTGTGGGGTTAGATGAATGTTCGATGAAAGATAAAAGAAATAAATAATACTTTTCCGATATGGAAAATGGATACTATCATTTTTTTTATTTTTTTTATTTAATTTATTTTTAAATTAAAATAAAAAATTAATAGCTTCTCTTTTTTATAAATGGAAGTAGTATTAAATAACTAAAGAAGTAGAGTGGTGAAGCAAATGATTAGCATTTGGATGATAAAGTCAACACAAATGATAAATTATTTGTTTCCTCCCCAAAGGCGGAATTAGAGCTTGGATTCAGGGCCATCTTATTGACAAGGCAGTCTAGGCGGTGGCCTAGAGCCCCAAATTATTAGGGTCCAAAACCTTTTTTGTTCTAATAGTAAATAATGTATGATATTTATAAGTGTTAGTAAAGTATTTTGTTACACTTACTTATGTTACAGACAACTGTACAGTTTAATTTGTTACTAAAGCGTTACTAAATTATAACTAATTTTGGAGCTACTTTGTGTCAAATTATCAGCTTAGAACCCACAATCTAACCAAAGAGGTTAAAAAAAAAATTACGGCCTTCAGCCGCATAGCTTAATCCAAATTATCGGGTTAAATATATAACTTATCTTCATATGATCTTAAATTCTAACTTTTACCCTAATTTAGTAACCCATAAAAAATCCCTAAACTTTTAGTTTGCCTAGAACGCCCCAAACGTATAAGACGGTCCTGCTTGGCTTATCCAGACTCAAGCTTCCTTTAAAAATCCACAAACAAAGGTGGAACTAGAGCTTGGCTTATCCAAACTCAAGCTCCCTTTAAAAATCCACAAAAACTTTATTCCGAAAACATATTTTTTGTTTTACAAATTTTAAGCCTAATTTTTAGGTTTAAACCCACTAGAAAACTAGTTAGTCAAGCCCATCCCTTCATGGACTTCTAGTTCCACCATTGTCCCCACCTTATTCTACAGAGGGTTCTTCACTCGTTCAAATAATCTTTGTACCATATCGTGAAAGGACCAAGCACAACCACGGTTCATCCGAGTTGAACTAGCAACTCAAGTCTATTAAAGGCGAAACACCACCGATACTAAAGACCATTCGCTCTAAGAGGGCATGCTATTCATGTAAAATTCACATCACCTATAATTTTCAACTCGTGGCTAAAGGCCAAAAGCTACATGACCTATTAAGCGTCGTAGCATAATGATGCATCTGCATCATAATGCATCCTCGGGTAGCAAAATCAGCACACTGATTCATTCGTATCATGAAACTTTCTTAATTAAGATTCATACGGCCAGTGATGCATTTTGCATCATAAAGCTTCCTCTAATAAGCTTCATAGGGACAGTGATGCATTTTGCATCATGAAGCTTCCTGTAGTAAGTTTCATCGGGACAATGATATGTATTTCGCATCATGAACTTTCCTATAGTAAGCTTCATCGAGACAATGATGCATTTCGCATCATAAAGCTTCCTCTAGCTAGTAATAGCTTCATCAGAATAGTGTTGCATTTTTTCTTCGATATATCTTTATCCAACACTCATCCCTATATATTATTATTTATATTTCTACATTTAGAAATTCGGGAGATGTTTGACATCTATTGACTCCATCATCTTTAATGCATTCTTGGGTAAGCTTCATAGTAACAAGAGTGATGCATATTCGGGTAAGCTTCTTTTTCAAGATGCAATTTACTAAATGTGTATCACCATTTTTAGATGATGCACATCATTGTGATCAATGACGTATCCAGAGCATGCAAAACATGTTCGAGATGATGTCTTATTTCGTTCAATAACGTATCTTAGAGTAAACGTCATATAAAAAATACGGAATATTACGGGCTTAGACCAAACAAGTTCTAGTTTTTGGGAGTCAAACCATCTTAACTAACACTATTTAGTTCTTTAATTCGAATGTCTTGAATCAGTATCAGACACAAAATTAAATCACAATCAAACATCAAAATTGAACACAAACAACATCAAACACAAAAATTAAATTAAGAACAAACTTCAAAAAAAAAAAACAATTTCATTTTACCTAAAGAAAAAAAAATCGTTCTAAATTATAGTGTTCATGATGATAAGATTGTTGTGTATAAGTAAAGTTTCAAAAGCTTAAACTCATTGGTAATAAATTTATAGAAATTCCTTATAGTTTTCTGGAAGCGAAAAATGGATCATAGTTCTTGCGCTTTGGAGATACATCTTAAAATGATCATCCTCTCTCTCCCATTTTACCGGTTCTATCATTTTTATACTAAACGGTTTCTATCTAGGAATTCTTTCTTTTTTTTATCGGAATTAATAGACATTGCTCCCCCGTCCAATTTATATAGATATAAAACCGGTTTGTACTAAATTAAAAAAAAATATGAGTTATAAAAATCTATCTTTTTTCATATATTATCCTACCCTTTTTGATGAAAACTAAAAACATTAAATTCATTTTAGTATATTATACTAATATCATTAATAAAGGTATATAAAAAACTATTTAGTAATTAAAACTATGTCTATCTAGATGAACAACCAAAAATAAGAACTATGCTTATATAACATGGACCGAAAGAATATAAAACTAAACACTAGATCGATGAAGTTATAACACTAAAAAAAAATATATATATATATATATATAACTTTTC
This sequence comes from Papaver californicum, assembly GCA_023531435.1. Classification (NCBI taxonomy): domain Eukaryota; kingdom Viridiplantae; phylum Streptophyta; class Magnoliopsida; order Ranunculales; family Papaveraceae; genus Papaver; species Papaver californicum. The sequence goes on along the minus strand of JAJJMC010014238.1, from coordinate 1,484,293 downwards.
TAAGTTTATTTTTACGGTTAACATGAAAGTCTTCTACATATATCCACCCCCACAATAAAAGTAAGAAGAACATTTTGTAGTTTCCATTGCCCCAATTCTACCCACATTTCAAACGCTAGTCTCCATAGAAAGAAACAGTACCAGCAGTAGACTCTTCTTTTATATGATATCGATCCCTACCAATCAAGCTTTAAAAGTACCCATCCCATGTCCATGAATGAATCTTGCACTTTCCTCTGTATAAACATGAGTTTCATTCATCAACCTGCAATCAACATTTTAAACACACCTTCATTAGCAACTTTCGAAGAGGAAGTTGCTTGTTTGGTTAATATGTTTTCAAGTGGCCAACGATTGATGAGAACTTACGAATGGTGGACGCTCTTGTTCATGGTGGTACAAGAGAGAAGGGAAGCACCATTGAGATATTCTAATTCACCATCGATTCTCTCCTCGATTCTGCTGTCGATTTGCTTGGCGTCCAGCATGAATGGTTCATCGGAGGCCTGTAAACATAAAATGTTCATAACTCAATACCAAAAACCAACCCATATATGTATCAAATAAGGTACAACAAGTTAATGCACATTACTTACCATAACCCAACCCCAAGTATCAGCAAAAGAAGGTACATGAGCTGTGTATGCCACCACATCTATAAAATGATATATATCGACCAAGATTAATATTTATTTTCCCCCCAAAAAAAATACTATTTCTGTTCCACTTTAGATGATATTTTAGAAATTTTTACGCAAATTAAGAAATAGAGAAAGATATGAAATTTTTCCATATACACCCTTAAAAAAAATTCAAGCATTAATGGCTATTAATGTATCTATAAACTTATAGTTCTAAGATAAAATGTTAGAATATTATCGCTAGTTTTATGAAAAAATATAAAAATTATCAAATAATATGGAACAAAAAAATAATACACTAATATCTAAAGTGGAACGGAAGGAGTATTATATTCTTGCATTAATAATCAGCATGAGTATGAACTTACGCTTAAAAACATGTCTCAGTGTGTTGTATATGGAAGAAAAAACCTCCTTGTGGGTTAGAACACCAGCCGGTCCGGCCTACATTCCAGCAAAATAAGAAACAATTGAACCTAATTAGCCCTACATATATATAACTATATATATAACTAGTACTATTACTATCCTCCGTTTTAAAAAGATAGGTTTATATTATAAGTAATCTGTATATGAAATAATCCAATCTTTCTAAAATGGAGAAAATATTAATTTAATAAGCAACTCCTAAAATTCAAAAAAAAAAATGTACAACCCCTCGTGTTAAAAATGTAACATTAATCGCGCGCGTTAAATATGACATGTAGATTTTTCATTAAATATATTGGATGAGAGACTGCACCGTACTACTCTTTTAAAGCCTGATTTACATAAAAATAAAAAAATCAATATATGTGTAGAGATAGAATTACCTGAGTAACAAAGATGCCATTGGGGTTGAGCTTAGGCTTAAGAATATGTTCATAGAAAGATTTGGTGTAGAGTTGATAGCAAGGCCCTCCTTCAACTGGATCAGCTAAATCTCCCACAATCAAATCAAACTTCTCCAATCTCCTTTCCAATTCAGCCCTATATACAATAATTTCATCAACGTACAATATTTATTATTAGTATTTGAACCATTTCTATTACATCCATCACAATTATTACATTACTTACTTTGCATCGTCAATAACAAGATGAAGCAATGGATTGCAAAATGCATCCCAGTTCATAGTCAGATGCTTGCGGCAAAAATCAACCACCTCCTGCAATTTTCACAAATGGATGTCATACACCGATATCAAATAAAATTATAAATAAAATTCTGCTATCACACGCTCGAATGCACGACAATATACATTGTCACCCAGCTAAACTATACGCAGAATCAAGGTGGAGAACATGTGGGCCTTATATCTTTTTTTTGTTAAGTGGGTCCCACATTCAAAAGTTCCTCGTCAAAGGAATACAAAATCTGGAGTTTGTGTTGGACCATTAAAAATCCACACGCCTAAATGGCGTGAGCCAAACTTAAAAGGATCGGGATTTCCAGTGGGACCCAAGAGTGAAAAAGTCTTACTTGGTCAATATCACACATGACAACTTTGTCGATACTTTTGTGCTTCAAGATTTCTCTGGCAGCCGAACCTTCTCCTCCTCCCATGATAAACACTGTTTTTGGACTGCAAATGTTTTTCCATTTTAAAAAATTATTAGGCAAACAAATTCAAATGGAAGATTACTCTGTTCACATGTTTAAAATTATATCACATTAAATATATTTTAGATATAAATTAAGTTTTGAGAGGTTATAAGAATTGAATAGTATATTATTTCCAAGAAAAAGTATATTACTTGGGGTGGTGAAGGAGAGAGGGGTGAATCAAGCACTCATGGTAAATAAACTCATCATTTTCAGCACTTTGCATCTTCCCATCGATCACCAAAATCTAACAAGTATCAAAATATTTTTACAACATTATTAATTAGATAAAATTGAATTTAGTTTAAAAAAATTTGAACACTAATTAAAAAAAAATATATTACCTTTCCAAAATGTTTAGTATCTAACAGGGCTATGTCTTGATACTTGCTGGTTCCTTTGTGCAAAGTACTGATGATAATAAAAAAAAACCACAAATTCAATAATATCATAAAAAAAAAAATATAATTTTATAAATTTATATTATCAAAAAATAAAATTAAAATAACTACCTGTTAAGAGCAAAAGACCATTTGAGATAATCATCAATCTTTTCTTCGTACCAACTACATTCCTTATCATCATCAATATTATCACAATCTCCATTAATATTATTATTGTTATTTTTTTTTGACATAATCTCTTGATTATTATTATTATTCATCTTATTAATCAAAATATTTTGATTAATATCATTTCTAATGACACACTGAGGATATGGAACAGCATTAACAACATGAACATGATCATTATTTGAACTCAAAATTTTTACTGCTCCTCCACTAACCATTCTTAACAAACAAAAACTTAAAAATTGATAAAAACAAGAAATATAAGGTAAAAACAAAAGAGGAGGAGGAGGACAAATGTGAGGTGGTGGTGGTGGTAATGGAGGAGGGTGAATGAGGGTTTATATAGAACAGATAGGGTTTAAGTGATGGAATCTAGAGAAAAAGATAATCAATAGAAGATATTATCATAAATGCATTGTAAGAATCGCAAAAAGCAATAACTTTCATTTGTTGGATGGATAAGCCCCTATCCATGAAAAGTATAGTTGGTACCGACAATCTCCACTTTATCTCATCACTGTGTCCTCTTTGTAATCCGGGCCTCGCGGGAGAAAGCCTTTGGGGGATATTAGGATTAAAAATCAAGTTAAATGAGTTGCTGTTATCAAATACCAGTACAGTTGGATAAAAGTTTCGTTTTCATATTTGAAGCTAGAAGTTCAGTATTTATGTTCTAAATATTTATAAAAAATTTAATCGGTTATTGTTTTACCTAATTTTTAATAATTATAATACTAAAAATATAAAATTTGTAACCTAATACTAATATTAATATAACGGTATTCGAAACGACTATTTTGGCTGCGTATATGGAATATCGATAGAATAATCACATGTTTGTGCTTCTTGAACAATTCCGTTAAAGTTTTTCTAGTAATATAATAAAATCGATATTTATGACTTAAGTTCCTAACTCTGTTACACCTCAATTTTTCAGAAAAAAAAAAAGACAAAATAGCCATGCAGGCTCAGGCGAACACGTCTGTCATTATTTTTGAAAGTGTACGATTAATGTTTAATATCCCGAATTTATTATCCAATATCTTTCGACACGTTGATATTGAATGTCGGAAATAATCTCAAACTGATTAACTGTTTCTTTTTTTCACACATTAAAGTATTTATTAAGTAAATCTGGAAGCTTAAAAATGACATTCAACAGTAAGGGTTAAGTTTGAATTCTTATTGTCTTTTTTACGTTTGTTTTATAAATAGAATAATAAAATATTTAAATATTGATATTATGATTTAAATTTAAAATTCAAATACACCTTAGCTCGGTTTTTAAAAAGATAGGCTTGTATTATATATAAATTATCCATGGAACAAGTTGATTTTTTTTGAAACGGAAAGCGTATTGGAGTGCAAAATTTATCAAAAAAAAAACAAGATAAAAGAAACAGAAAGACAAAAAAAAAAGATTAGACAAGCAGGTGTGTTATTTCTTTTCATAACTGTACATTCAATGCTCCTAGTATCTCAAATTAAATTTCAAGTATCTTTAAACGTAGATTGAATGTGTCAACCGTTTCAAATTGTTGAACTGTTTTCTATTTATTCTTCAAAAAAAAACTTATATTAAACATTTATTCAGTAAATTGGAAAACTTGAAAATGACTCACATCATGAAAGAATAAGTTCGAATTCCATATCTTCACTTTATAGACCAAGTATATAATCCCCAAATCAAGAACAATGTCAGATAAAGCTAAATGGAATCAGTCGTCTACATTTGATAATTGGCTTTAAAGAATCAGCCATACAGTTTCAGTCACTAAATCAAGGAAAATTGTGTAAAAAATCCCGCATTGAAGTGATAATTTTTCAAGATTTGTTTTAAATGACTGGAACTGTCCAAAGAGATATCTACATGAAAAGGTTAGAATTTTTCTCCTTACATATAGCATAAAATAATGGAAAGCATTTAGAGGTGTGAATTGTGCCGTGTTAGTACGTTTACGACATAACATAACACGTTAAAATTTAAGCACGCTACGGCATAATACGTGATCAGGCACGGCATAACACATGAGTTTAATGTCTTATGATGTGCCACACTAAGATGCACATCGACACAACACAACACATAATACGAATAAGCACGCGGTATAACACAATACCCGACACAAATAAGCACGTGACATATCACGACTAGGGGTGTCAATGGATCCGGGTCCTTCCGGGTACCACTGGACCCGGACTCTACTTATGTAAGTCGGGTCTGGTTCCTAACGGTTCCGAGTACGTTTCTAATTTAGTGGACCTGGAACCGGACCCGATTAAAAACTTAAATATCTGTCGGGTCCGGGTATTTAACGGATCTTCAACTATAAATTTTTTTTTAAATTCTTTATGTTGGCTTGAAACGAATAATTTTTCATATAAAGTTATTGTGACATGTATGTAAATGTTCTAATTAAAAATTAAATATAAGAAAAAAATGAAAAATAAAAAAAAATCCAAGCAAAACTAGACGAAGTTTTGAATTTTAGATAAATTAACAAACAAATGACAAATATTCGGGTACCCGATACCCGTGGGTACCCGCCGGGTAATACCCATTAGGACCAGTTAAGATTTCGGTTCCAATCGGGTAATACCCGTCGGGTTCTAAGTTGCTAATGGGTCCAATTTTAGGACTTGGACCCAATTCATCCGGTTCCGGATAATGAGTACCCATTGACAGCCCTAATCACGACACAGAAAGCACATTATATCATTGCATAAAACACAATACGACATGGTACAGTACATCACATTTTATACATATTTCATAAAAAAGTTTTTATTCTAGCCCAACTTTAACATTTTATTTGCGATATGTTGACTTGTTTTTATAATAATATATATAATATTTAAATATCTGAAAAATATTTTTTGAAAACATAATGCTGGTATAGCGCATCACGGTACATCATAACATAACACAACACAACACAACACAACACAACACGTCCTCTAATACGATACGACACAACACAAAATATCTAATATAACACAATACAACATGCAACACTAAATACGTGACTTCGTGAGATAGGTTATGCCGGGCCGGTATGTTTTACATCCAAACAAAACACAAAACGTAGACAAAACAAAAATCAGACCAAAATGAGTATATTACATATGGCATAGGTATATCTGTGGTGTACGATATTCAGCGTGAAACCCACCATTTGCAAAGATCACCGTCCTTAAATTTAGGATTTAGATGGTGTCTGCGTAAATGACCAGCAGATTTAGAGTCTGGACAGTCTCTGTTGGTCCACCTCTAGTCGAGTCGATAAAATACAATATGAAGCAGCAGCAGCAGCATGCATGGCTCACTCGAGGACAATCTTTAACCTATATGGTGGTAGGTCGTACTACAACTTGGGAGTGTGTGGGTCCCACCATATAAGAGTGGTTTTGAAACAATGAGAGGGGAAAATGAAAACATGTCGAGCTGCGCGTGGTTTTGATCCACTAAATGCTGCATCAACCAAGAGATTAAGCATCCAAACCAGTAGTGTATTATATTGTACACTCCACAATCATCATATCATATCACTCACTCACTCACTCCATGTCTTTGCGAGCTCGTGCTTCATGTCTACTTCATTAGTGCCTGTCTCTGCTGCTGCTGCTGCTTAACTCAATTACTCCCCCACAACAGTTATGTTGATTGCCACTCATATATCTCCCCTGGCTGGACCAATTTGGTTTCTCCTTCATAAATTTATTTATGGTATAGTATCTCTGCTTATTCTTATTTGAGAAACAATTAAATTAGTGAAAAATCGAACCCTAAACCTTATAATATTGAGGATTTTTGTACATCATTTGAGGTGCTCTCGGCGTATATAAATGGATTTGAGTCACACTCATGAACTAGCACGCACAAAAGTTGCGAGAGAAATCGATCTTCGACGTTTAGAATAAAACTCAACGAAAATGATTTCAACCGAATTGAGACCAGTGTTATCATGCACATGAGTACACAGTGAGTATGCATTTATAAACCGTTAGATCTGCTATTATAAAGAAGCACATAAATGGATGCAAAATTTGATGCCTTGAAAATGCATGTTCATTGTATTGTTATGTACTCGAGTACCTGGTGGCATGACTCGTTTAACTAAAACATTAAAAGTACTTCTTTTTTAAGATTATTTATTAAATTTAAATGATAAAACATTCTCTCAACAAAACTGATCAGTACCACCACCACCATTACCGCATTTGGTGAACACTAGTAGTCTAGTATGTCCTCGTATGTTTGTTGTGGATAATCAACTTAAAAGCTCACAAAACCAATGGAAAGCTAAGACAGCGGCATTCCATTTAAGAGAAAAGTGGAGCAAAAACAAAGTTAGTGGTGGGTTAATAGGTTTGTTTATTGTGCCTTAAGATTTTCCAACAAGCCAATTATGTTATCCATATGGTGAAAAATAATAATGACTCAAAAGTTATTGTGTTTAATGTTGTGGAGTTGGTTTTCCACATGTTTATATGATGTTGGGGAGTGATGAAAGGTTTCATCAGCATGATGCGTGGTAAAACTTGATCCTAGCTCATTTCTGTTGGAGATGAAAAGGAATGTCAATCGAGGTATCAAAATCTTGGCCAGAATCTGGCATTGCCCCAGAAAGAGCCCGGAAAGTCAGTGGGAGTTTTCAAATGAGAAAAAGAGTTTCTCGGGAAAAGATTGAATCGTTCGTAGACGATCGGTTCAAGTTTAAACTATGATTGCTATTTTTCAATAGTAAAAAAACGGCTATATACTTTATCCATATAAATTACACTCTTTTCGAACACTAACTCAAACCAAAATTCAATCTTCTCTATAATTTTCTCTATTAATTTTTTTTCTTTAATTATTATTCTAGTTTCTTAAATTTGTCAAATGAAGATAACAAGAGGGTCAAAAGTTGTAGGAGATTTTTATTGAAGTCTTTTGTTTAAATTTACAGACTAAGTTTGTAACTTATAAAAAAGGATGCGGTACTATAACTAATTCGTAAATCAGATACTAAAACAATAAGTAAAGTTCAAAATTAGACTTTTTTTGGATTTATTGGTACTTAAACTTAGACCGACATTTAATTAATTATTCCATCCATCAATGCCTTTATTGAGTAGTACAATGTTCTGCTTGAGATCCATTAGATCAACTAGTCGTTAGCGTCCAAGGTTAGCCGATCGGCCAAGGGTTAGATGACAGCGGATATATTTTTTTGAAAGTTACCAACGGCTATATAAGGGTTATATATTGTCTTATAAAAAAACCACACATAACTAACAAGTTTTTTCTAAACACAACCTATCTAAAGCTAGGGATGCACAACGGGCGGGCGGGTCGGTTTTGGGGTAAAACCAACTACCAACCCGTCTAGAGGCGGGTTTTGATATTCAAAACCGTATACCAACCCGTCCACAGACGGGTCGGGTCGGTTTCAACCCGATGCGGGTCGGGCGGGTTCGGTTTATTTCGCGGGTTAACCCGTGGCAGATAGAAAAAAACTGGCAGCAAAACACTAAAAACAGACACTAAAAACAGAAGAAAAAAAACAGGAAAGAAAAGGCAGATAGAGATTGAGTTGATGAATCACCCATTAAGCCTCCTAAGAAACAGCAAAAAACACCAAACATCGTCAAAATATAATAACAAATACAATTATACAAGGGATATACACTAGCAACAAAAATAAGGATTAATTTATTTTCTTTGCTTTCTTAATATTTGTATGGAGTTGAATCTATATCGTTATCTTAGAAGTTCATGTGGCAATTATAGAACTTGAAATGGTAAGATTTTTAAATGATTTCTGAAAATTTTAGTTTGGAATAGTCTGTCTTTGGAAATTTGTGTAGGCTTCGTTACACAATGAAAATGAGTGATTTTTGGCTCATTTGAAACTAGAAAGAATAATCTAACACAATAAAATTGTAAGAAAATATAGTAAAGTTTATAGCTATGTTAAAAAGACTCATCAAAAACAGAACATGAATCCCGTATTCAGAAAATGCAGTTTCGGCAGTTTGAAATCAAAAATTCGAACAAAAATCATTTCTCAATGGAATTCAGAAATTTTGGTCTTGTTTGAAAGCTGAGAGAGTCCTCTTTGACATAAAAATAATAGGGAAGGGTATTGAAGTACAGGTCAGTGTGAAAAAATCTTGACAAAACAGTACAACAACACAGGTTCAGAATAAACGGGTTAAACGGGCGGGTTCGGGCGGGTGCTATACTAAACCCGTAAACCGACCTGTGGTGACTGGGTTTTAAATTTTTAAAACCGTATACCAACCCGTAGCGGGTCGGTTCGGTTATAAAACCCACGGTTTTATCGGGTTCGGGCGGTTACGGTTTTTCGGGTTCGGGCGGTTACGGTTTTTCGGGTCGGTTCCTGTGCAGCCCTATCTAAAGCACTCTAACCTAACAACATCAGTATGTATTCTAAAAGCGAAGGGGAAAAAGTATTGTGTATACAAACATAAGGTCCACACGTAGGTTGTTCTGGCATCAAAGTGGTCATTAAATCACAACCAGAAAAGATTAGTGATGCGTGTCGTAAGTGCAACAAATTACTAAAGATATTTTCCACTAATTAACTAGTAATATAGCAGTAATAAGGATCGTTCCCACAGAGAGACGTGTAATTGAGATGTTATTTAGATTAGCAAAACTATAATAAAAGCAAATACTAAGAGAGATTGGTTGATTAATTATTAAAAATATAATAAAAAGACAATAAAAAGAAAAGATAATTAGGGAATCATTCGTCGTTACCAAACGTTAACTCAATTAATATACTTATCTATCTTTTGTTAGAATCATTCATCACCAACCGTATAATAATAGCTAGATCAGTGTTATCCTCCGAACTCCTTTTATATATATCACTGGATACGAAAGTTCTCGACTACCAGATTCTATTTGTTAGAACCACCAAGTAGTAGATCATTTAAGGTGTACTCCAATCGAACGTTTTAGGATTTGTGAATTTAGGTTGATCCAGTAGTTAAATTCTTCGTTCAAGGTCCACTTGTTGGTGTTGTCCTCATTCGCAATTGCTCCACAAAATCCCTCTGCAAGGCATCACAATTTCTATTGGTATACACTAGTATAAATATGGGCTTTGGTGACAGTTCAATATCCAAAACAATGACAGTTCAAAAATGAACTGTTACAATAGAAAAAGCTATGAGACATATGCGACAATTTCTTACTAAATCTCACACTAGTAGTGGTGAAAAATCGTGACAGTTTTTAAATTGTTACTAAATAATCATACAATGAGAGTTTTTGTAGAAAAATGTTACTAGACAGTGATGTATAATAACAGTTATAAACTGTTACTATTCTTAAGCTATTGTAACTGTTATATATAAAAACTGTTATCGAAGATTGAACTTTTAGATAACAGTTCTTTTATTTACCGCCACTTCCAACTATGCTGACCGTTCTGATTAAAAACTGTTACTATTTATGTAATCTACCATAAAGCATTCTCAAACACACGATATAATTAGTTTGAGTCCTTAACTAGTAGTGGTATGTTTTATTAGTGGGTCTGTTCTGTAACTTTTGTTAGTGGGTCTCTCTTGACACCTTCGCCTCTCATTTCGTTGGAACCCCCGACCCCAAGAGAAGAAGCTTAAACACAATTTCTCGATCCCGTCACCCATCTCTCTTTATTTCCATTAAACGAAAATCTTAATCTCTTTCGACAATTCTTGGTACAAGCTAGCAGATCTCATCTCATCTCTCTCTTCGCATGGATTTTTCACTTAGCAAATTATGATATCTCTCATCTTTTACTTCATTCTAGGGTTTCATCTTTTGCTTCAATATTCATCTCTGGATCACTCACTATCTATCTTGCTAGCTTTGAAGTTTTCCGTTTTGTTCTTGTGTAAGAAACCATGCTTTAAAGCTCTCTCTTTTTTATCTCCATTAGAAAACCATATGAAACTCCCGATTTGTTTTCCAAAGAACTATTATGGTCCTGAGTTACTTGATTGGGTTCTTGATGGTGGAGGCAAAGATTATAAAAATTATGATTTCTTACAAGGTATAAGCTTTCGGGTTTTTCAGTGCAATCCCTAGTTATGATTAGGGTTTATCTTACTGTTTCTACTTAGTTTGTTTTCCAGATATGTTTCTCTTTGGTATGAGGCCCTAAATTTGGATAGAAATATCATTGTGAGTATTTTTGTTTGGTATTGTAAGATTTCAAGCTTGTCATTCATCGGGTGTAGGACCTTAAAATTTGATGCCTCAATGGGGTTTTGTAAGTTTTTCTTTGCTGGTTCAAATGTTTAGAATATTTGTGAATTTGGTTAGTGGCTAGTCAAAGAAGAAGTTTTTATTCCAGTCGAAAAACAACGAAGAAGAAGAAGAAAGATGATGAAAATAATGGAGTTTCATGCTTAGAAGACAACTACTCTTACCTGTGAGTGTTTAATTTTTGTTTTGCATTTTCAATTTCAGTTTCAGTCATCATTTAGTAAATAATTATTGGTTCAAAGAAGATTGAATTGAAATCTAAATCTACTCCCATTCAGTGCTTGGTGTAAAGTCATCAGTCCGACTTTCTGGTCGTGCTAATAAAAACTTCACATAAATATTAGCATAACATATAAATACTGAAGTTGTTACTATATGGAAATTACTTTCACACTTCGTCTTTTCTACACTTGGAAATGTATAAAGAATGTAGAAAAAAGAAACTTCTACGGTCAACAGTTCAAGTCTCTGCATTGTTTTTTCTTCTGCTTCATGGTTAACCACGACTACATCATCAATCTTAAATAAGACCTTGATCCACGATCGATCGGTCTCTCTCCCTAGTTAGTTTTGATCTACCAACAATACAGCATTAATCTTGTTGCATCATGGATAACCACGACTATATCAGACTCTCACTGCTCCACCTCTCTAGCTATTTCCTATTTATATAGAGAAATTAGAGAAGAGACCAGAGGGAGAAATTATAACACCTAAAGATGTCAAGGTGCTTAGAGAAATCAAAGAGTGTTTCTAGTTGCAGGTTTAGTTTTGTGTTAGCAGCAGCATGGCATCCGTTTCTACTAATTGGTATCATTAACTGTACCCCTCCAGAAAATCCCATAAAATGTTCATCACAAGGTAATAGTAAATGCACCATTATGAATTCGATAGGTGAATTTTCACAGAGCAATATGCAAAGTATCGAAAGTTATTTACCCTAAAACGGAACAACAAGTCAGCTTCAGCGGTAGCCATGGCTTCCATGAAAAAATACAAGGTGAAAGCTGCAACTCGGTATTCTCACAGTCAACCCAAGATGGTTTGCCCCGACGAGAGTCAGAATGGCAATTTACTCATAAGCACTCGATAACTCAACCATAGATTGAGTATCGATAACTCTGCGATGACCATGACAGTTGAATCCGGTGTATTACTTCGAGATTTGATCGATGAGGCTGCCAAAGTTGGATTGGCACTTCCTTCTAGCCCTTACTGGTGGGGTCTAACTATCGGCGGTATGATTTCAACTGGTGCACATGGAAGTAATATGTGGGGTGGAAGTTATGTTCATGACTATGTTGTTGGCCTTCGAATTGTCACACCGGCTAGTCCCGATGAAGGTTATGCCAAAGTCAGGGTTCTTGACAACAATCACCCTGACCTTAAAGCAGCAAAGTTATCCCTTGGAGTTCTTGGTATTATTTCACAGGTACGTTTATAATTTCAGATCTCAAACGGTAACGACACAAGCTTCATTTTCATCCAAACTCTTGATCAAGGTTTGAGTAAATATGTCTTCCCGATTATGTCTCCAGTCGAGTGAATATTATGATCTGAGATTCGCTTTATTATCTAAGAATTTGTGCACAACTTTTGCAGGTTACATTAAAACTGCAGCCGCTTTTCAAACGATCCATGACAATTGTTGAGGAAGGTGACTCAGATTTAGCGACTCGGGTGTCCACCTTTGGCAAAGAACATGAGTTTGGAGACATAGCTTGGTATCCATACCAGCGTAGGGTACTTTATCGACGTGATGGTCTCAACGATTTATTAGGTTTTCGTTCTTTCTTGATACCAGCTTCAGAGTTAACAAGAGCCTCAGGTACAGCATGATCGGTTATTTCAAATTACAATCTTTTCTATTAATGAATGTTTGTTTGTTTGAACCATATAGCTAATAGGCTTTGCTGTTGTTGGTTACTGTAAAAGAGGATACTCAAGAAGCCACTGGCGATGCGTCCGTAAATGCATCAGCGCGAATGTACTGACATCGACATCAAGGATTGCTGGATTTGGGTTCACAAATGATGGTAACTTGTTTACAGGTTACCCGATAGTAGGATATTTACAAGCCTCGGGCAGCTGCCTAGATAGCTCTTTAGGTGATCTAACCACGGCATATCTATGGGATTCAAGAATTAAGGCACCTTTTATTACAACACTGCTGTCAATCTACCGCTATCAAAAGTTAAGAACTTCATCGAGGATGTACAAAAACTTAGAACCTAGTACCCCGAGCTTTTTGCAGTTTAGAGCTTGGAAATGGGATCCTAATGAGTTACATAAAAGGCTCAGATAGTCAGATGCTTACCTAGCTACACAAGAGGACTCCATCGATTTCGACTTGGTCTATTATAGAAGTAGAGTGCTTCAATGCCTAGACTTTTCGAGGATATATTAGAAGAAGTAGAACAAATTGCAGTTTTCAAGTACGGAGGAATACCACATTGGGGTAAAAATCGCAACGTCAGGTTTATTGGTGCAATCAATAATGCAAATGAGTTCTTGAAAGTGAAAGAGAGGTATGATCCTTCTGGAGTGTTTTTCAGTAAATGGACTAATCAAATACTTGGTTTAGATCAAAGTGGAGTGACCATTGTTAAGGATGGTTGTGCCCTGGATGGACTTTGTATCTGCTCAGATGATACTCATTGTGCACCGGAAAAAGGGTATGTCTGTCGACCGGGTCAAATTTATACAGATGCTAGAGTTTGTACTGATATATCGAAAGACTTTATACACATAATTCAGAATTCAGAGACCTTGGATTACCAGATATAGCTATGTAATAACAGTAATTGCATTAACGTATCTGAACATATAATAAGACTGTACGACGACGCAGAATTCAATCTGAATCATGTTCTATTACTTTCAATAAATGAATCCAATAAAGAAGATCAGACATAATAAACTCCTATCAAAAAAGAAATAGGGGGACATACAGAGCCAAGCCCCTCCAGAAAAATTACTGACTCGCTAACTTGCGCCTCCTGCCGAGTCTCATCAGGGCAATATAAGCTATAACTCTGTACCCTACAAGCATTACTGCCAAAGCACCAATAGGAATGCCGACATTTTCCAGTCCAATTCGCTGTATGGTAGGAAAATCCCCAATCCTACAGCTTACATTTGGTCCACATGTATACAATTCATCGCTCTCATATTGCGACGCCAACATCAGTTTGAATGTATAATAGTTGTTGGAGATGTACTTAAACCATGATAGGTATACAGGAACATTTTGTGTATAATACCCACCAACTAAAGTGAACATCTGTACCAATATCGCTGCGAATGTTATTGCAGATTTCAGATTCATAATTGCGGCACCAATGGCTAGCCCCATACCTTGAGAAACCAACACACTGTATAGTAGAGTAAATAGTGTTTTGAAGAAGTTGGATGCTGTTGGCTTCAACCCTCCCATCCAATAGGTTATGATGGTGAAAATTGTTGGTAAGGCTAACTCCATCGGAAGCTCACTTGTTGTTCTTGCGATGAAGTAGGCTGAAAGCCTATACATGCTTGACGAACGTTCTTTTGTAAGCATCAATCTTTCTTGAGGAAATGTAGTTATTGAACTGAACAGGGGCATCATGCTCCAAAACAATGTGAAATAGTAGATGAGTCCAATCTGGTCTTGTAAGTGAGACGTAGGAGTTTGCCACCAAAGAAATCCAATAAAAAAGGAACCAACCAAAACTTGAATAATTTTAAGAGGGTTAAAGGATTCGTGCTTCCTCTCTTTAAGATCCCTTTTCACCAACGCCAAATACTGTTGAATCCAAGTTGTGTTCCATAGACTAAAACCGGTATCGACAGTTGAAAGTTCGCCGCCATCTTTATGATTGTCGATCTCCTGTTGCGACTCCAACTTCAGGCTGTCACCAATGTTGGTCTTGTAAAGAGTGATAAGCTCTTGTTTCATTGGCATTCCACTTTTCTCGTCTTCTATATGAACTCCTACATAAACAGAGTCAACAGACACACACATATAAATAAGTTACTTGGTAGTTGGTACTAAGTAAAAAAAAAAAATCTTGTAAAGTTAAATTCGTAATACTAACCATTGGCAAGATCTAAGAGGAATTCAGCAGGATTCATGGCGACCGACGGAGAGTAACCAATGCTGGCGAAATAATCCATGGTTGTTTCTCCCTTGCCGAAATACACAGTATTACCATCTGACAACAGTAAAACCTTATGAAACATGTAAAATATTTGACTTGAAGGTTGATGAATTGACATCAAAACTGTCCGTCCGCCTTTAGCGAAATCACATAACACAGACACAACTTGCTGAGCTGATGTCGAATCAAGGCCTGACGTTGGCTCATCCAGAAACAAAAGGCTTGGGTTGATCAGCATTTCTTCCCCTATACTAACCCTCTTCCTTTCGCCCCCGGAAACACCTCGAAGCCCTGGTCCTCCCATGATATTGTTCTTGCACTTGGTTAGACCAAGTTGCGCTATAACTTCCTCAGCATGCATAACTTTTTGTTCATTAGTAAGTGTATTTGGTAGTCTTAAACGTGCCGTAAATACAAGTGTTTCAGTTACTGTAAGGTGAGGATGGAAATTATCATCTTGGGTAACGAAACCCGTTCTTCGATTCATGTTGTTTGAGAATGGTTTTCCATTGTATGTAATGCTACCGGTTAGTCCTCCACCAAGCCTACCTCCTAATGCAGTTAGAAGTGTTGTTTTTCCACATCCTGAAGGCCCTAATAGTGCAAGAATCTCACCTGGAAGAACTGCACCTGTGATTCCATTCAAGACTGTTTTCTCTTTAACTTCTTTATCACCAGCTCCTTTGATCTTAATTGTGTATCCAATATCTTCAAACTGCATTCATATAATAAGAGAAGATCAATATAATAATATCATCTGACAAAAAACAAAAGAACAAACAGACCAAGCTATAGATAAGAGCATACCTTAAGTGTAACAGGACGATTGGCAGAGATTGATTGATTCTCCATGTTGGGAGTCTCCAAGTTTAGGGCTTACGAAAACAGAAGAAGAACAAGTATAAATCAAAGAACATTGTAGATGCGTCTGTATATATAGAGTTGTACATAGATGGTTTAAACTTAGTGTTTGATTTAAACTAGGAATCTTGATTTAAGTTGGATTGAGAAACCTTATATAAGAACAAACTCTAAACCTAGAGAGTTTCAGTCATGAATAAAAGCTTGTTTTTAGGCAGAAGCTTGTATGCATGGCGTGGAGAACTCAGAACACTAGGAAAGAACGAGCACTTGCTCATGCTAACACTAGAAATATGCTCCCTCCACTTTTTATTTCCTACCGGGACTAATTAGTAAAAGGCCTAAAGCCGAAAATGATTTTAGAAATCAATCGCGTTCAGGGAAAAAGTCTCAATATCGTATTCGTCTAGAAGAAAAACAAAAACTACGGTTTCATTATGGTCTGACAAAGCGACAATTACTTAAATATGTTCGTATCGCCGGAAAAGCCATAGGATCGATTGGTTTGGTTTTACTACAATTACTTGGAATGCGTTTGGATAACATGCTTTTTCGATTGGGTATGGCTTCGACCATTCCTGAAGTTAACCATAGACATATTTTAATTAATTCCTGAAGTTAACCATAGACATATTTTAATTAATGGCCATATAGTAGATATACCAAGTTATCGCTGCAAACCCCGAGATACGAGGGATCTGAACAAAAATCCAAAGCTCCGATTCAAAATTATGTTGATTCATCCTCCCTCTTATATTCTTAAGAAGTACAAATCAATTTGAGATCAAAATAAGAAGTTGGGAATCTATAGCATGCGCTGGGCCTTTTGACAACCATTTAATAGGCAAACATAACACAATTTGCAGTAAACAGGCTCTTTGAATCACTCCAAAAATAAAAAGATAGAGCACCAGCAACATTCAGTCTATAAAACCTCAAAGTCCAATTATTTATGCTATAACCCACAGAAGGAAAGGAAAATAAACAAGAAAAGAAGAGTTTCCTGGCTAGCAAGTCAAGTAGCCAAGGATCAAGTGACCAGGTATTAAAAAGTTGAAAGTATATCTAATAAAAAGACATAAGACTAAACAAAATTATCTCTCTAACTTTAAAAGAGTTCTCTTTAGTCTTCTACTACTTGCCAATAAGAAACCAAAAAAAGTAATACTCCCACCGTCACTATTTCAGTTTAACGAGAGTTCTCAGAAAACGAGTTACTGTCACTATTTCAGTTTAACTTAAAAACAAAGGTAGTATTACAAGTATTATCTACAAACCACCACACCCATTAAGCTAATATCATTTCAGGGGGGGGGGGGGACTCCTAGTTGAGGATGCATTTCAATTTCGGCAGGAGCCATCATTAAAGGCCTGCTAAAGAAGTTTCTTCATCATCTTTCGGTTGGTGGATAGTAACAACATCAGGTAATGGAGTCATTGGACCATTCTTTCCTTTAGGATCTCAATCCAACATGATCTTCACCTTGATACCAAGAACACCCTGTACAATATACAACAGATGAATTTTAAGTTGGGAAAGGAAAGGAATGCCCAAAAACAATGGAAATATAATTTAGAAAAAAAAAAGTAATCTGAAAAATAAACGTAGGATTTTTGTGTAAGAAGGGAGAGAATGATAAGCTAGAGCTATTACATTTATGCCATTATCCTGGGGATCAAACCAATAGGGAAATTACCTAATCAACACCACATATTGTCCACAATCAAACTCATAACCAAAAAGAAACTATCAAAAGTGAGACAACAAAAACAAATAAGAGATTCAGGGCATCAGATCTCCAAGGTGTTAACATCAATGAAATATTCAGACGCAAATCACCCATTTACATATAAAATTTCCATATTTGCCTTGAAAATCAACAGCTAAAGCATACCTAATGATTCATTCAAAACAAAGACGCCATAAAAGTAGAGAAAGTATGGAGAGAATGATCAGCTAGAGCTAATACATTTAAGCCATCATTTCGGCGATCAAACCAATAGGGAAATTACCTAATCATCACCTCATACTCTCCAATACCTATAACCGAAATTAAGCAAAACAAAATGGAGGAAAACAACATTAAACAAACAAAGATTAGATTTATTCAGGGCATCAGATCTCCAAGGTGTTAACATCAATGAATATTCAGACGCAAACCCATTTACATATAAAATTTCCTCATTTGCCCTCGACACTCCACAGTTAAAAACAAGCCACAACTATATTTCAAAATACAATAACAAATACAAGGGATATACAGTGCACATGAGCAACAAAGTTGGAGCAATTTCATATATGTGGCTACATCAAGATCACAACATGAATGATGATTCAAGAGCAAAGACACTTGGCAAAGCATTTTCATGTAGTCATCTTCCGACACAAAGTTGGTACCTAATTTACCTATTTGCTTTATAGATGACATAAAGATGTGCAACTGTATTTAATAGACAGAAGTGTAAAGAAGTGCAACCGTGCTACAAGTTTTTCATGATTCAGAAACTTAAAAGAAAATTGTGGGCACGTTTCCAGGCCCGCAAAATCAGAGCCAGAGACATCAGAGCAAGCAGACATTAGTACCAAGATTGATTTCTGTACACAGTACCATGCTTCCCTCATTAATTATCCGGAGCATCGGCTTAATTGTGCACAAATTTCCCAAAATGCATATGATGCAGACAATATTCAAGTTTACACTTGACAAACAATTCACACCTTTAAAAACAAATCTTAGACAAAATGAAACAAGATACATCATGGAAATCCTATCAGGCCTCTACCTACTATAGTCATGACAAGTAGATCCATAATTCAGACAAAAAAAATTAAAAAATTGTGGGCACGTTTCCAGGCCCGCAAAAATCAGAGCCAGAGGCATCAGAGCAAGCAGACATTAGTACCAAGATTGATTTCTGTACACAGTACCATGCTTCCCTCATTAATTATCCGGAGCATCGGCTTAATTGTGCACAAATTAACAAAAATGCTTATGATGCAGACAATATTCAAGTTTACACTTGACAAACAATTCACACCTTTAAAAAGAAATCTTAGACAAAATGAAACAAGATACATCATGGAAATCCTATCAGGCATCTACCTACTATAGTCATGACCAGTAGATCCATAATTCAGACAAAAAAAAATAAAAAAAGGTAGGTATGTTTCGAGGCGCACAAAATGAGAGCCAGGTTTCTCAGCTGTATTAACACCCTATTATACCTTGTTAATTTAAACTTTCAACATAAAATCAAAATCTAAACCACTTCAATTATCCTTGAATCAATATTGAAGCACAAGTAACCACATCATGACCCAGGGAAAAGGTTTTTGACAAAGAATTTCAACCCCCAAAAACAAAACTACTTCAAATTCTACATACTAACATGCATAGTCTAAAACCAAATCAGTTTCAGAATGTAAGTTAGTATGCACAACCTGGAATGGTTATGGATGATTGGTTTTAATTCTCTATCAGAACTGGTCATGACTCATTTTGGACTGAGCGTGAGGCACTAATCTTATTAGTATACATGAATAGAAGGTGCATAAAGTGACAATATCAGCTGCAAACACTTATAAAAGAATTGCATCTTAGAGTTAACTTACAATAGTTTTCTCAAGCTTTATCCAGCATAGTATCTCTTTTCGCAGTCCATGAATCTTTTGTCAGCTGCATCAACACCTTATACATAGACTTGTAGAGACGCGCATCAAAGGGAAATGGTGAAATGGAATTGCTATACTTGAATATCAATGAACTACTACTACAGACCAAATCATGACTGCAGTCTGCAGTTCTGTTTCACCATCTACATCTGCATCTCTATATGCAACACTGGCTGGTATGGGATTAGATTGGATTCAACAAGGGAAAAGGTTTTGAGAGAAGAATTTCAACCCAAAAACAGAAGTCACTCCATGTGTGTGCGTACTACCAATATACATATCTAAAACCAAATCAAATCAGTTCTTGAATGTAGTTTTCAAATCTCTATCAGAACCTTACCCTACTGAGGAAAGAGTAGGCGGCTGTATCTTGGATGATATCTTCCCTTCTATTTATAGCTAGTAGAAACCCTAAGTCACTCTACTTGAATGTCTAAAATACCCTAATCAGCTCAAAAGACCACAAATGTGTGGTTATTGTGAAGAAGTAGCACGTTCAACAGGAAGCACCTGTGGTCTAGTGGTAGAATAGTACCTTGCCTCAGTACTGACCTGGGTTCGATTCCCAGCTGGCACATTATTTTTGTGTCTGCATTTTGTCAATGTAGCAATAACCAGGTCTATTCCAGTCTCCTCTTTTTTATATATAGCAATGACAACCTCATAGGCTGATTTACTCACACTGACTGAGAAATTCTCATCAGCAAGGGCGGCGTCTTTATCTGCGATGAAAATAAATTCAAATATCATAGAAAATATATAAAATCATCAAATCCAATAGATTGTCACAAACCTGATATAGTTCGTCTGCAAGGAGAAGGGGACTGCGATTCAATAGAAAAAAGTAAAGAACCTGTTGTGATGGCACTGCAGCGGCAGCCTCAGAACACCAGCTGGAAGCTCAACATCTTTCTTCTTTGAGCAATGCATTGCACCAGACTGTAATGGAATGCGCCTCGAATCCAATTTATGCCTTGCTGGTGATGCTGATGGCAAAGATTGAAGATGAGAAAGCAACAGAGCCCAAGCAGTAAAGACATTTACAGCAGCAGATTAGAGGGAAGAAATAAATGCATATCAATGGAGGTCTAAGAAGATACTAGAAAGAGTAGTAGAAATGACACTTTAAGCTAGCAAATGTTGTCACCATTAGATCCCCTTCAATAAGCGTAGATAGGGATTTTACAATCATGCAAAAAATGTCATCTCTCACGGGGATATTTTCATCTGAGGACAAACTGAGATTAGGAGACAGGAATTCCTCCTGAATAGTTAGATACATGCCCTGAAGGGCTGTATGCATCTTCTTCAGTGATAGCTAGATGTGAAACTGGATCCGTCATAAGCATTACACAAGCACCAACTTGCAGTGAATGAATAGGCTTCGCAGAAAACAAGATCGCATACAAAGAACTGACATATCCTTTGCTTACCACCCACATTTACATCGAGTGTATGGCTGTAACTTTAACATGTTGAGAAGAGCTGATCACAATGGATGATACTAACTCCCAGAAATGAGCCTACACATGGCGGGATGACGCTATAATAGAGGAGCCATCTGAACAGGAGGAAGAACTTGCAATGGCCTCACTTACAACTGTGACAAATAATAGGCGGAGCACATTTTCAAGTACCTCGTCTTTAATATCGCTCCACTTATCTGCTTTCAGTAATCTAGAAACACTGGAATCCTCTTCTTGTTGTTCAAGAAGCCCGTAAAAAAGGGTATGTGTGAAAAAGGGCATTCCTAACAATATCAAAAGGAGATTGGTCTAACGATCTAACAATTTCCTCCAGCTTTGTTTTAATAACTTCCTTTGTAGCAGAATAGTTAACAACAGCATCATTGACAGACTCCTCAACTTCTTCCATAGCCATGACAGCAGAGTCAGTCTGTCTTCACGACTGAGTCAATACAAACTCCCAATCATCATCATTAAGCTCCTTCTAGCAGTATCCAACACAAACTGATGTCAGCTTTTATAGGGTTATCTGTACTGATGATGACTGGGTAGCTGAAGTCAATGCACCACCGCCAGCTCTATGTTTACGAAATAAATCTACTAGTAGCGTTTTTTCCGAACGCTTAACATCTTTCTGTGAGGCCATCTTCAGCGCACTTATTCCTCCTACGGAACTTAAAGCATAACGAGATATGACCAGTTGAACCCATTGTTCCGTATCTGCAACAAAAGACGAAGAGTTACAAATAGTATACTGTACGAATAACATCTAAGATACTGCACAAGTTAGACCCTGGAGTAGCTACTTAATCTTTACCATTTTTCCAAATCTAATAATTTTCATTATTCCAAGCAAGAAGGCTGCCATTATTTGAAAAGCTTAACTACGTATAAGGGTTACGCAGTTATTTATTAACAGATACAAGTACATAACTAAATAAGAACAACGAGAGATAAATGAACAAGAGAAATTTTCTTACCCTGGTCTGTTTGCAAAACAGTTAAAGGTGGCAACGATGGTGATCTTTAAAGCCAGACCTGAATGATATTATGTACTTGGTTTTCCTTGGAAAATTCTAGTGGAGTATATTCATCAGATTCAGTGAGCACTCTCCGCAATCTTCGAATAATTACACTTGAAAATAAGGGAGAATCCTTAAACATCTACTATTGACTGGCATTCCAAAGAAAAGCTTATCGTTGAGACATTTGAGGAATACCACAGACTTGTCATTTGTCCATGTATTATCTTTGATAAACAGAAATAAAAGCAAAGATACGAGAGCTCTCAAGAATGGGTCTTGAATACTCACTTTTTCATCATCAGAAGCAGGTCATACGTTCAGAAAACTTGTTTCTACATTGTCCCCGTTAACCAACGCACCATCAAGTAAAGGATTGACGATCGAATCTAACAGGTTCTCCTCTCGATATCTTCTGCAAACTCACATAATAAAGGTGAGAAATAACTTAATGTAACTTAATGGACTCCCCACACCCTGACCACTTCCAGGTGCATAATACTTCAGTTGCAAGCCATGGCCGTGAAAAAGAACATGTATCCTGCACATCCAATGAAGAGGAAGAAGTTTCTTAAATCTCAGAACCAGCAATTACCCGCCCGAAGCCAAGCTTGGAGATGAGCTTGGCATATGAAGTCCACAAACTGGTAACACCCAGGTGCCTGTCAGATATATAATGTCAATTGTGAATTGCTGTTCATGTCACATTATCCTACATTAACAAACCAATATAGCTCTGACATCAAAACCGAAGAATAAAAAATTATGATAGACGCAGTTATCAAAAATAAAAGATAAAAAAGTTATATGATAAATGCACAACTATTATTAACTGGAAGAAAAACATACTAGTGATCCAAAAAGATTTTGGAACAAGTGCAATAAAAACAACCAAGAGGCTAATGAATTCTCCCATGTATATCTTGCGGATTTCCAAGTTTCAGGCTAACTACTCTTGTTCCATCACTGTGAGCTAACATAACCCACACAGCCCAAATTTTTCCATCATCAAACAGCTGGTCCAACAGTGATTGTTCTTCATATCAGCTGGGGCAGATATATTCCAGGACTTCCAGCATCCATTCACAGCACAAAGTTGGAGCTTCATATAAATAGGCAGATCTGATAGTCTGAGCCAAGATATTCGCCAATATTTTTTGGTTGTCTACATTAGTGCTTTTCCAAAATTAAAACTTACTTTCAAACAGAAAGAACGGAAGGAATAGTCGAAGGATGCACCAAACCCCAAGCTGGAATCAAGATTTGCTTGTAAGTCATTATCCTCGTCATTTTCATCTGTACTGAATTGCTATCTACTTGTGCAGACATCTTGTATTTCCAGTCCAATATAAAATGGCAGCTGAAATAGATGAAACCACACCATATTCCCCTACAAACATCTTTAACCAAAAAGAAACTACTTTGGAGAACTTCAAAACCAAACTGCGCCGCCTCCAGCATGTAATTGTGGAACACGCATTTGGAAATGAATCGTTATCTTCAGTACATGAAGTGGTGAATATGCATCCTTTGCCCAAGAAAAGCAAGAATCCCTCGGAGGTGAGATTAACTTTCTTAGGAGCTCCTCAAATATGAGTACCGTTGGATCATTGGAAACAAAATAAATCTGGTCTTCCTCACTAAAGGCACCAAGAACGGCTCTGCAGCACAAATTGAAGAATACTAGTTAAAGTGATGAATTAGTGAAGTAGATAACAATTAACGAGTTGTAAGTTTTTCTTACACAATTGAAGGGTGGACCTAGCAAATCAACATCTATGTGCAAGATGAAGGATTCGATATAAACTTACTCGTGCATTATGATATCAGTTCCAGGGAGAAGTTAATTCAGATGTATAGGCAACAACAGTAATCTAAAAGCCAAAACAGAAATTTGTTTACCGTAAGAAGCCAGAATACGACTTCAAGAAGCGAGGAGAACAAGAAGCAACATCAATAGAAGTGGAGTCCATCAGGTTGTGATGCCACGTTTCCAGGTTGGAACCCGGTCGAAATATTTGGTTCCCTCATTCTTATCTCTCTGACCTGTTCAATGAGCACAGCCAACATGTCAATGCTATCAGAATCTAATCCATTACTCACTGACCTATTTGCAAAGGCGATTATGCTAATCCATTGTTCTGGAAAATGCTGATCATCAAGTAAAGCAAGTAGAAGGTCCAGGCATGCACCTACAGAGAGACTACTTCCATGCAAACACCAAAAGTTTCTTAGAATACTTGCATAAAAATGCATTGTTACATATTCATTGTCAACTTCCTTGGAAGGAGCACCAGAACACACTTTCTCACTATTACTGAGCTGCGAAATTATTCTTGGTTGCCCAAATATAGAAACTGAGACGGACAGAATTCCTTAAAAATAGTAACAGTATTGTCTCCCGCATTGAAAAGTGACATGGTAGACCCTCTTCTTGAAATGAACCCAGTATTGCAGCAGATATTATGGTCATATTTACTTCATTTGTTACTTCGGGTATATACGCTTAACAAAACTCCCTAATGCTGAATGTATAGCTGATTGATTAACAGGGCTTAGGGATTTGAGAAACTCTGTTAAATACTTATGAGCCAGAAGAAACAGCAGTGGCCCTTGCCTTAGAAGCATTCTTTGGTTCAGCAAAATATCAAGAAATGTGGCTAATGCCAGCAGGGAAGAAGAAAGCACCTGCAAAAAACAAAACGTGCAAATGTAAGCACAGGAAACATGATAAGCAACAAATTAGAGGAGAGTAGACGCATAATCCACCATATACTAACATTATTCTTGACTCTGGAAAGCAAAAAGCATGCCAAAATTCAGAATAATTACAGTAGTCCTTTGCAATATACACTGGAAATTCTTCTAAGTTCAGAACCATTTTCTGGTGGGCACAAAAGAAACCTCAGGTTCAAGATTTAATGAACCACAAAGATAACCATGGCAAGGACACCACGCTCTAACCCACATCCCATCCATAAGGAAAGTGGGTAAAAATTTGCTATGGCCATTTTGCAGAACTAGATATGAAAAATGTAAAAGAAATATAAACGAGAAACGAAGAGTTTCATTTCTCCTAGAAGGTCAAGTAGCTAAAGATCAAGTGAGATCATCTATTAAAATGTTTAAGTATGTAACAAAAAGATAAAAGAATAAACATAATTATCCCTTAAAACTTAAAAAGTGTTCTCTTTAGACTTCTACTACTGGCCGATAAGAAAGCACCAACATAAACATCAAAAGTATTATCATTCAAAATCCACGTGAAATTACAAAACTCAAAAATGGCTACAAACTAGAAACAACGTCCATTTTAAGCTACTATCATTTGTGGGGGAACTCCCATTTGAGGTGCCGTTTCAATTTCAGTAGGAGCCATCATTGAAGGCCTGCTAATGAAGTCTTCTTCATCCTTAGGTTGGTGGATAGTAACAACATCAGGTAATGGAGTCATTGGACCATTCTTTCCTTTAGGATCCCAATCCAACATGATCTTCACCTTGATACCAAGAACACCCTGCTCAACAAACAATAGATAAATTGAAGTCAAAAGATGATAGGAAATCAAAGAAAAAAACAAAATATACTCACAGAAAAAAGAAGAAAAAAATAGACGTAAGGGAGAAAATGATCAGCTAGAGCTAATACATTTATGCCATCATTTTGATGATCAAACCAATAGGGAAATTACCTAATCATAATACAATAATCTCCACTATCAAACTCTAAACCAATATGAAACAAACAAAAGCAGAGAAAACAATAACAAACAAAGAAGAGATTCAGGGCATCAGATCTCCAAGGTGTTAGCATCAATGAAATATTCAGACGCATCATGTAACATTTCCTCATTTGCCTTGAAAATCAACAGTTAAAGAATACCATTAATAATAAGATAAGTCAATTACTTCGAGAAATGTTTCATTCAAAACAAAGACGCCATCAAAGTAAAGAAAGTATGGAGAGAATGATCAGCTAGAGCTAATACATTTAAGCCATCATTTCGGGAATCAAACCAATAGGGAAACTACCTAATCATCACATCATACTCTCCAATACCTATAACAGAAATTAAGCAAAACAAAATGAAGGAAAACAATAACAAGTACACAAAGAAGAGATTTGTTCAGGGCATCAGATCTCCAAGGTGTTAACATCAAAGAATATTCAGACGCAAATTACCCATTTACATATAAAATTTCCTCATTTGCCTTGAAAATCAACGGCTAAAGCATACCAATGATTCATTCAAAACAAAGACGCCATGAAAGTAGAGAAAGTAAGGAGAGAATGATCAGCTAGAGCTAAAACAATTAAGCCATCATTTCGGCGATCAAACCAATAGGGAAATTACCTAATCATCACCTCATTCTCCCGAATACTTATAACCAAAATGAAGCAAAAAAAAATGAAGGAAAACAATGACAAATAAACAAAGAAAAGATTTATTCAGGGCATCAGATCTCCAAGGTGTTAACATCAATGAATATTCAGACGCAAATTACCCATCTACAATAAAATTTCCTCATTTGCCCTTGACACTAACAGTTAAAACAAACTAATAGAGGAATCATAAATAGTTAAAAGAGTAAAGAGTAAAAAACAACTGAGGTGTACAAACTCACCTGTCTAAGAAGGACGTGTCTAACGGCTGAGTCAATGTACTCGTTAACAGGCTGACCAGATGAAATCATGTATCCATCCTTGAACTTCATTGACTTTGCACGAGCTGCCCTAAGCTTTCCACTCACAATAACCTGTTTAACCATTAAGAACTTGGAAGCTTAATATCATATTAAACAGAACAGAGAGGAAAAGACTGGAATATATGCAGGAATAGCAGTAGAATGTACCTCACAACCCTTGGCACCACTTTCCATGACGAATCTCAAAACACCATAGCAGGCCCTAAGCACAGATATTGCATTAGCGACATATAATGAGCTGCATCCACAATGGATTCATGGATGCAGAACTAAGAGTGGTTGAGTTGCAGAACATTCACAATGTGGGATAAAAATGAACAAAAAGTTCTTAACTAGGTATGATTCTTTATATAAATGAACCAGCTCCAATCATATGATTACTATTTGTTCTAAGAGGAAATCAATGACTTGATACATTACTAATTATGGTGTTTCATTGCTCTTTATGGATCAACCATAAAAAATAGAATTAATCCATATATTATATGGCAGATGATGCTAAGATTAAGACGGTTGATTCCATGTATGTACTATACATAGACACACATAATAATACAAATGCGAATAAACGCAATCAAATCTTGCAAATTATAATCAAATTAACATGTAAATTACTGCAGATATGAATACACACCTACGAACAGCAAGCCCACCAAGAAGCTTATATCTGAGAGACTCAGCTTGAGCAATAGCACACAAACCTCTGTTGTTAACTTTCTCAGCATAGAGTTCAACGCTGTTCTCAGGAAACTTAAATCTCTTCTGTACAACAGATGTCAATTCTCTAATCCTTCTTCCCTTCTCACCTACACATACCAAACAAAAAAAAACAATCAAATCCCTAATTTCATCAGATCTAAACCAATCCAATATATAATGAAAACTAAAGAGTTAAGAGTTTAGTTTTTATACCAAGAACATTTTGAGTTCTAGTAGCTCTGATGATAATCTCAGTTCTCATAGGTGTAACCCTAACTTCAACACCAGAGTAACCATCTTCAGCAAGTTCTCTTGTCAATACTTCGTTCAACTCGGCAAAGAATACTCCATCGGCAACGAACTGTAACCCAAACACTTGAGATTTTTAACTCGGAAAAATCACCAACAAAATCAGAAAAAGTAATTGATTGAAAGAGGATTCTACCTTTCGTTTTTTGCTCATCTGTGTCGCCATGATTATTTTGAGTGTAGACTGAGACTCAAGAAAATGAATCTACGCTTTTCTTCCTTCGTTCGCGGTGGAAAAACCCTAGGTTTGTTTGTGGAGAGGAGGTCCGGAGGTGAAAAATGGTTTGGTTTTAAGGAAGTGGAATGAGGTTATGATTGGATGGTTGAGATTTATTTAATTTTTTAGACGGATGAGATTATTTACATCTTGATGAAACCCTAATTTAGTTGGATATTAATGGGCTATGGACCATTGGAGAATGTTATTAGGCTTTGCCTTTTAGGCCCTCATGAGATATGGTGGGTTGAAATAGAAGGTTGTTTTGAAGCATATTCAATAAAGATAAAATAGAGTCACATAAACCCAATTCTCTAATCCTTCTTCCCCGGTCCAACGTTCTTTAGAAAGTGCACAAGTCCTCTAGGAATAATAGATAACTCTCCAGCTTTCAGAACCTTTGAGTACAAAACATTAGTTATGAACCCAATAAGGACTTCCCCATTTATGACAAAATTAGCTTCACTTGCACAAGGGTGTACATGAAGTGGAAAAAGTTGAGACAAGAATTGTATTTCTTCTTATTTTTCATATGCTTTAACCGTGAGCAAGACTCCCTTATATAATGAGAGTATTTTACATAAGGTATGAAATCTTATCAATTCCTAAACATAACAGGAAATCTAATCAAATCCTAAAACAGAATATATTGTTAACAAATCCTAAAGATTCTGAGTTGGCGTAATTATCAGGATTGGTTTTATGACTTGATTCAACACTTCCCCTCAAGTTGAAGGGTAGCTGGCGAATATTCAACTTGCTTCTTAAGTATTGGAACCTCTGAGATGGCAGTCATTTGGTGAAAGATCAACTACTTGATCCTTTGACGATATGAATCTAACTTGAAGTTCCTTCGCAGCAACTCTTTCACGTACAAAGTGATAGTCTATTTCAATGTGCTTAGTCCGAGCATGAAAGACTGGATTAGCAGTTAAGTATGTGTCA
The DNA here is from genome assembly GCA_023531435.1 of Papaver californicum. Lineage (NCBI taxonomy): Eukaryota > Viridiplantae > Streptophyta > Magnoliopsida > Ranunculales > Papaveraceae > Papaver > Papaver californicum. The sequence continues at coordinate 1,455,186 of JAJJMC010014238.1, read as the reverse complement.
CCCAGATTGTCACACCATAGAACAGATGGAGCAGTAGGTATGCAAATCTCTTTTAGAAAGGACTGAATCCAAATGATTTCTGAAGTGGCGATAGCCAAACCTCTATACTCCGCCTATGTACTGGATTTAGAGACCATATTTTATTTTCTGGCACTCCAGGAAATAAGATTTCCTCCAAAATAGATACAGTATCCACTGGTAGAGCGCCGATCATCTAGATTACCTGCCCAATCTGCATCTGAGTATGCCTGAATATTGAAGCCTGGTGACAGTCTAATATGTAAACCATAGATGACAGTGTGCTTCAGATATCGTAAAATTCGCTTGAGTAGTTTCCAATGTTCAACATAAGGATCTTGCATGTACTGACATGCTTTGTTCACTGCAACGGATATGTCTGGCCTTGTAAAATGCAGGTATTGCAAAGCTCCCACCACACTGCGATATAGAGACGGATCATGAAACTTTGTAGAGCCTTGTTTCTGGAGTTTCAACTGGGATGCTAATAGAGTCATAACTAGTTTAGATCCATCTAGTTTTGTGCGTTGGAGCAAGTCTGCCGTGTATTTTTATTGACTTAGGATAATTGATTTTCCCTGATGCATAACTTTTAAGCCCAGGAAGTAAGACAAGAACCCTATATGTTTTACTGCAAAAGCTTCACCAAGGTCAGATATTAATTTGTTGATAAGAGAAGGATCAGAACTTGTAATGATTATATCGTCTACATAGATAAGGACATAAACGATTTGAGTCTTATGTTGCTGCACAAACAAGGAACTGTCAGATATTGATCCTTTGAATCCCTGTGATATCAAGTATGGAATGAGTCGACCAAACCATACTCTAGGTGCCTGCTTTAGTTCATACAAGGCTTTGTGTAGCTTACAAACATGTTTTGGGCAATTCTGATCCACATACCCTGCTGGTTGTTGCATATACACTTCTTCTTCAAGTTCACCATGCAAAAATGCGTTTTGCACATCTAACTGTCTCATATGCCATTTGTTCATAACTGCAATAGAAAGAACTAACCTGATAGTACAAGGATTCACAATAGGGCTGAAGGTTTCGCCATAGTCCACACCTTCTCGCTGGTGAAATCCTTTTGCAACTAACCTGGACTTGTGTTTGGCAATTGATCCATCAGAATTTTGTTTAACCCGAAAAACCCATTTCGATCCAATGATATTCATACCAGGTTTGTAAGGGACTAAGGACCATATGCCATTACGATTGTGAGCATTGTATTCATCATCCATTGAGTGACGCCAGGAAGGATCCTGACTTGCCTTGTTGTAACAAGTTGGTGCCATATAATCTGATGTTTCAAGAGGGTGTTTTGTAACATTCAGACAGAGTTTATTGATTGGCTTTAAATTTCCTGTTTTTTCTCTCGTTATCATTGGGTGTACAGGACCTGTTGCCGTTGTTTCCATTTGGGTTGTAACAGATGACGATGTTGCATCAGGAACGTTGCTGGTGTGATGTTGTTGCGGACTTGTTGCATCTGTCTGATTTGTAACAGGTGACGCTGTTGGAGAAGTGTTGTTGCTTGGGTGTTGTTGCTGCTGACCTGTTGCATCTTTCTGATTTGTAACAGGTGACGTTGTTGCTGAATTGTTATTGCTGAGAACCCTGTTGCTGCGAACCTATAGCTGCTGCAGGTGTTACCCGGTATTGTTGTTGAGTGTTACCCGGTGTTGTTGCGGTACTGTAGCAGTGGAGTTGATGCTGCGGAACTGGTGTTGTGAACTATGTGGCTGGATGGGTATTAACTCTCTAAATGGAGGAGAAGTAAAAGTGTGTATAGTTGGACTTACCTCTGGTAGTGGTTGCACAGTTTGAACCTTCTGCTTGGCTTCGAAAGGGAATGAACTCTCTTCAAACTTGACATGCCTGGATATGTACAGTCTTCTTGTGGGTAAATGTAAGCACAGGTAACCTTTATGTGCCCCTATATAGCTAATGAAAACACACAAAATTGATCTTGGCTGGAGTTTGTTGGAATTGTATGACCTGAGACTTGGAAAGCAAAGGCATCCAAATACATTTAGGAAGGAGAAATCAGGTGTCTTGTGAAACAATAGTTCTAACGGTGTTTTAGTCTGAGTTTGAGTAGATGGACATCTGTTGATTAGATAACAAGCAGTTGTAAAAGCATCAGACCAGTAAGAAGTTGGCATGGACGCATGAAATAATAGAGCTAGACCTGACTCAGTAATATGTCTAATCCTACGTTCAACTAAGCCATTTTGTGATGAAGTGTGTGGACATGAAAACCAATGAATGACACTTGTGTTATTCAAGAAGTTTGTGAACTTTTTGTATTCTCCACCATTGTCTAATTGAAATACTTTGGTAGTTCTATTTAGTTGGTTTTCTATTTGTAGTTTGAACTGGACAAAGACTTGCAATGCATAAGACTTTTTTACCAGTGGGTAAACCCAGGTATATAAGAGTATGCATCCATCAACAGAAGATAGTATTTATAGCCATTTCTAGATAAATTTGGAGAGACTCAGAGATCAGAAACAACTAGACTTAAAGGTTTGTCTATTATTGTACTACTGACAGTAAAAGGAAGTTTGCAACTTTTGCTAACATGACATGACTCATAAAATTTAAATGCTTTATTGGTGATAGGTAGAGAGTAATTCTTGATGACTCGAGATACTGTGCGTAACATTGGATGTCCTAGGCGTTGGTGCCAGATGGGAACTGATGCAGAGAGGTAGGCAGTTGGTTTTGATTGTTGGATATCTTGAATATCGTTGAGCACATAGAGTCCATTCCTATTCTTTCCTTGCAGAAGAGTTCTCCCGGTGTGCAGCTCCTTTACCAGAAAGTGGGTTGAACGAAAAAAAAAAGCACACATGATTGTTAGCACAAAATTTTGATATTGACAGTAAATTAGCTCTAATAGAAGGGACATGAAGTATTTTATTAAGGTAAAACTCTCTATTTTTATGAGTGAAGAAACCTTTAGCAATTTTTGAGATGGGTAGAGCATTACCATTACCCACATGAACCGATTCAGTGCCATCATATTCATGTTGAATACGTAGGTTATTCATGTCTATAGTTATGTGGTGAGTAGCACCTGTATCAGTAACCCAGTTTTCATTCAAGTTTCTTCAAGGTAATGTTATGTATGCTTGCTTGTTGGGATGTTGGTGTGCACGGTCCTATTTGTATCCGAACCATCATTTTTTTGCTATGTGTCCTGGCTTTTTGCAAATCTGAGACGGTCCTTCTGTTGATTCATATCTTCGAGGAGTATTGTTGTTGGTCTGATCCTGACGATTTGAACTGAAGCTTCTTCTCTGTGGTGGCCTTGATTGGATCTGTGAGTTGCTATGTGACGCAACATTAGCAAGGGGTTCCTGCAGAATGACAAGTTGTTGTTCCAGACGTATATCATACGTTAGGAGATGTGCAAGCATTTTTTTTATGCTTACATTGTCAATAGTACTTAGGGAAGTTACTATTGCATCATAAGCATGATTCAATCCATTCATGATTGATTTTTTCTTATCTTCTTCTTAATTGTGACTCCAGATGCAGTTAAAGAGTTAAACAAGGTTTTTGCTTTGGATATATACTCATGCATAGACAGATTACCTTTACGCAGATTATGTAGCTCTCTTTTCAGATGCATCTGATGAGCCTGGTTGTTTGGAGCAAACCGTTCTTCAAGTGTTTCCCAGACTTCTAGAGATGTGTTGAGACCAACAACACCATTCATAACTCCTTCTGTTAGAGATGAAAAGATCCAACCCAAGAGAATGTTGTCCTGTTCTTCAAATTTGATAAACTCAGATTAACCTCAGTTTGATTTGGTAGATGTTTTGGTGGTTTTTTAAAGCTTCCATCAAGAATAACCTGACAGGTTATAGCCTTTCAACAAGGGTTTGAATTGTGTTTTCCATAGTAGGTAATTTGTTTCTGTGAGTTTGATGTTGATAATATGGTTGATGTGAAGATTTTGAAGCATTGTTGTTGTGTTTGCAGCCATTGTTGCGTGGTTTTGGATCTTTTGAGACTTCTGATACCAAGTTGAGACAAAAATTGTATTTCTTCTTATTTTTCATATTGCTTTAACTGTGAGCAAGACTCCCTTATATAATGAAAGTATTTTACATAAGGTAGGAAATCTTATCAAATCCTAAACATAACAAGAAATCTAATCAAATCCTAAAACAGAATATATTGTTAACAAATCATAAAGATTATGAGTTGGCATAGTTATCAGGATTGGTTTTCTGACTGAATTCAACAGAAAATATCCATCAGGTGCCAAGTCGCCTCGGGCGATCGAAAGTCCTAGGGTGTTTAACCCAGGGAAGGTATTAACATCAGCGAAACTCCCTCCATTCCCCAATGGATTCACTGTGCTTGCTTCATTCATCAAGTCACTATAGAAGAAATCATCTGATGTAACATCAGACACCGGCTTGCATGGAAACCCATTCAGATTTGTGGTGGCGTTCAAGTCAGCAACACAAAAGTCGTGTAGCGGGTCGGGATCAGAAGAAAAGCATGAACTAGAATGAATGATGATGTGGTATTAATACTGAACTTAGCAGCCATGGATGTCTCTCTTTCTCTGAGATCTCGAAATGTTTTCGAGTTTACTATAAAAATGATGTTGCTTATGCCATTATTTATATACAAAAGATGGTGCGAAAATGAAATTAAAACCCAAATATACTGTAGCTGATAGTACTGGAAGTCTGTGTATTTAATGTATGATAGAAACTTTTAAGTGGAAAATACACTAAAAACTCAGTGTATTTATACATGTCATTGCCCTTAGTGTGTTAATTAGTGGAAAATACACTAAAAACTCAGTGTATTTATACATGTCATTGCCCTTAGTGTGTTAATTAGTGGAAAATATACTATCTTGTTTTAGTGGTAGTCTAAAATAAATAAATTTGAGCGTACGATTCATATCATATCACATCGCATATATGCTTTGTAGATGACTGCTAGTAGTGTCTTTTGCTGCATGCCTCGAGCCCTTATCGCTTGAAAATGCCATTACCACCGGAATCACCAATACTCAAAATTCTTGCTCTAGACGATCATCTTCATGAGTCATGACCATTTTGAAATATTGGTTAGTTGACAGGCCAACCCAGGGTAGGCTAGGCTAGGCTAGGCAAGTCACCCAGATCAGGCTAGGTCGGCATGCTTAACACCTCCCGGTCAACTTAATATATTTACAAATGTGAATGAGAAAAATTACTGGTCTCGGTTGATATAGACTTGAACGCTAGATCGAGTTTCTACTGAGCGGTCAAACAGGGGACTGAGCGGTCAAACAGGGGAGTCTCTGCCTTGCACGGCAAAATGATAAATTTACCATATGAGTTTGCCATTTAGGCATATCCATATTGGGTGCATAACTGCATATATGATTTGCCACACCCATAGAAACCGGCCTTAGTAGTGACATTGAATCATGAGGACAGTAGGAGTAGAGGTGGTAGGAAGAAAAGAGGCTACTTAGCCATTTAGGCCCTCAGATTTTGTGGGGCTGAAATAACATAGACTTGTATTTTCCTTATCCCAACTGTTTCTATGTGTGAAGGAAAAAAACAGTTGGATAATGAAAAGAAAACACCGATTTCAATTCTTTGTATATACTCAACAATGGCAGCTTCATCATCCCTACAAATTTATTCTTCTTCTTTGTTCGATTCATATAGCAAATCGTTGAACAAGTCTAATGTCGGACGTTGTTGTAGGCACGTTTATAATGTGATCAAACTTGATAAGTCTGCTGCTTCTTTCATTTGTTATGCTTCTAAGAAGACAAATGGTTTCATGGATCAAATTCTTGACTATATTGAAGGTTAAATTACTATCCAATATATGTCCAATTTCATAACTAATAAGTTCTTGCAGGAGTTGTATTTACATTCAAATTTGAATTTTTTTTGTATGATTTGTAATGTAGGGGGGCCAAAGCTAAGGAAGTGGTATGGTGCTGAAAAATTACCAAAAGATGGAGGGGGTGTTGATGAGGATGCTGAATATGATGATTCTCAAGGTAGTGCTTCATGTTTTTCGTCGAGCTCTTGATATATTCTTTTTGTTAATGTACCTACACTAGTAGTAATTATGTTTTTGGAGTGCAGAAGTAGAACAAATAAGAGATGCTGTGCTAGTAACGGATGGTGATAGTGAGATTGGTCAGGTAAGCTCTTCGGATATCAGTTTCCATACTCTTTGAGCAAAATATCTTCGTATATGACTCGCGAAAACTGCACATACTATATTAGTTCATAAATCTAAAGCAACTGCAGACAACAATACTTGAATATGAGGTACTAGCTAATTATGTTTGGCTTATTATAAGCGTCTACTGGCTTATGTAAATAGATGGTAATACTATCGTTGATTGTGAATCGAGCTCGAGTAAAAGCAATAGTGAAGGATAAAAGAGCAGCTATTGAAGCATTTGGCACTTATGTTGAGGTGCAATACTTCTTTAAAAGTTATGCTGTAATCAGTGTACAATAGAATTCTACTGATTATGATGACATTATCCATGCTTATATATGTTGTTTTGTTATGTTCAATGCGAAGTCAATAGCCGGAGATTTAAATGATCGAACATATCTTAAGAAGACTCTGAAAGGCGTCCGTTCGATTATATGTCCATCCAGTGTATGCAACATATTCTCACTTCCTCGTCTAAACCTTTTGTCTATCGATGGATTTAAACCTTTTGTATCTGAAATAGAAAAGTAATACTTTTTGCAGGAAATTTTCTTCTCTGATATTGAGAGTTTGGAAGGAGTGCAGCATATAGTTGTATTGTCTCAGGTCAATCTCTTACAACCATTTATGAAATCTTAAGTTTATGTAATGGAGATTTAATAAGATCTGCAGTTGGCTGTTTATAGAGGTAGCAGTGGGATACAAGCTCTTATTCAAAGCAACGCGAAGAAATTAGCTGAGAAAAATGAGTCGATGGTGATAAATTCTTCAAATAAGATTCCTTACACCATTATCAGAGCTGGTTTGCTGCAAGATACCCAAGGAGGCCAACAAGGTTTTAACTTCAAAGAGGTAAAACTATAACTCACACGAGCGGCCGCTAGCTAGCACTCCTGTGTGTGCTCATTACTTCTAAAATGTGAAGCATCTGTGGTGATTTCTGTTTTGTGTTCATTACTGTTTCTAGGGGAGTGCGGAACAAGGAAAACTAAGCAAAGAAGATGCTGCATTCATCTGTGTTGAAGCACTCAATGCTGTCCCAAGGAGAGGTCTAGTTGTTGAGGTAACATCTCACTAAAATTCTAGTTGGTTCTTCGTTTTTTTACGTGCGTTTGGAAACATAATCGTTCACCGCAGTTCATTTCTAGCAATGTATGGACATCTTACGTCTATGTCATGGAAGAACTTCATAATCTTGTTTGAAAACGGAAACGTCAAAATTGGATAAGAGCAAGTTATATTAAGCATTCGCAAAATTGATTTTGCGGTGATTCTTGTTCTTGCATATACTCAAATTAATCTCATCTGATTTACGTTATTAGGTTGCCAATGGGGGGGAAACTGTTTCAGACTGGAAAGAGCTATTCAACAAAATGATTCAAAATGCAGATGAAGAACAACTTCAGTGACTAGCTACCTACACACCCGAGTGGGTGCTTTATCCCTCTTATATGGCATTTGTGCATATAGATCTATTTGTCGAATGTAACGTACCACCAAAACGATAAAAGTGAACTATTTACTTGTGTTTCTTGTATTTCGTATGCCCATTTTAGTTTTTCACCCCAACCACCCACCCAGAAATGGTTGTTCTTTTAGAAACCTATTATTGGGGCTGCAGCCCTCGGCTCTTAGGAGTTGCATATGATTTAAATATTCTAATTGTGGATAGGGGACCTAATCACTCACTACGGTTAGGAGTTCATCTTATCCTGACCGTAAGTAGTCCATCTACGGCTAGGAAAATAATGAATTCTTAGCCGTTGGGTATTTTACGGCTAATTTAAACTTAGTAATTTATCTACGGCTACGAATTAATCATTTTCCAGCCGTAGGATAGTAAATTTTTGTTGTTTACGGTTGGAAAATGATAAATTTCTCATTTTTATACCGAATACAAGCCTATTATGGCTAGGAATTAATAAATCTTCAGCCGTAAATGAACTACTTACGGCTAGGAATTAATCATTCCTAGCCGTAAATAACATATACAGATATATTACGTCTAGGAAATGATAAATTCTTAGCCATAAATGAATTACTTACGGCTAGGAATTAATCATTTCCTAGCCGTAGTTTGTTATTTACGGCTAGGAAATGATGAATTCCTAGCCGTAAGTACTTCTGAAAAAAATAAAGGTGAGAGGGCGTAAGTCCCCTTTGTTGATTTTAAAAGTTAAATAAAAAAATTTAAAAACTTATTTATCTAATCCAATCACTAATCTTAATTAGTTTAACTAATTAAGTTGATTATCATTGATTAATCTAGGGTAGTCTAGGTATTATGAAAAATACTTGGATAAGGGGCATTGGGTTTGGTTATAAGATAACCCTATTTTGTCATCTTGTAAGCCCCTATGAAAAAAGTCTGCAGCCCCAATAATAGGGTTCTTCTTTTAACTGTTGATGGCGAGTTAAGGTAAAAATTATAAATTTATTCATGTCCCATATTAGAAATATAAAATTTGTAAATTTATTTGCGGTCCTGTACCAGAAATATAAAGTTTGTAAATCTATTTTAGTTCCATAAAGGAATTAAGAAGATAGAATTTACTCTTGGCAATAGATGCTCTACACTGATCCATATGGCCCCTCCCCTCTCTGTATATACATCTATATCTTAGAACTTCACCTAATTGAGTTCTCAGTATTCTTCATATACTTATAAATATATATAATTATTGTATACTCAGTATCTATATTTCTATATTAACTCAATATTCTTGTTGTATTGAATATCCACAAATTATCAGAATTTTCAGAAATTCTATGGTACTGGTTGCAAATGCATATTAATAAGAATAGAGCGAGTTGAACCTATCCCAAGTGTAACAATTCTTCCGGCTGAATTCCTTCTCATCAGGTACGAGTGATAGCCTTGCTATCGTGACTCGACGTAAACGCGGAACCAATGCTTGTACACATGGAAGTGCTCATGCCACCAAAAACAAATAACAATGGCACCAAGTGCAAATGGAAGAAAAAGGAGTGCTCCTTCACTCGCTAGCCAAGGATAGCACTAGCCTTATTCATACTGGCTTATGCTAACGCCAATTATCGCCAAGGCTAGCGCCAGCCCAAATTACCACGGCGTTGGCGTAGGCCAGCGCTAGCGTCATTACTTCTATGACGCTGCTCAAATGCCAGCGTTAGCCTACACCTTGGCGCTAGTGTAGTACCAGCGCCAGTATTACTACCTCAATGCTGGCCTAATGCCAGCGCTAGTCTACGTCTTGGCGTTATTATAATGTTAACGCCACTACTACCACAACATCGCTAGCCTAATCCTATCACTCACTATCTTATGGATTTGGCTAATTCCAATACCTCATACTTTGGTGCTGACGCAAGGCCAACAACCCTTTTTTTCCCAACACTAGCCTTAATTAACTGGTGCATCTTGTTTTTGGTGCTACACTAAATCTTTCTTTTTGCCCCTGCAGTGCGCATCTTTCAACGCCTGAACTAATTGATAGACACATTTTAGTGTCTAAATTACACCTTAATTTCTAGTGAGTTAGTATTCGATTTTGTGTCTATTACGTGTTTTATTGCTTTTGCAGGTACATTAGAAGAATAAAGATTTGTGGAAAAATTGGCTCAAAAAGTGATAAAGGCACCCAAGGACAAGTGTTATTGGCACCCTAGAAATGGATAAGGGGCACCCTCGAGTCAACTCGGTCAAAATCGGGTCAAACCCGAGTCAAATCGGTCAACCCGAGTTGACCGAGTCAATCACCGATTCAACTCATCGGCAGCAACTGTACACTCAAAATCAACGTGATTTTCGAGTTATTTTGCTTCCAAATTGATACAAAAGCTACAAGAGTCCAAGAACAACTCAAACACATCAAGTTAGAGTGATTTACGCCGGAGAATATTGCACAATCATGAATTTGGACGGAAAAATGGATTCCGGCTTGGAATCGGATTTGTGAAGATTTGGATAGATTTTAAGGAGTTCTATTAGGTTTAGAACTCTCCCTAGGGTTCCTACACCCTATATATATGAAGAGAAGCCGAAGAAATCAAGAAGAAAAGCCTAGAGATCGAAACAGTAAGTTTCCGGCCATTTCCGGTCATCGCCGGCCACCTGCTGCTGCTCCGGCCGGCGTGTTCTTCATCTACCACCGTCTGAGAAGACGACTCAGCCACACTTATAACTGTTGCTGATTCAAACTGCTTCTGTTGCCTATCCTTTTAAACCTTTGTTGCTTAGAAACACTTCTGTAACGGCTGAACCCTATTCTGTAACACTTATAAACGTATCTGTTCGGCTGTTGCACTATTATTTCACCTTGTAATCAACTTTTTGAGCAATGAAAAGATCTTTTGAGCAAGTTTTCTTCTCCATGGG
>JAJJMC010014238.1:1351380-1419302 GCA_023531435.1 Papaver californicum | reverse complement strand
ACATCTTCGCACGTTGGGGTTTAGCATTGCTCTTCTCGAGTATACCCGCGAACTAATGTGTTAAGGACAACTTGTTGAACCTGTGATTCTGCCCTCGTAGTTGTCCTTGGTAGAGTTGTTTTCAATTAAGTTCTTTATATATTATTCTGATACATCTAACGCTGATGTTCATTGTTGCAAGATTTCAACAAGTTGTACTGCAATAAATGGTACTTGATAACTAATATTGACATATCAGGCTGACCATTATCTCCAATGACGAGTTTATATGAATTTCTTAAAATTACTAGACTTGGTGATTGGCTTCATCTTTCCTAGGATCACTGTGAATCATTATCAGAAAAAGAGCCAAGACATTTACAATATATTTTACTTCATTTTTGTTGCAATACGACTGCAGTTGAACTACTATTACATGATGTGTGCAATATTTCTTGTTTTACATCAATCCTGACTAGCTTGTTTTGTATATATATCCACAGAAATCAACCAGGTCTTACAACATTAGCTACAACTTCTACCAGTGGATTTGAATACATACATACTTAAGGTATGATTGAACATCTCAAAACACTGTTTTAAGTGGTGTGTTAGTTCATGACCCATGTGTGATTTAATTTTCTTATGTTCTGATTGAGATCACTTGCGAGTAGCAGCTATCAGTTCCTGAGGAAATTGATATCAAGTCTCAAATCATGGTATTATTCTGAACTTTTTTCTTTTGTGATGAATGGCCATTTTCTAATGATTGTATATTTAGTCTGTTATTGGATGTTTGAAAGGATCTGACTCGTTTTTGTTTTTGAAATGAATGTGCAGTATACATAATCTATCAGCTGAATATTCTTCCACCATTGGTAGTGCTGGTGTAAGGACTTATTATAGAGCTTGTTAAGGACTTAGTATATGGCTTGTTAGCAACTGAAGGTTAGTTTTATTATGGATGGATGTTTGATCTTATCAAATGTAGAAACTAGGGTTCTTGACCTAAGTTGTTGTGTCTGAAATTTAGGGGTTTCCATAGTTTGATCTTCAATGTTTAAATCATACCAGTTAATTGTGTGGGTTCATGCACATTCATCTATTACATGATTCAATTTAGCGAGTCCTTTGATTTTCTTTCCATATTTCAAACCTTAGCTGATAAGAAATGGTCTATCAAATATGTTATGTTTGTTGGAATCCTTCCATACATATAAATTGGATCTTCTACTCCAAGAAAATTTGTATATGCAGGTGGAAAATTTTATAAATGTAGGTGTAGACACCTACAGGATATCCTATCAAAAAAAAATTAAACCGATTTAAGATTAGCATCGATTACAAGTGTTGTAGAATAAAACATGACGACAACATTTATTGTGGGACCCTATAAATGGTCAATTATAAGTTGCTTTAATAAACCAATACGCTGCTTTAATTAGAATATGAAGCAACGTTTATACTAGTTATAAAATATCTGTAACGCCGTTTTTGGAACAGGTATTTCTGTGGCTGAAATGCTGGGAGACTGAAAATAAGCGTCGCAAATCAGTGATTTTGGTGTAGTGACTGGAAAGCTTTTAACAGTATCGTTGTTTTCAGGAACTGTGGTAGATTTCAAGATTTGTCATCCGACTGAGTTTGACTTTTACCTCTGCAGTCATGCTAGTATTCAGGTGTAGTAGACAAGACACTTTCTTGTTTTTCTTTAGTTGTACTTAGGTTATTCTTATGAGATTTGTATAAGAATAGAATAGAGCCTTGGTTACAAATGATTCCTGAAAATCGTGCGATGTCATTAATCATTGTAGGGCACAAGTCGTCCATCTCACTATCACGCGTTATGGAATGAGAACCAAGTCCTTTGACAGCAGGCGCTATCCATGACAGTCAATAATAAGTTCCTTTCAGTGCGCTCAAAATCGAGTAGGATAATCCAAACAATTGGGCATGCTATCCAGGTTTGAAAAAGAAGCACAATTTTTAATCCAAACAATTAGGCATACCCTTTAACTGTTTAGAAAAAGAAGCACAATTGTAAACTTAGTTACACCCTTGTAACATTTTTTGTCAAAGAAAATTTGTTTTGGAGTTGTTGTTTGTGTAGTTTTGATGATTAAAAAGATAAGGAGACAAAGAATCGTCTTGTCAAAGGCCTCTAGAGAGGTCTATGACACCTTGACAGCTTTACAGGACTGGTCCTAAGATTGATGATGCCCAAACCAAACCAAACTTCCTTGTTTATCAAAAAAGTAATAATATTACCCCCAGTAACATTAAGATTTTGATCATTGACCAAGTCAATGTACTTTGATAGCAGTCAGATATTCGTTTAATGTGGATGAAAAGGAAAATTCTTTTTTCTCCACGATTGATGAAGAAAAAGTAACAGAGTTGGAGGAAATTAAGAGTTCATTTTATGCGAACTCATCTGTTAATAGGTATTTTACAATTGTAGTCATATGTACAAGTTACTTCCTAGTGTAGTATGATTGTAATTACACCCATTAATTGTGTCCAGTTAGTCGTCGTCCCTATCAATTTTTCTATTAGTTGCCCCTTTAATTACCGCACGTTGCACATTACACAACATCCACTAAGAAAAATGTGTTTTTGGAGAAAAGTTCTCCGAGATCCAATTCCTCCTACTATCAATCACACGAAAAGTCATCAGGCAAATGGTGTATGAATGGAATCTTGGTTTTCTGTGGGAACCTTGGAGGAATCACAGATGACCTTTCTAATCAGTATCATCATATTTCCTCTCAAAAGTAAGTTTCATCTTCCATTTCATTTTATGACTTGTGGATCTGCAGAGACATGGTGGCTTTTCATTTTGGTAGTAACACGAAGCAATTAATGGAATGTCTACATGAAAAATTGGAATGTTACATGAAAAACATTCGAGTACCATAGAACATTCAATTTTCCGATGCATTACTTATAGCATTTAACAAGCGAAGATCCTAAGGCCATGAAAATCTTCTCAGAAAACAAAAGAACAGCTTACAATCTAGTAATTCAACACAAACAGATTAACCACGAACAGGTTACAGATATTCAATTGGCAGACTATTCTTAGAAAATTGAACCCTAATATATATACACCTTGGAGGATTAACAGATGACCTTTTTCATCAGCATTATGATATATATCCATTTCATTTTCTATGATTTTGTTTTAGTTTTTTGCCTTTGAATCTCAAACCCTTAGTTTTTTCAGTCCCAAATGTTGTTCAGATATTTAATTGGCAGAACGCATGATTCATAAAGCATCCCACCAAGATAAAGAAACTAGACATTACAACAGGAAACAAGCACATTGCTTCTTCCTCATCTTTGAATCACCACCACCACCACCGAAATTTCTTCATTTACTCTCAAGAGATGGGAATCTGCATGCACTACTGACTGTGGGGAGCTGCCTGCGATTCAACATGTGGAGTTCCTTTGTTGTTCTCATCAGCAAACTACTGACTCCGTGACTGTTTAAGCTCTTCAACAAGGAATTTTGTTGCCTGCTACAAGTTGGCGGCTTATACAACTGATCAAAAGGCCCTTATAGAGTTATAGTACCCATAACAGGAGGGCTCGAGCAAAAAATTACTGATCACAACAACAGCATGAAAATGAGTACAAAAGCAGATTCTCTGTATAGGAATATCACACATTAACTGTCTTTTGAGTGTCTGTATGTGTGCAGTGTTTGCTATACATAACAGCAGATTACCATGGTTTTTTTTTACCATTAGATTTTATTTTTCCTTCATGTGGTCTTCTGAAGTTGAGGTATGACGATGAGAATTGGACGAAACCAAACCCCTCATAAAATTTGGGGTTTGAAGGTTTGGTTTCCTCCAATATCTCACCTTCAATGTTCCATCAACATCATATATCCTAATATTATTGTTCAGATGCTTTGAAATACTCTTTTGAAATGAGAGACAAACTTGGGAGATTTGAGAATTTGGATGATATGTATTTCATTTTCATTATGTTCCTTGTTCTTTTCAGACGATGGAGAAACTAGAACGGTAACAAAGACATAAGGGAAAGGGAAATGGAATAGTCATCGTCTCATATTTCAACCTCAATGGTTCAACAGGATGATTTTTTGGAGTCAGAACAGCTTTATTCCAACAGTGGGGGGTTTAAAGTGAGGATTGGAAGAAACTGAACCATCTTTTCTCAGAAATCTGAATGATATATACATACTAAACTAGAATGTGTTAAAGGTGTACGACAGAGAGGGCATTCGGGTTTCTCGTTACACCACTCCATGATACAGTTCCTGCAAGCATAACAAGAAGAAGGTTAAAAGAAATTGCGACTTTAAATAGGAAAAAATGGAGATGTTTCTGGAGGGTAAGCATAAATACCAGCAGAAGACATGACCGCATGGTGTGGAGGTTGGATGTTGGCGAGTACTGAGACAAAGGGTACATTTGCTTATTCCTCCACCTGTTGCTTGGGACTGAAATGTAAAATATTACAAATGCAACTTAAAGCTCAGAAGAATACTCTAAATAACATGGAGAGGAAGAGGGACAAGGAGAGGGAGAGGGACATACTTCTGAAACAGAAGTGGAGTCCGATGCCCAAATCGCCTTGTCAAGATTTGAATCTGAGTTTATCAGATTGCCTTCTTCATTTAGAACTGGTAATCCTTGTCCTGTGAAACCATGAAAGTTAATAGAGCAACCATTAGAATATGTGGGTAACATACCTAAAATTCTAAATAATTGTCAAGGAAAAAAGATAGCATACAAAATATTTAGATGATGAATAACTTGATTCAAGGTATAGATGACCTGCTAATGTCCGGTGCGACCCAAGTGATGTTTGATGGACTGTACTTGCTATAGAAGATAAATTACTGCGGCGCAACCCTTCGGCAGTAATTATACACAACTGGATCAAAAGGAACACTCCAAGGATTTGGTACCTGTTTCATAAGCCAAACATACAATCGATTACTTTCTAAACTAAAAGTTCAAGTGTGACACATGGTGTGATTTCACATTAAATTTTTTTGCACCCTATATACTCAGTAGAGCTCGGTATACCTAGGTCGTTGATTCAACGGCTTCCCAATGAATACATAACGAATGCCTGCAGCACGTTTTGATATATGATAATACAGGCCTGCATAATGCAGATAATATGTAAGCTATGGAGAGACACAAGTAAAATTTAGTGATATGTGATTATTAAAGAGAAAAATAACAACAGATCGGAGCAATACCTTCAAAGTAGAAGAACATTAGATTAGCACGAAAAACCAATTGTAAGAACTCCCGAGCAAATGGAAGCAACTAAACAATGCACATACAGATGTTAATTAGAAGATGAGAAAACCGTGCTCGGGAATATGCAAGATATACAGAACAATTTACAGTTGTAATTAGGTATTATAAACTGAACTTATCATTACCAAAACCTCATTATCATCTTGTAACTTTTTACAAGGATTAAGAAGAAATGAGGTACTGTGCCAAGAAAGAACATATAAGGAACAGCGATAAGATAAGACCAGAGATTGTTTGACATACAGTGGGCCATTTCTGAACTGCAAACAGCCAAAGACGATTAAGCCTTTCCTTCGACCTTGTAAGTACTGTTGATGCCCCTGTTAAAGAGGAAGTTGAGCTTTCGATAGTACTAGTAGATTGAATTTCATTCCTTGCACGAGAGTTGCCACCATACAGTTCATCAAACTGCAAATCCGCAAGGATCATTCCTCGTGCAGCCATTCTAGAACTGTCAAACACAGAAAGTTTAGTCAATTTCTGTACATAAATGTACTCAATTTAGATAACAGAGAAAAAGAACATTAATGTGATGAACTAGAGAAATGTAACAATATGAGTTGAGAGTAGAATGTGTCTATAATCATAATCATACATGCATAGGGGAGAACTGTCCAGCACAAGTTTATATGAGCTGAGAGTAGATTGTGTTTGTACCCTAAGTAGAAATTGTCTAGTCATAACCCAAAAACTTCAGTCTACTTGGTGAACTGATTTGTAACAGACTAACATTTGGGCAATTAGACCCCAATCCTAATCATGTCATGTGATATGTGTATATTAGCTACGTAATAGAAAATTCACAATCCAAAGCAAAAGAAGAACCTGATCCTCTCTGCAAGATAAGGAACTGCAGTCTGGTAGACTATGTATAATGCACGCCTTGCTGGTGTGGGAGGCAGTCCATACGAACTTGCAACCTGCATAAGTAGGCAAAAAAACTTAAATAACCATAATAGTAGACATACTATGACCAGAAAGCAGATACATTGTTAACGGACGACATATAAGACAGGCCTCATAATTATCCCTACAAACACGTATCTGCAGTTTCCCATTAACCTTTCATATTCCTCGTCACGACTAACGTTTATCCTTTTCCTACCAATAAGCTCCAAAAGGATAATGATGTCCTAGACCTACTCAAAAGGAACAAGTTTTTTCTTCACTAAAATCACCTACCTATCCTGATTTATATACCACAACGTAAATGTTGATATAGCAAATTCGATACACAATTACACCGAACAGATTACCAACCTGAGTAATGTCGCAGTATTCTTCTCCAAGCGTTTGATGCCCTGACCCTGTTGTCAAAATATAATAAAGCATCTGCCCCACCAATTTTGTCTGCAAGATTCAAAAACAAGTTCTCAAAAATCAGTACCAGCATCTTAATTCATAGTGCATTTCCCTCACCCTCCAGATACCATTGATTAACTAATAACATGATAAAGCTTCTAATGAGAAACCAAAAACACTTTCCCAAAACCTACATAGGAGGCCCTCTTGCAGTAACTAAAATTGATTCCTATCAGTCACAAAAAAGAAGTCCCCTAATCAAAGTACTAATCAACTGCAGTTCCATCTTCCAATTTGACTACTATTTCTTCCAATTTTACTACAATTTTCTTCCGTTTCACTGCATTGCTGCTTCGGAAACACCAGTTACTAATAGTAGGTTTTAGTTTCAAAAAGCCATGATTACCATAAAAAAGTTTCAAGAGCTAACCTCACTCTGATAAGCTACAGCAACTCGTGTACCTGTAATGTGTCAACAAAAAAAAAAACTTGATTTATGTATAAAAACCCTAATTTCGAATAAATTCAATCCAAAATTGGGGAAAAGGGGGTAAAATGACTGACCAAATAAGTGACGAAAAGCATCACGACAAGCATCATAAACATAAGAAGCATATTGATCATCTTTTTCAGCAGCTCTCATAATTTCAGGTTGAGCTGCTAATGGAAATCTCCTTCCTTGTACTCTTCTAGATGTAGATGCGGTGTTTGAATCCATCGTTTCTCCACCTTCATTTCCCATTAGTGAGTCTTCTTTAAAACCCTAAATTGCAACTGATTTGTTCTTTGATCTCTCTGAATATTTGGTTTTAGTGAATTTGAATTCCCGCCATTAATACAGAGATGGAGCTGTGTCCCTAGCAATGAAATGAACATAGAGAGAGAGAGAGAATGGGAAGAAGAAGATAAGAGACCGACTACCGAGTTGAATGGCAGTTTAAGTTCATTTATTTCGTGAATCGTATTAGTTTTGGGTTGACTCCGATTAGAAAATGATACACTAGAACTCGGTAGTCGGAAGAAGGTCTGAAAATTATTGTTAATCAGATGGCAAACAACAGCTCAATGCTGAAATGTCAAATCAGATTTGAGTCAGACGTGTTCCTGATGCAAGCCATGGTTGACAGGCCCATGGAGCAAGTAAGTGAAAGCAGCCAGCAAATTTCCCCTGTGTATTTTTCTTATAATTTTTCTTTTCTAAATGCACAAAACTTCCAAATTTTAGCCCAAGACAAGCGATAGAGCAGAAGCCAAAACAATCATCAACATAGCACACAGTAGCAGTGTAGTACTAGGAGTCTGTCACATGCTTTTTGGCCAGGCCTCATCATAGATTTACCAGATATGAAAACGGCTTTGACATCTTGGTGAGTTTAATGGTTGCCATGTACGTTTATCAAGTTGATCATCCGCAAAATGTACTTATCAAGCCATACTCCATGAAGAGGAATTAGGGATTGTGAATCAAAATACCCCGTCAAAAAATCGGTCTTGCAATCGTGTATCCCGTAGTACATATCTGCGGAATACAAGACACCCCACGGTAACACAGTTCACATGAAAATATATTACTGTCGTTTATGTTATATAGGTGGGGTTTTAGTTTTTAGTTATCTATTTATATAAGTATATTTTTATTCCTATGTAGTTCTTTTCATGTACCTTTATTATAAAAATAGTATTATATTTAAATTAGATTATTATATTTAGTTTTTATAAAAAAATAAAAATAATATAAAAAAGAAGATGAATGCTTGTGAAACCTATATAATTTTTTTAATCTTCCCGTTATATAATTTAGACGGAGAAAATATAAATAAAATAAAATTAAGCACTTGGACGGAGGGAGGCACGATTGAAAGTCATTGGAAATAAACTAAAGCTGCACAAACACTGCAGGTCAAAAACTTTGCATTTAAAGAGATGGAAATGCAGATATGAGATACATTGTACACAACACCAATTAAATAGACTTTCCATAATTAAGTTTTGCAAGAAAAATATCTTGCATCAAAAAGAAAAGCCTATATATGTCCATGTCACTCTCATCTAGATCTCTCTTTTTCTTGCCGCATGACGACTCTTCTGTGCACTTAAATCTCCTCATCGCATCACTTCTCTCTATTTCTTTGTCTGCATGTGAATGGGAGCTTTACGTATTGAAGTATCTTCAAACTCAATCGTGGTGGTGGAATACCATCTAGTGTAGTTATATCGTATCTCTTCATCTTCGATCTTCCCCGAAACAAGGTTTGTATGTTCTTTTCTATTTAATTCTCGATATTAATGGAGTTAAGTTGTTTAAGAACAAGATAACTAAGTTGTTTAATAGATAGACAAAAATATGGGTTTGATATTGTTTGGTTTTTGGTTTTTGGTTTTTGGATTTTAGATTTAAGTTTTGTGTTTTAATGGATATCAAAGTACTTGTTCATATGTGTCTTCGGTTCCATGGATTGATGTTAAGTAATTACCCAAATTGTGTGCTTCTTAGTTTAGTTTCATTTAGGTTGTACTTGAGATTAATGTGGGTTTGCAGTGTTTTTGGGTTGATCAAGGATTTAGCAACTCTTGAACAAGGGAATTGTGCACAAATTAGTTCGTATAGCGAATTCAACTTCGAGTAAATCGCCTGTTTGGTATTTGCTCGGTTGTTGTTAGATAGAAATTATGCACATTGAAAAGGAAAGACGATATTTTTCGGATGTACTAGACGCTTTCTCCTAATTCAGTATGCAACTAACATATTGGTTTTGTATATTTGCAAAGGAAATGATTCAAGAAATAGTAAAGGATTCGGATCACATTACAAGTACGTAGCGCCTGGTGATGACGACAAATGGTTATGTAAAAGCGAAAAAGGGCACACTCGAAGACTGCTTGACTTGCCCCTTATGTTTTAATCTATTCGAGGACGCTACAACAAGTTGTTTATGCCTTCATACATGTAAGCACCAAACACATTCTTATCCTTTTCGGAATTTTTATGCTTCTCTATGTGTTTTAAGGGAGTATCATATCTCCAATTGGTGTAGTTACTTAGGTCTGTTTTTCATCTTGCAGTTTGCAAGAAATGTATATATCAAAAACTCGAGGAAGATCAAAGAAACTGCTGTCCATTGTGTAACGAATACTTGGGTTCTTGTCCCAAAGAGAAACTTAGGTAAAACTTCCAATTCATTATTCTCTCGTGCCCCTCGATTTAGGTACAAACAATCCCAAACAATGTAGGACTTTATGTTCATTTATTTCCACAAGAAGCTCTTAAAACTTATAAGACTTGTTTTGCTTTAGGCCTGACAACAATTTACAAGAATTTAAAAACAAGATTTTTCCGTCAAAGAAGGCACGGGATGTTAAACTTACTGAGACCCCTGCAACACAAAGAAAGGCAACTTTAGCATCACTTCCTAATGCTCCAAAAACAAGAAGAAAAAAAGCAAATGTAAAAACAACAAAAGTTTCTTCCAAGAATGACAAATTAGACAAGATCAGAGAAAAAAATCATCTTGGTGCGGCATCAGAGCTCGAAACCTCAACTAAGACCCCAGTTGTTTACAAAAAGCAGGTACTTATACGCCTAATAATACTATTCAGGATATGCATAGTTGTCGACAGGAAACGTCAGTTATATTGTTAATGCATCTAATATTTACGTACGGTTTCAGAGAATCAAAAGTGCAGAAGAACCCTCTTGAGTTGGTAAGAAATCAACGCCTAAGCATTTTAAGTCTGAGAAGTTATCTGTTCCTGCGGAAACTTCAAATGGACGAGACGATATAAAAGGTCCTTCGTTATGTTTTCCAGCAGTATGCTTAGACAAAGAAGAACCAAACAAGAAAATTCCAACAAGGACAAAAAGAAGAGATCGTAAATCCAAACCTTTCAAAAGTCCAGGCTTGGTTGATCTTAACAAGAAGCTTGAATCAGAACCAGAAACAGAAACAAAACTAAAAGAAAGATCACAACCTAATACAAGCGATGTGCCCGAGTTAAAGAACTCAAGCGAACAAAGATTTGGAGCTTCAATTTCTAAAGGACTTGAAGAAGAACCTCTGACAAGATCATATCCTGTCTGGTTTACTCTCCATGCTTGTGAAAATAAGTAAGTGAACTAAAGCAAATCGGTTTCCCTTGGTCTATTTTGTAGTCCTCCTCCTTATGAACTAATTTATCAAATATTTATATGCTTGCAGGATAGGTGAATCGTACCCGCAAATTCCAAAGCCTTATATCAAAATCAAGTAAGTTGGATCACTGCTGAATATCCATTTTGCCGTGAACTATGTATCTATAAAGTTGATGTAATACTACTTCGTAAATTTGTAATCCAGATTATTAGTGAAAATGTAGCCTAGAGTACTAGAGGTAAACCTTTCATAATTCCATTTAACCATTTGCTATCAAACACAAGAAAAACTCGCTGCTTCCATCCTGCTATTTACTTGTCATTATATATAGTTCTCGTAGTACTCTAATAAGTCTGCTTTCATCTATGAAGTTCAATGAAACGAATTATTTCTGACATTTTAAAGGGGTACATTTGTGTGCAGTGATGGAAATATGCCAGTATCCTCTGTCAACAAATACCTTGTGCAGAAGCTCAATCTCAAACACGAATCCGAGGTAACGGTTATTATATTTGTTATTCTTTCCTGGATAGCTATTTGATCCTTCAACAACCATCAGTAGTAGAAATTTAAACGATGCTGGTACCAAATAACCATGGAAAGCTACGACTCCCACATTTCCTAAGTAGTTGGTATATGTTGTTCTTGAATCACCCTTCACTTCCCCACGGACCCCTCCTGTAGTGAATTCTACCTACGATTCATAGAACATCAGCACACGCCTAGTCATTGCCTCACAAACATATGCCGGACTGGATAACTACTTGTTCCCTAGAGAGATGTCGATAAGGTTTAGTTTTATCTTCTGTTATTGTTTGTTTTGTGTCCGAATGATAGAAATTGGATTAATCTCTTGTGCAGGTTGAAGTAATGTGTTGTGATCAGCCATTGGATCCAATTGCAACTCTTAACAATATAACTGAAATGTGGGTAAAGACTAAAGGACATATTCGTAGAAAGAGTTCAGACGCTCAAAATTTCATAATGTTCTTGACATATAGGAAAAAAATAGATAGATAAACAGAACGAGAATGATCTCACAACAGAAGAGCATTCCGAACTCAACAATCCTCGATCCGTTTTCGGTAATTGAGACCATTTTCCAATGGATGGTAAGGCAACATGATTTCGGAAAGATGTATTCGCAGTAGGAAATGTAATTTGTACCATGGAGTTTTGATACTACAAAATTATAAGCTATGAACTTCTGGCAAGATGACAATATAGTAACAAATAATCTTTGTGGTGTGTGAAATGACGTAGACAGCATAAACTAGACGAGTCTGGCAAGTTGGACTAAGACTAGGTGGTCCATTTTATTTGATTTGGACCTGACAAAGATATCCTGAAAGTAGGCCTGTCGACTAATAACAAAATATCCGACATCCGTCCACCGAAAATTTAAGATACGGATATTGGATACAGGAATAGTATTATCCTATAGGATAATTAACCATTATCCGATAAGTAAATGTATACAAAACTATTATTATAAGTTAAATTTATCTAATTTCTTGACATGTGTTGATGATATTGTACGAAATAAATAAAGAAATGGCAAATTCATCAAAATTAATTTGGTATTACAATTATAAAAATTTGAGAAGAAGAAGTGACTAAACACACACAATCAAATTAGATGTTTTTTTCTTTTTGGATATAGTTTTCGAATAATTATCGGATTATCCGATATCCGTTAATATTAACGGATTCGGATACAGAAAAATAAATTTTTAATATTCGTCGGATAATTATCGAATACGGATATCTGATAAAATTAATGGATTCGAATACAGAATAGTCATTATCTATTTCGTTAAGTACCGTTGACAGCCCTACCTGAAAGTAAAGACAACTCAAAGTCTCAAAAACAAGGAAACTTCAAGTAACTAGGTATTTTCTATATAGTCAAACGCATAGTAAAGAAGCGATATTGTGATAAGAACTGGGCTACCATAGGGTGCCATTCTCGCAGGAAGGGGTGTTGTTAGTCGCGTTCGTTAGCCAGGATCAGCAGGAAGACCACCTGGCAGTCCATATGTGGGCAAGTCTCAGTCAGAATAGTTAGAAAGTCTTAGTCGGGTCTTAGTGGGCTTAATTCTGTTTTAGTTTCTTAAGCTTAATCGAGTGAGTATATAAACTCGATTAGCTCTCCTGTAATAAGTATGTTTTTGATTAATAAAAAGAATCCCAATTCTTGTTTCTGTCTCTATTCATTGTCCATCTGTTTCTCTGTAACTTTCTTTTATTTTCTTGTTTCTCCAAATCTTTCTCATTGATCTTTTAAAGAACTTATCAGTTGGTATCAGAGCCAACGATCCTGATCGATCTCAACCTCATCCTAAGAATTCCTGATCTTGTTATAATGTCAAATCACACTTCAAGAATCTCAAACCTGGAAGAAAGATGGACAGAGTTCAATGGAGAAATGATCTCTTTAAACGATCGAACAACAGGAATATCATCAAGTCTTAATGTTGTTACTAGCAGAGCTGATGGAATCACAAATCGACTAGATGAGTTTTCTCTTCAAATGGAGACTTCAAATAATAATTGGAACTCGGTGAAAACTCAAATAAACACGATTAATACTCGAATGGATGCGATTTTCCAATTTATGCAAGATTTTAGATCAAACAATAGCCAAGAGAATCCAAGAAATGGTACCCAATCTCACCCTGAAGGAGTGGGAAGTACCAATCCAGAAGAAGAAAACAATCCAAGAAGAGACAATCTAAATCCTTCTAGTAGAGCAATCTCACAAACTAGAGTAGATCTACCCAGATTTGTTAAGGGAGATGATCCAATCTTGTGGATCTAAAAGGCTGAACAATACTTCAGATTCTATGGAGTTCATCCATCTCATAAGGTCACTACAACATCATTCCAATTGGAGGGAGATGTGCTTCAATGGTACCATTGGCAAGGGTATGATCGAACAAATCCTTCTTGGGAAGAGTTTGTGAAGGAAATGTGCAAAGAATTCGGCCTTGCTGACTACACAGACTTCACATCATCCTTGTTCAAACTAAGACAGACAGGTCCATTTCAAGATTATGTATCTTCTTTTCGAAAATTTGATAAAAGAACTACAGGACTCTCTCAAGATGCAATGAAGAGTTGCTTCATTGGAGGTCTTAAGGATGAACTCAAGTTTGATGTGCAAATCCTCAAGCCATCGACAGTTCATGAGGCAATCACTATTGTTGTACAGTTGAACACTAAGGTACAATCTCTTAACTCTATCAACCCTAAACAATTCCAGAGAACATATGCTAGTACTTCTTCCCCAGCTGTTGTGGCTCCAACAAAATTATTACCCAGGATTGAGTACAAGAAAATCACTCCATCTGCTGTGACAGATAGGACTCTAAACAACCTTTGCTATTACTGCAATGGCAAGTGGTTTAGAGGGCATATGTGCAAAGAGAGAGCATCAAAGAATGGTGGATCACAAGCTTTACTCTTAGATTTGTTAGAGGAAGCCACTGATGAGTTGAGTGAATTAGTCTCCAGTGAGAAGGAATTAGCCAGTGCTTCATCTATACATTTGAGTGAATGTGCATTTTTTGGTGCTGGACATTTGCCAAATATCAAGACCATGAAAGTTAGTTGCAAACTTAAAGGTGTAGATGTGAAAATCTTGCTGGACTCTGGAAGCACACATAACTTTGTGGCCTCCAGGTTAATCAAGAATTTAAAATGGATTCCACATGTGGAAAATTCTATGAATGTAATGGTAGCAGATGGTAGCTCTGTGAAGGGATGAGGGTATTTCAAGGACTTACAAATTGAAATGGGGAGTTTTAGAGGAGAAATTGCTCTACAAATGTTACCTCTAGGTGGTTGTGACATAGTCTTGGGAGTACAATGGTTATCCTCTTTAGGAAAATTAACTTGCGATTTCTCAAAATACACCATGGAATTCAAGAAGAATGGCCAGCAACACATATTAAAGCAAATGGAGACTCCAGTTCCTTTGTCTGAGGTGGTTTCTTTAAAGAAAATGGAGAAGTTGCTGGGATAAACCAAGTTGGTTTACTTCTTGTACAATTTAGAGGAGGAAGATAAGAAAAGTTATGCACATTTAACACCACCTGAGTTCAAGGAGCTTCAGCAACTGCTAATGAAGTTCAAAAAGTTGTTTGGTATTCCAAGAACTCTGCCACCTAGCAGAAATTGTGACCACCAAATCCCCTTACTCCCTGAGTCCAAGCCAGTGAACAAGAAACCATATAGATATGGCCCTATCCAGAAGACTGAGATAGAGTCTGCAGTTAAAGATCTTTTGGATTCTGGTTTTATAAGACCCAGTCATAGCCCATTTGCTTCTCCATTGTTGTTGGTTAAAAAAAGGATGGAACATGGAGAATGTGTATGGATTATAGGGATCTTAATAGCATGACTGTTAGAAATAACTACCCAATTCCTCTGTTTAATGATCTGCTAGATGAGTTGTGTGGAGCCAAGGTATTCTCTAAGTTATACTTGAAGTCTGGCTATCACCAAGTGAGAATGGCAGTCTCAGATGTACAAAAAACTTCTTTTAGAACTCATGAGGGGTTGTATGAGTTCTTAGTGATGCCATTTGGACTCACTAATGCTCCTGCCACATGCCAGAATCTTACGAATGAGATATTCAAAATATACCTGAGGAAATTCATTCTAGTATTTTTTGATGATATACTGGTTTATAGCAAAACTTGGAAGGAACATGTATTCCATCTTAAGCTCACATTTAAGGTGTTAGAGCTCCATCAGTTGTATCTCAAAGAATCCAAGTGTGATTTTGGAGCTAGACAAGTGCAATATTTGGGTCATATTGTCACTAGTGCAGGGGTTACTCCTGATCCAGATAAGTTGAAAGTGGTGCAAGAATGGCATCTTCCTTCCACTCTCAAGAAGTTGAGAGGATTCCTGGGTCTTACTGGCTATTATAGGAAGTTTGTTCCAGGATATGGCAAGATATGCCAGCCCTTGTTTGAGTTAACTAAGAAAAACAACTTCCACTGGACTCAAGAAGCAGAAAATGCATTTGCAAAGCTGAAGCAAATTATGCTCAGTCCTCAGGTGCTAGCACTGCCAGATTTTTCTTTACCGTGTGAGATTGAAAGTGATGCATCTGATTCTGGTATTGGGGAAGTGCTACAACAAAACAACAAAACAATTGTATTTTTTAGTCAATCTTTGGGTGTTAAAAATGTTGGGTGTTAAAAATGTTGCATTATCAGTGTATGAGAAATAGCTAATAGCTATTGTGCATGCTATAAAGAAATGGTAACATTACATCCAAGGTCAGCATTTTATAATTAGAACAGATCATCACAGCTTGAAGTACTTCTTGGATCAGAAGGCCAACACCACATTCCAGAGGAAATGGGTGAGAAAGCTCATGGGATATGATTATGAGATCCAATACAAGAAGGGGTGTGACAATAATGCTGCTGATGCTCTCTCCGAGATACATGAGGAAAAGCTAGGACCAGAATTGCTAGCAATTTCCTATCCTTATTCCAGTTGGGCGGATGAACTGCGCAAGCATTTCGAAAAAGAGGACTACATTGTAGAAATCCTTAAGGTATTCTTTTCCTCAGGTACCTTCCCTTGTAAAAATTTTACTTATGAAAATGGGTTCCTTAAGTACAAGAAGAGGATTGTTCTCAGTCCAACTTCTACTTGGAAACATAGACTGCTAGAAGAATTGCATTCCAGTCTAGTATCTGGTCATCATGGGGTTCTTAAGACTTATCAGAGAATGAAAAGAAATGTTTATTGTTCGGGAATGAAGGAGGATATTAAGAAATTTGTGGCAGAATGCATTATTTGCCAACAACACAAGTATGAGACCTGTGCTCCTCCTGGCTTGCTCCAGCCACTGCCAATTCCTGACCAAGTTTGGACTTCTGTGAGTATGGACTTCATTACTGGGTTGCCAAAATCAAAGAATAAGTCAGTCATATTTGTTGTGGTGGATAGATTATCCAAATATGCACACTTTATGGCTTTATCTCATCCTTACACATCAACTTTAGCGGCACAAGTTTATGTAGAAAATGTTGCTAAACTGCATGGCATGCCTACTTCCATCATAAGTGACAGAGATTCAGTGTTCTTAAGTCACTTCTGGAAGGAATTTTTTGCCTTGAGTGGTTCAAAACTATGCATGAGCTCAGGATTTCACCCACAAACAGATGGCCAGACAGAGGTGGTCAATAGATGTATAGAGACTTATTTGAGGTGCTTCACTTCTCATGCTCCCAATTCTTGGGTGAATTGGATGTCTTGGGCTGAATGAAGCTACAACTCTTCATATCATTCATCTTCTAAGTTGACCCCATTCCAGATTTTATATGGGTATCCTCCTTCATTCATTCATTCTCATGAAGTTGGTACAACAAGAGTGGAATCTGTAGAAGAAGAATTATCATCCAGAGACCAGATGCTACAATTGTTGTGCACTAACCTACAAATGGCTCAGCAGAGGATGAAGACCCAGTCTGATAAGAAGCGCATTGAGAGAGAATTCCAGGTCAATGACATGGTTTACTTGCGACTTGTACCTTATCAGATGCGCTCATTAACAGGACACTCTTTTCACAAGTTGCTGCCAAGATTCTTTGGTCCATACAAATTAATCCAGAGAGTGGGAAAAGTGGCTTATAAACTACTGCTACCTCCTCAGAGCAAAATGCATCCAGTCTTCCATGTTATTTTTTTAAAGAAGCAACTTGGGTCTCAGGTACAACCAGTACATACTTTGCCATCTCTGGCAGATAGCCAAGAGGATGCTCCTCTTAAGATTTTGGGCAGGAAACTAGTGTTTGGAAGAAACTCTGATGGAAATCGAGTTTTATGCACAAAATGGTTAGTCCAATGGGATGGTAGAGATGAAGCAGACGCTACTTGGGAGGATTCTGCTTCCTTTTTGCAGAAATTTCCTGAATTTGGTGAAGAAGACCATGCTTGATCACCTTGTGGACAAGGTGGATTTAAGGAGGGGGAAATGATAAAAACTGGGCTACCAGAGGGTGCCATTCTTGCAGGAAGGGATGTTGTTAGTCGCGTTCGTTAGCCAGGATCAGCAGGAAGACCACCTGGCAGTCCATATGTGGGCAAGTCTCAGTCAGAATAGTTAGAAAGTCTTAGTCGTGTCTTAGTGGGCTTAATTCTGTTTTAGTTTCTTAAGCTTAATCGAGTGAGTATATAAACTCGATTAGCTCTCCTGTAATGAGCATGTTTTTGATTAATAAAATGAATCCCAATTCTTGTTTCTGTCACTATTCATTGTCCATCTGTTTCTCTGCAACTTTCTTTCATTTTCTTGTTTCTTCAAATCTTTCTCATTGATCTTTTAAAGTACTTATCATATTGGCCGATGAAATGAAGATTCACTAATGCTAATGACAAGTGCATGAAGTGTTGAAGCATGTCTATGAACTTGAATATGCCCATCTCAAGGATGATGCAAGGATATGAAATATAGGTCATGGGATGACCTACGCATTGGTCAAATGCCTGACCAAAGCTTGAACAGTGCATGGAAGTTAGTGGTGCAGTCAAATGCATCATTGTTGTCTATTATTCGGCTAAGTAAAGCAGGTGACGAATGGAGCAGCGTCAGCATCAGTTTGAGAAGTATTTTGGCATGAGTTTATTATAACTTAAGCGTCTATTAGTTGTTAAAATCATATTTAATATATGTGTTAAAAATTATAAACAAGATTAAAAATATATTTTTATATCAAATTTTAAAGATTGAATTAGTAAATATAAAACTATTAAACACGTATTTTCATATTTTTCCGAATCCTGCATATCTACCGGTATATTTGACTGAATTTATATTTTATATAACCGATTCATGATTATATTTTTACCGTTAAGCGAATTGTAAACTAAGAACCCAAATTGGTTGCTTGACACCAATATTCTTGTGGTACACTAGTTCTAAAAGCTAACATCCCAAACGGCATTTTACTAGACTACAAAGAATATCTTCCTTTTGTTGAGAAACAGAGAACCAGGTCTGAACCATTGGGATAGTCTGTCCCAACAACCAAACAAACAAACCATATTAATGAAAACAAATATGCAGGGTCCCACTTGATTCCCCACTTTTTTTTCTATAACTGCAAGTTTCCAGGTTCGTTTCCAAACCTGAAGATCTTCCGAACCTGAACTACAGGTGTAACCTATCTACTGGTTTCAATCAAAAACAAATTTTTTTAAAAAAAAATCATCAGTTATAACGAAGATACACCACCTGGGTGAAAACAGAGAGATTTGTTTCTTATTCTTTCGCCGAGTTTCTCTTTTCATCTATATTCCATCATCATCATCACTTTCATTTCCTTACAACAGAAATTGTTCTTCAGTTTCAACAAGGTAAGAACAAAATTAAGAGAAAGAAATATCTGAGCTTATTTTTATTTTTTATTTTTATTTTATTTTAGATTCCGACATTATTTATTTTTTTAAATTAATTCGTTGGTGAAAATAAAAAAATTGTTTTTTTGTTTCCCAAGGAGATCTCCTCCGTGAATGTAACATCAATTTCAAACAACAAACTTTTTTATTTTTTTAATTTTATTTCCTTACAGAATCTGTTCAAATTTCTGTATTTCATAGGTCCAATTTTGTCAAAACAATAGAAAAAACCTTTAAGATAAGATTTGGGTAAGAGTTTAAGATTCTTTGGATTTTTATTGAAGTTATTAACAAAACTTTATAAATCTTATAAATGAAGGGAGATGATAATTGGATCTGGTTTATAGATTTTGTGGTAATAATTAAGAAAAATCAAACTCTAGATCTTTTGATTTGTTTGTATTTAAATGTGTTGTTTGATGAATGCAGGCCTGAGAGAATGGAAGGAAGAAGAGATTCAATAATATCAGGCCTTGGTGGTGTTGGAGGAGATAATAATAATAATAATAAGGTGATATCAATATTTCAGAAGGGTTTTATAGAGGTACAGAATATTTTAGATCAAAATAGATTATTAATTAATGAGATTAATGCTAATCATGAATCTAAATTACCTCATAATTTGAGTAGAAATGTTGGTTTAATTAGAGAACTTAATAACAACATTAGAAGAGTTGTTCATCTTTATGATCAACTCTCAACTTCTTTTGCTAAATCCATGGAAGTCTCTTCTCAAGAAGCTGATTCTGCTGCTACTGCTGGTGGTGCTAGTGCTTCTTTGAAATCATCTCAATCCGGTCAAAAACGTATTCGACCTGGATAACAACAACAATTTGATGATATCGATTGAATCAGGTCTAGAAATAATAATCTTCATTTTGTAAATTCAGTGCTCTATATGTAACTGTGTTCTATTTTAATGGAGGAAAAAATTTAACATTTCATTTTTGTTCTTCTTCAGTGTGTTTTTGGTTGAATTTTAGATTTGATTGATTAAACCAAGTTAATTAGGACCATATGTGGTTAGATTAATGAATTCTTGAAATTGAATCATTATTCTAATTTCATCAAAAAGGTTGAGTTCTGTTTAGGGGGTTTCTTTCATCATTTGTTTAGTAAAGTTATTGATTTTTTGAATGATAGTATCATATTTTCACAATTGGGATGATTTATGCAAATACTTGATGATTTCTATTTTTCTTTATCACTTTTCTGTGTCTGTAAGGACGGACTAGATATTACTAAATATTTATAATTTTGAACAATTAAATAACCAAAATCTTTTCTTTTCTTTTCTTCTCATTTACGAGTCGATATCTTCTTGTTTGGTTTGAAAAGGATCGATTGAATTATAGTACTACTACTACTACATGTTATGTCATCTGATGTAGTGATGTTTGAGTCAGGCATTGTAGAAAACATAAAACAAACCAATCTGACTGTGAGTATGGCCAGTTGAGCCAGATTCAGATATGGAGTTACCAAGAAATTATGAGACAGTATAATTGAGATTAAAAAGAGCCATAAACTGTTTACTCTTACACTAGATTGAGATATTCATTATTCTAGTTATAAGGCCAATATGTGCGAGTGGTTAAGAAGACAGACTTCAATTCTGTTTATGATATGCCGTCTAGTAGAAAAGATAGACTTTGAAAATAATAAAATATTAAAGTTTAAAGTGGGCAAGGTTAGTTTTGAACTCTTTTAATAACAAAAAAAACTAAAGTTTAAAGTGGGTAGAGTAATTTTTGAATTTTTAAATAATAAAAAGTTTAAGATTTATCGTGGGCTATACAAGTTAGAAAACAGGACACTGTTAAACGGCAAACAAACAGCCGTATGTTTTCACTTTCATTTTACACGGCAAACATAAAGCCGTTTGACATTTGTTTTTTCAAACGGCAAATAAAGAGCTGTGTAGTGAAGTCTTTCATTCATTTTATATTATGAAAGAGAGGTTGATCGAGTTTCCGAAGGTGTGTCGTCTGTTACGTGTATTTCCGAAGGCGTGCCGTCTTCAAGGGAGGTAACTATTTAAGTTTCAAATGATAATGACGTAGTTATTAAAAGGGAACACGAAGCAATAGAATATGCAAAAGCTACGGTCATTAAAACCATTACAACCAACAAACGAGAAGATAAACCAGGAAATCTCGTTGGATGGATGATTTTGTAGCTTATGCATTACCTGTTGTTGAACAAGTATTCCTAACACCTATTTTGAAGCTATACACGGTGTAGAGCGTGAAGAATGGGAAGATATATGCAATGCAAGATGAGATGAAGTCTGTTGGAAAGAATGACACGTGGGTTCTTACGAAGCTCCGAACGGTAAGAAATTTATTGGGTGTAACCGTAAATGGGTATATGCTAACAAGGAAAGATCTCAAGAGAATCAAGTTTGCTACAAAGCAAAGTTAGTTGCTAAAGGTTATGCCCCAAAGAAAATAGATTGACTACAACGAGATGTTTTCTCCAGTTGTGAAGCACTCGTCAATCCGAATTTTATTGGCTTTGGTATCACAGTTTTATTTAGACCTAGTTCAGCTAGATGTCAAGACGGCGTTCTTGCATGATGATCTAGAAGAAGAGATATATATGACTCAGCCGAGTGGGTTCAAGGTTGTTGGAAAAGAAGATTGTGTATGTAAACTGAAAATATTATTGTATGGGCTGAAACAGTATCTGAGACAATGGTACAAGCGATTTGACCGATTTATGATTGGAAAGACATACATAAGGATTTAATATGACAATTGTGTATACTTTAAGAATCTACATGATAGATCTTTAATATATTTGCTCTTATATTTCGATGATATGTTGATAACATCAAATAACAAGAAAGAGATTTAGAATTTGAAGATCACATTGTCAACTGAGTTTGAGATGAAAGATCTGGGAGAAGCTAAGAAGATTCCTGACATGGAGATTCAACGTGACAGAGAGAAGAGTAAATTTTATTTGTCTGCGAAGGCATATTTGAAGAAAAAGTATTATAGAAATGAGGTATATGCAAAGGAACTAAATCTGCAAGTACTCCATTTTCTCTTCATTTTAAGTTGAATTTTGATATGTCTCCTATTGTTGAAGAAGGGCGTGATTATATGGCCCATGTCCCATATATTAATATTGTTAGTAGTTTGATGTATACAATGGTGTGTATAAGGCCTGACAGTTCACATGTAGTATATGTATGATCAACCGTTATATGCATTCACATGTAGTATATGTATGGTCAACCGTTATATGCATAATCCTGGTAAGGGACATTGACAAGCTATGGAATGGATTTTGAAGTACCTTTATGGTACAATTGATGTTGGTTTGGAGTTTGTGACGAAGAAAGATAAAAACAATCAACTGTGTGTTATTTATGTGAATTCTAACAATGCTAGCTGGTGATTTGGATAGGAGGCGTTAAACTACATCATATGTATTTACCTTGGTAGGATCACCAGTAAGTTGGAGATCGATTTTGCAGTCTACAGTGGCTCTCTCAACTACTAAAGCATGAGTATGTGGTAGTGACAGAGGCATCTAAAGGGGCTATATTTTACAAGGTTTGTTAGATGACTTTGGGGTGGTAAAGGATCAACTTCCACTGAATTGTTTGAGTGTCATATATTTAGCTAATAATCAAGTGCATCATACTAGAACCAAACATATAGATGTTTGTTTTCACTTTTTCATAGAAATTCTGGAACAAGAGGACATTCTCCTTGTGAAGATCGATACAAAAGATAATCCAGCTGATATGTTGACAAAAGTAGTAATCGGGTGATCAAGTTTCGACATTGCTCAAAATTGATCCACATCTTCCAGTTTTGTAATCCCCTTCTGGGTAAAGGTTCTTAGGAATCTGGTGGAGGCCTTCTAGCAAGGTCATCCAGTGAACTACGATCGGTTTGATTCCTTAGAGAGGATAGTAGACAACCTTTGGTGAATCGGCGTTGGAAGATGGAGGTGATTTTATTATTGATCGTCTCATGCATGATCCCATCTGGAAAATCGTTAACTAAGTCGGTGGATACAAGTTGGGATAAACCAAAACTCCCTAGTTGGTGAAATCGGCGTTGGGATAATTCTTATTTGCTTACTTGATCCTAAAGACTAGGGAATTAATAGAGAAGTTAAAACTCTATTCTTACAAAACAAGTAAAGCGCCCTATCTATTTGGATATAAATATCCCATGAGAGAACCTAGGTTTCACAACAAATTTTTTTTTTTTCTATTGGGTTTTATATTTTCTCTCCTTTACGATAATATATAAAATACAAGGATTTAACCTTGTTAAATTCTTGTTCTTCTCTGTGAGTGTTGGTGTTCTTTGCAATTATTTAGAATAGTCTTACATATTTTCCGAGGGTTTTAACGCAACAAAGGCGCAGGGTTTGGTAGTGTTGATGTCTCCGCCTCACCAGTTAAATAGCACGGTAACAAAAAAATATAACTGTGAACCATCTAATTTATCCAAAAAATCTACAAATCTTTAATGTTTTTGCATGTCGACTGCCTGCAAATGTTTTATGTGAAGATATTCAGGAGTTCACTTTTGCACTAAAATCTTTTTTTTTTCTCATTTATGAGTATATCTTGTTGTTTGGTGCAATATAAGTTAACAACTTGGTTTGAAAAGGATAGCTTGAATTACAGTACTACATGATTTGGTGATGCCTGAATCAAACCATCTGAGAGAATGGCCATTCGAGCCAGAATCAGATACGGGGTTACAAAGAAATCAGACAGCATAATTGAGATAGAGCCACAAACTGTTCTCTTCCACATAATAGAACTTGTTCTTACTTTTGTTACCAGTGTATACATAGTGTGTCCGAGTGGTTAAGGAGACAGACTTGAAATCTGTTGGGCTTCGCCCGTGAAGTTCGAACCCTGCTGTTTAACGATGGTAAATTATTTTTCGCCCATGAGAATTTTTGGGTTGATTACTGGTTTTGCTAATAGTCCATGCAGAATTATGGTGCATTTTTTGTAAGAATTCAAACAATCCTTTAGTTCACGCACAACTCAAAACAAAAATCAGCTCACATAAAAAGTAAAAATCAATTGGCCATGAATGGAAAGGCCTGAAGCATTTTCCATTGCAGTGTTCGCTAATTGTCCATGTATCACTATTACGATGCATTTTGTAAGAATTCAACTCAACGTTTTTACTAATAGCTTATGTGATACTATTTAGTGAACATCCAACTTATAACTAATTGGCAATATTAATTTCATAGAAGGATTATAATATACGTATTCTGTTGATGCGGAGTTATTTAAAACATTACTTTTATAGTTTGAAACAATCTTCCACGTAAATTGGTCATCTCGTTAGTCCACATTTAAGCCCAAGAAAGTAAAACCCCCATTAATTCCAGTTTTCCTCTAGTAGTCTTTACGGTATGAAGGTGATCCTCTAGTGTAGTATAGCATTTAAGCTGTCTTTGTTTCGGTTAACCCATCGTAATTGCATGAAAACAGTATGGGCTCTGAGGATCGGCGAATTTTCT
Organism: Papaver californicum; assembly: GCA_023531435.1. Taxonomy (NCBI): domain Eukaryota; kingdom Viridiplantae; phylum Streptophyta; class Magnoliopsida; order Ranunculales; family Papaveraceae; genus Papaver; species Papaver californicum. The sequence goes on along the minus strand of JAJJMC010014238.1, from coordinate 1,394,632 downwards.
GAGTCAACTCAGTTGAATTTTTTTAAATTTTTTTCTCTTTACATGATCTTTTCTACCTTTTAATCAACCTTCTTTCTTTGTTTTCACTATGATTTAGTTTCATTTTCTATCTTCTCTTTCGATCTTAAGTTCCAATCTGTTCTTATTAAGGTTCTTATAAGCTGCTTTTTTAGTTTTCATGTCTAACTAAGTTATCTTTTCTTTCCAGTCTGTTTACAAACAGAGTTGATCCTAATGGTGTTTACCATGTTTAAAGTTGTGGTTGTTGCGTTTGCTATTGTTGTTTTGGAGCTTGTGGAAGCAGGAGTGTTCTCAAAGATTGTCGTGCATGCTTGGATGGAGTTTTTTCAAAACCGTTTCAACCCAGTTGAGTTGATATTCACCTTCAATTCAAATTCAAATTTTAAAATTTCAAACTCAGGAAAGTCCGTTTTAGAAATCCAGGATTTTTACCCACTTTCCTTATTCTTTCAACAGAATTCTTAGCTATCAAAAATATTCTAGTCGTGTATATCTCCCATCCTCGGAATTTTTGCACTGAATATAGGGATGGAAAATGTCACTATATTGATATAAACTCTCAATTCTGCGAGTACAAATCAACTACATTTCAACCAAACCCTAACCCTATAACAATTGACTCTATCATGGAGAAAGAAAATACTAGCCAGGTTATGGACTTGCAGATAAATTCAAGCAGGCTACTATTGACCTAGGAGATGCTAATGAAGTAATTTTAAACCAAATTGGAGAAGACACTGATAAGAACTCTGAAGAATGGGAGTTGGTTGGTAAAATCATTATTGAGGGTAAGATGGGGGAGAAAAATGTTAAAAAACATCTGGACTTCACTTGGTCCTTCATTGCTGCTAATGATGTTGCTGTTTTTGAGATTGATAATAATATCATGATATTCAAGTTTAGAGATTGGGAGATTTTAGATAAGGTCTGGGAGAGTCGACCATGGAGTATCAATGGGTTCCTGATTATTCTGTATGATTATAATACTAAGATGGTTTATCAAGATCTAAATCGGTCTCGACAATTTTTTTGGATTCATCTCAAGAAACTCTTTCCTGAGCATATGAATGTTGTAGCTGTAACAAAGATAGGGAAAGTAATGGGTGAGGTTCTTTGTATCCATCCAGAAGATGCAGTTCCTAAAGCTGGTGAATCAGTGAAGGTTTGTGTTAACATTGACATCAACAACCCTCATAGAAGAGGAATGATGGCTATTAACAATTTTGGGTGTACTAGATGGATTCGTTTCTTCTATGAGAATCAACCACATAAAATCTGTCCCAGCTGCTATATTTTAATTCACTCAACGCATGCATGCCAAGCATCCACAGAGATCTTGGAGAAAGCTCATGGTAAACCTCAATTTTTTGGGACAAGTAATGATGGTGGTAAGAAAAGGATTATTGAAAGTAGAAGATGCTCAATCATTCCAAAATTAAGTGAAAAGAAGAGTGCAATGTCTGTTGCCTTTAATCCCTCTAGAGATGGTAACATAGTCACCTTTGCAAATACCATGGCAAATAATGAAAATGGTAGCAATGATGTTAGATTAGGAAAGAGGCAGAGAAACATAAATAATATTTCACCTCCCATTATCAATGCCCACACTCTTCCACTCCTTCTTGGTAATCTTTTAGAAGCACAAACAACAACAAGAACCCCAAAAAAGGAAAACATGGTTGTTAACACAGGTGGGAAGAATCAGGTAACTTTTAGACTTAAAACTTTTTCCTATTCAACTTTTTATTTTTATTTTTTAAAAATGAAGATACTTTCCTGGAATACTCAAGGTATTGCTAATAATTTTAAAAAACAACAATCACAAAATCTAGTTAAAACTCATAGCCCAGATTTTATTTTCCTTTGTAAAACCAAAGTTGACACTTCTAGAATGATTTCCATTGCTCAAACTGTGCATTATCACAATTATCTTTCCATTGACAAAATTGGTCTTGCAAGAGGTCTTATACTCATGTGGAAAGATGGTATATCTTGTGACATTGTCAGTACTGCTGACAATATCGTTCATGCTCTTATTAAGTTTGATCCTAGCAAACCTGAAACTCTAGTCTCTTTTATGTATGATTCAACATATACATACCCTAAAAAGAAACAATGGAACTTTTTGCATGAGCTTGGTGAAGAAATTTACCAACCTTGGCTGGTTTTAAGAGATCTGAATTTTCATTTATCTAAGAATAATAATAGTTCAGATAGTTGGGTTCAAAATAAGGTTAGAGACTATGGGCTTCTGGACCTAGGTTATGATGGTAAGGATTTTACCTGGACTAGCAATAGTTATGGAACTGGCACCAAAAAAGATAGATTAGACATGGCATTAGGTAACAATGATTGGTTCTTACATTTCTCTCAAGCTAAAGTTGTTCATCTGAAGCATATTGCTTCTGATCATTGTCCCATTTTGTTGTTAAATGAACCTTTACCTGCTAAACTTTGGAGACCTTTTAAATTCTTTGCTACTTGGATGCAGCATGATTCTTTTAGTCAGAATATGGAAAATGCTTGGAACATAAATGTTCATGGTAGTCCTGATTTTAAATTCAACCATAAACTGCAAAGCAGTAGAATTTCTTTGTCACAATGGAACAGAATGGTGTTAGGATCGATGCTATAAAGAAAACAAAACGAAAAACAAGGACACACAAGATTTACTTGGTTCACCCAATTTAGGCTACGTCCAAGGAGCGTCTGCAGTTTTTACTATGATCTCAAAAACAGAGTTCCAGAGGAATACAACGATGATAATAATACGATAATACTAAGGTACAAACCCTAGATAGGACAACTCGATATATATAGAGACTAATCAAAAAAATTCATAAACAAACCTCTCAAAAAGTTTCATTTAATTTCCCAACGGGCCGCCAGTCGAATCGGGTCAAGTGCGAAACCGGGTTGTGCACTACCAGGCTCTACACAAACATAACAGTTTGGTGATATTCAAAGAAATATTACTAATCTCCAAAATCAACTTGAAATTGTTCAAAATGAGGCCAGTTCTACTAATCATATTTTGAGAGCTAAAACCATCACTAGAGACCTGGAGAAATGGTATAAAATCCAAACTAGTTTTTACAAAGAAAAATCCAGAGATAAACATGTGCATAACATGGATAACAATACTAGATATTTTCACTTTTTAGTGCATAAGAGAATGCATAGAAATAATATTAATACTCTTTGTGATCCTATGGGGAACTGGTATAAAGATAGGGAGGAAATTTCTAATCTTCTTACTAATCATTTTAGTTCAATTGGTTGTACAAGTAATTCTATTATGTCTGATTCTGATTTTAATATTATTCATAATATTATTACAGATGCTGATAATGGTAGTTTCCTTGTTATTCCAAATGCTAATGAAATTGTTAGTGTAGTTAAGTCTATGCCATCCTGGAGCTTTCCTGACCCACATATATTTCAGGTTGGATTCTATCAATCTCAATGGCATATTATTGGTAAAGATGTTATCGATGTTGTGCAGCATTTCTTTGAAACAGGTCAGATGCCTGGTTGTTTAAATAAGACATATATATGTCTTATACCAAAAGTTAAAGAACCAAAAAAACCTGTTGATTATAGATCTATAGGACTTTGTAATGTTTCTTACAAGATAATTTCTAAAGTTCTAGCTAATAGAATTAGACCGTATCTTAAGAGACTTATCTTTCCCTACCAAGCTTCCTTTGTACCTGGTAGAGCCATTCATGATAATATTATTGTTGCACATGAAATTATTGACACCATGAAACAAAAAGATGGTTATGGAGGTACAATGGCTCTTAAATTGGATCTTTCTAAAGCTTTTGATAAGCTTGAATGGCCCTTTCTTTTGAAAATTCTTTCTTCTTTTCAGTTCAGTAATGTTTTGTGCAATTTTCTTTATCAATGCATCTGTACTACTAGTATTACTGTTTACTTAACGACTCTCCCTGTAAGAATATATGCCTTCCAGAGGCATTCGACAAGGTGACCCATTGTCTCCTTACTTGTTTATTATGGCTATAGAATTTCTCTCTAGAAGTTTGATGTATGCCGAAACTAAAAAGGATATTGCAGGTGTTAAAGTTGCAAGAAGTGCACCTCCTATAACTCATCTTCTTTTTGCAGATGATATCCTCATTTTTTTTCCAAGGAAGATATGCAAAATATGTTTAATGTCTTCACACTACTAAGGATATCAATAGGTCTTGTGCGTTGTTGACTCAACACATCTACTAGCTCCATATCTTTGGGGTTGAGCCTTGTCGTATAAGGATGGTTGATCAAACTCTTCGGAATTTGGTGGTTATGAAATCCCGAAACCACCTCACTCATAAACCACACTTTCTTGAACATGTTATACTTAAATTGAAGCTTAAAAGGGTAACCACACTTCTTTATATGATGCACTCCCCTCTTCCTCGTGGTCTTTAGTTTATACTCAAAACCCTTTTTGATGACTCTTGTACTTCCTACTAATCTCGCAGACCATTTGAAAAGAGGTGGGTCTTACTTGATTGTTTTGAACTATAATGGACATATTTTCAACCCTTGTTTTCGAGCCCATTTCTTTGCATCTTCTATATGTTCTCATTCAAATTTTTTGGCGTAGTGAGCACTTGTATCCTCACTCAATACGCTAACAGCTGGGGGTTGATCTTCCATTGGTTCAGGTATGGGCTCCATCTAAAAAAAATAAAACATAGACGTAAGAAAAACAAGAAAAATCATCTAAAGACCCTATCTAAGGTTGGGTCGACAACTTAAAACCGAACCGTAAAACCCAACTTTTATTACATAAGCTAACCGTAAACGAGACTGAGTTTGTATTAGGTTTCTCTTTTCTAGTCTTAACACCAATATACGACTAGGTTTTTTTCCATTGCTGACCGTAGGTGACCCTGAGTTGGGTATACGGCCAACTAATCCAGCCGTAGTGGATAGAATTAAATAGCATTTAATATGGCCATACACCTACGGATGGATTCTCGTGCACACGACCTGGCCGTATAAACATTTTACTGATAGTAGTTCTTGTTTTACCAACCGTATTTAAAAGTTTACGGCTGGGAGTTCTTGATATTCAAAATTAGTAAGGTTCATATTCTTGAGTTTGGGTTAAAACCTCTTGATTATCTAGAAAATCAGCCATCTTAGGATCATTATTTTGTTGTATGAATATTTTGTTTGATTTAGAAGAAGAGGATTCACCTACCTCATAACTATTGTTAGAATCACTCATTTGTGTTGAGAAAGTCAAAATTTCTAGGTTTTCAGAAAAAAAAAAAATTCTTCTTTTTTCCACTCTTCTTCTTCTTCTCCTCCTCCCTCCAAAACTATAATCTTAATTATTTTGATTTCAAAAGACTAAGTTTAAACTAATTCGTTAATCTAACCAACTAGCTAATTCTCATTTAGTTTATGATTAACATTAATTAATCTAGAGCAGTCTAGGTATTATTAAAAATACTAGGATAAGGGGTATTGGGGTTGGTTACAAGATGATCCTATTTTATCATCTCGTAATCCCTCAGCAGCCCCAATAATAAGGTTCTTGTTTTTCTGTGTTAATTTCTTTATAACTCAATGAGTCAATAGCCTTCTTTTATCTTCACTTTCTTAGGCCCATAACGTCCAAGCCCGGTTCAGCGTAAATATTGATTCATGCAGATGATCCTCCTTTCGGAGAATAATCACCACCTGCCTGGGAATTGCTTTTTTTATTATTTGTATTAAAAATGAACTATTTAATTGTTGGTATCCAGCAAATGTCCAATACATTATTTTGGTACCCAACATTTAAAGAAATAAGAGTTGATATTAGACTCGTCATTGGCTGTTAAGATAACCCGTTGACCTAACTGGTTGTTACCTATTAAATTAAAATTATCCATAAAATATAATTATTTAACGGTGTTAATTCACCGTTATCATTTGATTTTTTAAGAAATCATGTGACCCAAACAATTTTCATCTTGTGGTCACAGTTTGATTGATCCAAAGGCTATAATGAGTTTATCAAAAATACACTTCTATTACACCTTCCCTACCACCAACTCTTTAATTTCAATGAAATAAACCCACATGATTCATAAATCCAATTAACAAGAAGATTAAGTGCAGAAGCAACTGTTACAGTATAAACTGTTTAAAGGATCAATCATGATAAGTTGTGATACTGTTTCCTGGTAAGAAGAAGAAGCACATCCATCTCTAAAAAAGAAACCCAATTCCATTTACAAAGACGCACACATAATCATTCAAAAGTATTAATGAAACTTCATTACGCTGATCCAACTGAATAAAACACGAATTTTTCTCACAGTGTCTAATTATTCTTCATTCTCTAATTAGTCTGAGAAGATGTCATGGGGTCTGAGAGAAGGAAGATGGATCTGGTGGCTTGTATTTGTGATGATTTGGAATGGGTATTTAAGTCAGCGAGAAGAATCGGTCGAGAAGGAAGAAATAGGAGATGGATACAGCGAGATTTTCCTGTTAGCAGAGAAGGTTGAACTGAGAGAGTTGCCAGTGAGAATGAGAGAAGATGGTGAGATGGGTTACCGAGATTAGGACAAAAAGAGCCGAGAGAATCAATTGAGAAGATGCTCTTGTTGTTGGATCTGTGAAAAATGCAGAATAGGTCTTGAGGATTGTTAGGAAATAAAATAGAAGCGACACGTGTAAGACGATGAAGAAAGAAACAGTGAAATTAAGAAGGACGAGAAGCACACAATCAAAGCCATATTAAAGTAGAGAAACGGGACATAAGAGACAGGCTGAGTAAATCTCTACATGATTGACACGTACGATCGGGAAAGTAATATCACACTGTTCGAAACAGACGGTATTAAATACATATAGAGAGGGAAAGTAAGGTAATAATTACTTTGCTGACACATAAGATCGGGACGAAGTTGATATTCAAGAAGTGAAGAGCACGTGTAAACCATGCAATGAGCGCACCAAAGAGAAAACAAGACCTGTCAATCTTATAAGCATCCCGATACTAATATAATAAGAAGAACGATGGTTGCTATCGGGACATATGGGACCCGTTACTATAACTATAAATAAAAGAGAACATTCAACGAAGAGGGGGTGGAAAAAATTGAGAAAGAGAGGGAGGAAGGAAGATTAAGAAGAACAGAAGGAAAAAGATTATTAGGTATGTACTGTTGATGATTAAATCCAAAAGATAGAACATTCATGATAAAATTTCTTGCTTTAAATAGAAGATGTATTTGGAATTATAGTTTTGATCAGGTTTATGATCTGTAAATGATTGGATTGTTATAATGTTTATCAAATCATTATTTTTAAAAATGATTCTATGTATCATCTCATTTATGAAAATCTTATGATTGATTATACAATCTTTAAATCACTGGTTGTTAATGTCGATGGGAAAATTGACATAAACAATTTGGCGCTAGAAACAGGGACTGGGTTAAAGGATTTATCCTACCTGTTCTTTAAAAATGAATTTGATGCTGTATTAAAAACGAAAATGGTATTCTAGTTGAAAAACAGAGATTTTTACGATTAATTGCGTATGTTTAAATGTTTGGTCATAAAACGTATTTTTATAAGATGATAAATCTGATTTCTGTCACTTTATTTTTTTTCTTTAAGTAACCTGTTGTAAGAATATTTCGCTAACTTTTAAAAGATTATTAGAAATCAAGTGGAGGAAGTAAATTACCAGCAAATTTAGAAGCACAATGTCTCAGGCAGACTCTGCGAATCAAGACAGTAATGATGGACAAACTTTCAGACAAAGGGAGACTGAGAGTGATTCAGGGCAACAACAGAGTAATGTGGGAAATCATTCACCAATTCAAGACCTAACACCAAATGCCTTATCACAAAATCAGTTCTCACATCACGAGAACTCAGGAAATAATGTTAATTATCTTCAAAATCTGATACGGGAAATGGATGAAATAAGGAGAGAACAAAGGATCAATCAGGGTAGAATTGAATTGTTAACCAGATAAAATCAAGTTTTAAAAGATGCAATTCGACGTGATCAGAGGCAGGCTGCAACAAAATCACGAAGTCCAGAAGTAATTTCTGAAAGACGAGCACCCAGAAACGAAAGAGAAAATCAGGATCAGAGGATGGTGTTAGCAGGATCATCATCACGATCCAAAAGGCAGAGAGAAAATCAGGAAATCCAACGTACACAATGGCAAAATTGTATTGAAGCCATGGAACAAATGAAGGAGGAAATAAGAGGGCTGAAAAATAAAGAAGGAGGAAGAATAGAAGAAGTGCTCAAAGAGGCTAGGCGTACACCACTGGCTCAACGATTAACAAATGTTCCACTAGCAAGAGAGTACAACATCCCTGTATTTAAATGTTATGACGGAACGAAGGATCCAACCTCACATTTAAAATATTATAATCGAGTGATGTCACGGTGGGACGGTCATGAAGCAATTATGTGCCGTTGTTTTCCTTCAAGTTTAACAGGTTCAGCATTATTGTGGTACGATAGATTGCCTGGAAGTTCCAATGAGTGTTATTCACAATTAGTGAGGAAATTTCTTGAAGCATACATGTACAATAAACCCGTTGATTCGGGAATAGATAGATTATACTCCCTTACATCGTGGCCCGAAGAAACCATAAGATCATATACAGCTCGATGGCATACAATGTGTCAAGCGATTGGAGATGTTGACTCGAGCACTGCGATAAATCATTATAAATGGGGAATCGCTGACCGGAGATGTCAGCTTTTTATTGGAATTCATCGTAATAATCCCAAGACTGAGGGGCAACTCAGAGAAATAATAGAAACATGTGCAAGATTGTAAGATGTCCAAGAACAAGATCCAAGAAGCAATTCACGAAATCAGGAAAGCATGAAAAGGACAAATTCAATTGACGTATCAATAGAGCAGAAAAAGGAATTTCCTCATAAATCAGAGTCAAAGGAATCGAAGCGCCCACGGCAAGGGGACAATAAGGCATTTGTGCAACGATTTCAGGAAAGAGTGTTTACGAAGCTAAATATCTCATACACCGAATTATTTGATATCATAAAAACTAAACCAGATTTTCAATGGCCATCTTCAAAAGGCAATCAACCTGAGTTTACACAGCGATCAAAAAATTATTGTGGTTACCACTGTTATAAAGGTCATGCAACAGAAAACTGTAGGAATTTCATTATCTTGGTACAGAAAATGATAGACGCGGGGGAGTTAAAAGAATATATTCAAAGGAGCGAACCAGTAGCCAGACCCGATAAAGGCAAAGCAGTGCATATTCCGTATAATGAACGCACCATTAATGTGATATCATACTCAGAAAAAAGATATACTGACGTAAATACTGCAATCAATAAAAAGTTATGTAAAAGGATTCGAAATCATGAAACTTTTGAGGTATCGGGAAGAATAGCAGAAGCATGGGAAGATTGGATGGCATCCCCTCTAACTTTTTCAGCACGGGAAGTAAATCAGGAAATTGAGATGCACAATGATCCATTAGCCCTTACGTTACCCATGGCAGGATGGAATGTTAGAAAAATCCTTATGGACGGAGGCAGCTCGTTGAATGTTCTATTTCATAGTTAATTTCGTAAAATGGCATTTACAAAAGATCAATTACTCCCATCCCGATATATGATTTATGGATTCAATGGAATGGCCTCGAGACCAGAAGGAGATATAGACTTGCAAGTATCAGTTGGACCAATCAACATTCTAACAAGATTCAGTGTTGTAGATGCTCCATCTCCGTATAATGCAATCATTGGGAGATGCTGGGTACATAAGATAAAAGGTGTAATTTCCACTTATCACCAATATTTGTGATTTCCAACGCCACAAGGCGAAATGGAGATCAAAGGGGATCAAGATGATGCAAAGTTTTGTATAATGGCCGAGGGTAAGAATGCATGAAGAACAGGAACAACAACAACAACAACAAAGGAAGAAAAACCGTAGGACCGAAGAAAAGGAAAATGAAATTAATCAATACTTGAGAAGGAACATTGAACAAAAGTCAGCAAATGAATTAGGAGAAAGCAGCAAGAGTCAAGGAAATTCAACAAATCAGCAACTTGAAGGACTCCCATAGCAATTAAAGGGAATTCCAACTCCAATCGGGAATCCAAAACCAACTTTCACATCTATAGAAGAAACAAAAATTGTAAATATTGGAACTTTAGAATGGCCAAGAGAGTACAGATTGGAACTTTGAAGAAAGAAGATGTGGAGCAAAGTTTAATCAAATTACTTCGTGATTTTGTAGATATATTTGCATGGAAAATGGAGGATATGCCCGGGATAGATCCGAATATTGTACAACATGAATTACGAATACGACCTGATGCTACACCATATCGTCAATGGTTACGCAAGGTTGCATCGGAATATCACGATCCAGTTGAAAAAGAATTAGCAAAGCTTCTAAGTGCAGGATTCATTCGAGAAGTGCGATATCCAACATGGATTTCTAACATGGTGATCGTTCCAAAAAAGAACGGTGGAGTCAGAATTTTCATAGACTTTACCAATTTAAACAAAGCTTGCCCAAAAGATAGCTATCCACTTCCTAATATTGATCAATTAGTGGACGCTGTAGAAGGTCATGAAGCATTATCTTTTATGGATGGTCAATCGGGATATAATCAAATCGCACTTGCGGAAGCCGATCAGGAGCACACTGCGTTCTTTACTCCTCGGGGGCTGTATTGCTATACCAGGATGCCGTTTGGATTAAGGAATGCTGGAGCAACATATCAGCGTTTGGTTGATGCGATTTTCAAACCATGGATCGGACAAATATTAGAAGTTTATGTCGACGATATGTTGGTGAAAAGAAAATTATCAATTAACCATTTAAAAGACCTCGCTGAAATTTTTGGTGTGTTGCGAAAGTACAAGATGAAGATTAATCCGGAGAAATGTACTTTTGGAGTTTCATCGGGGCGTTTCTTGGGTTATTTGGTTACAAAAAATGGAATAGAAGTTGATCCAGCTAAGATCCAAGCGATCACAGATATGCCATCACCCAGCAGTATTAAAAGTGTACAAAAGTTAAACGGATGTCTAGCTGCTTTAAACATATTTATTGCCAGATCATCAGAACGGTGCAAACCATTCTTTGAAATACTCAAGAAGAAAAATAAATTTGAATGGAACGATCAATGTGAACAAGCATTCCAAAGCATAAAAAAGCATCTAGCCACTTTACCAGCATTACAGAAACCGGAACCCGAAGAGATATTAACTTTGTATATATCAGCAACAGAAGATGCAATCAGTGCAGTGATGGTGCGCACCAATGAAAAAATAGAAAAACCAATATATTATATTAGCAAAACCCTTAATTTGGCAGAAAGAAATTATACTAAGATCGAACAACTCACCTTGTCATTAGTCTTTGCCACACAAAAGTTACGTACTTATTTTCTCACTCATTATATTCGTGTCCCGAGCAAGGCACCGATACAATCAGTATTGAAAAATACGGGAAAAGTGGGAAGAATTGCTAAATGGAATGCCCAGCTAGAACAATTCAATATCATTTATGAGTTGCAAACCGCACAAAAATCTCAAGTTTTAGCTGATTTCCTTGCAGACTTCCCAATTGAAGAAGAATATGAAATCCAAGGTCTGATCATTTAAAAAAAATAAAAATAAAAATAAATTATTAACGATTTATTTTTAACAATTCATTGTATTTATGATTAAAGGACTACCTGGAGGCGAGGAAGAAGACCCACAAGATATTCTGGACTCGACAAGCTCACAAACGTGGGAAGTCTTTGTAGATGGATCCCGAAACAAAGAAGGAGCAGGAATCGGCATTGTGATTACTACACCAATGGGAGATCGAATGATTCATTCTTTTCGTCTTGAATTTGAAGAACATACAAATAACGTAGTAGAATATGAAGCTGTGGTGCATGCATTAAAACTCATCATTGAATTGGGAATCAGCAATGTTCGACTCACGAGTGATTCGCAGTTGGTAATTCGGCAGCTTGAATTAAAATATCAAACACTTGATGCAGATTTAGTGTAATACAAAAACCTTGTTCAAATTCTGGCAAGCCAAATCTCAAATCTTACTTTCCGGCATTTATCCCGAGACAAAAATCGACATGCTGATGCTTTGGCATTCATTTCTTCTATGTTAAATGACCCAAGTATGACAACACTCAAAGTTGGAAGAATTTATTAACCATCAATTCAAATAAAAATACTTCATAATATGGAAGAGAATGTAACAGAAAAAGTTCATGATCCCGCAATACAAAATGTCCCATTTACACCTCAACAAATAGGTGATCAAACAAGTGAACCGGATTGGAGAATTCCGATTCATCAATATTTACAAGATAACTTATTACCCACCAATTCTCAGGAAGCAAGAAAAATTCAACTCAAATCAGACAATTACCAACTTCGAGATGGAATTTTGTATCGAAAATCATTTCTCGGACCATTATATCGATGCTTATCACAACAGGAAGGAATTCAGATACTTAAAGAGATACACTATGGAGATGCAGGAAACCACAGTGGAAGACGATCACTTGCATTAAAAGCCAAAACTCAAGGTTATTATTGGATATCCATGCAAAAAGACTCAAACAACATGGTACGAAGATGTGAGGAATGTCAACGATTTGCAAAAAGGATCAAAGCACCAGCCACAGAACTCAATTCTATACTCAGTCCATGGCCATTTTTAAAATGGGGAGTAGATATTGTCGGTCCGTTAGTTGAGGGAACCAAAAAGAGACGATACCTAATAGTGGCTACTGATTATTTCACCAAGTGGGTAGAAGCAAAAGCATTAGCTCGAATCAGAGATTCTGATGTATTTACATTTTTATTTGAAAATATCATATGTAGATACGGAATACCAGCAGCCATAGTTTCTGATAATGGACAACAGTTTCAAGGGAAAAAATATTGATATGTTGTTCGAGACATATAATATTCAATAATACAGATCCACACCATTTTATCCCCAAAGTAATGGACAAGCCGAACCCACAAATAAAACAATAGCAATGAATTTGAAAAAGACACTTGATGGGTATCACAAACGTTGGTGTGAACAATTGCATAACACTTTATGGGCTTATCGCACCACGAGAAAAGAATCCACTGGAGAATCACCTTTCCTTCTCGCATATGGTACAGAAGCAGTCATACCAACTGAAATCATTCTACCCACGACAAGAACAGAAGCATGGGAGAAAAATTTAAATACAGATCTAATGTTAGAAAAACTGGATGATTTAGAAGAAAAGCGGGAAGTGGCACTCCAGAAGATGAAAAACTATCAAAGAAGGATAGCACGGGATTACCACAAAAAAGTCAAGTCCCGAAACTTTGTGCAAGGACAATATGTATTACGACAGATCCCTGAATACCATCGGGACAAAGATGCTGGAAAGTTCGCACCAACTTGGGACGGTCCATATATAATACATACTTCAGCTGGACAAGGATCGTATTATCTCCAAAATATGCAAGGACAAACCTTACAATATCCTTGGAATGCACGATACTTAAAGCTTTATTATCCGTAAAACTAACACAATTTCGGAAACCAGCACAGGTATCCATATCTTTATTTTGATCTTTTACTTTACAATGCGATTTTTTCTGAATTTATACTTACAATAAAATACAAATCCAGGAATATTTTATTCTGGCAGAACGCTTCGATTGGCGACATAATCTAAATTCAAATCCAGGAATATCATATTCTGGAAAGCGCTTCGATTGGCGGCATAATTCAATCTCAATACCCAAAGAGGTACATGTCTTATTAGAATTTGAATAGATTTAAAACTTTTAATAAGGAAGGAACGTCTAACTTATGGTAATCATTTTCAGAGTACGTTCGGGACCAACCCTGTATCTTACCCCTGGCCCGGGTTTGTTTCGTATGTGTGGGATCTCGAATTATATGTATTGAGGTATATACACTTCAATCCATTGTACTTCTGAAACAATATGATTAACCTAAAATTTTTCTTAAATATTATGTTTTGTACAGGAATAATAATCAGACCAAAAAAGTAAGTCAAGCCTCAAAAACAAAACAGGATCGGGACACAAAGCTAGAATATTTAAAAATGAAGCTACAAATGCTAAAGGCCAACAACAAGTACAACTACTCTCTGGGATAGGGTCAACGGAGTGGTTGAGGAGGAACATCCGGAACAGAAGCACGACCACTCACCACAGAAGGATCGGCCTGAGCCCGCTCCAAGGCAGCATTAAAAGACATTGCAATTTTAGCTTTGGCGTCTTGTCTTACCCAGACAACATAAGCATGGCAATAGTCAATTTCCGCCTGAAGATCTTTAATTTTCTCCTGATCTTTATCAACTTTCTCCTTTTCAGCATTCAATTCTTTTAATAGTTCATCAGCTCTTGATTGTATTTTTATCATTTCATCACCTTGAATGTTGAGTTGAGATTGTAAATCCCGAAGCTTAATCGTGCTCAAAGCTACATTTTTCTCTGAAGTCTTCAGCTCTTCAGTAATGTTTGCTATTGTATTATTTGCAATGTTAAGTTCAGCTCCCGCTATTGTTGATCGGCCATTAGCTTCATTCATCTTCTTTTCTAGCACTAAAAATCAGAGTGAATGTTAGCTAAACCATATAATACCATCAATAAAATCACCATATAACTCAACATATACCTCTAACTACAGATTTAAATTCTGCTTCTTTAAGGGTTAAAGTTTGCAGAACTTCTTGATACTTGGATTCCGCTCTATTACGTCTCCAGGTATTCAATTCAATACTATCGGACAACTGTGTTAATTTCTTCTTAACCAGTTCCATATCCATATTTACTTCTCTTGCATGATTGTTCAATTGAATCATCCTACGCTGGAATCTAAATAGAGGTTCCAAGTCTCCTTCTGATCCCATAAATGAAGGGTAGATTAAAAAAAAAAAAAAAAAAAAAAAAAGCACCAAGTACTGGAACGAACCTTAAGATCGCACCAAGTACTGAAACGACCATAAGATCGGAACGAACCTTAAGATCGCGCCAAGTACTAAAACGACCATAAGATTGTACCCAATATAGGTAGATGATGGAACGATAGTACAAACCCAGGATAAAATATGAATTGAGAAGTAAGGACAAACCTTGATTCTGATCTTGAAGCTTTTCATTTTGATCCTCAAAAATTTTCAGCTGTCGATGTTGCTGTTGTTGTTGAAGATGTTGTTGAAGATTATTGTTTTGTTGCCTGAGATTTTCAATTTCTCGCTGCAAACTCTCATTCCCACTCTTTGCCTTTGATGTCTCGTTCTTGAGCATCAGTTCCATCATTACGGCTCGAGCTTTATAAAATTTATACGCTGCAAACGTACAATCATTACCAACCTTAAGTTGAGCGAGAACTTGCTGAGGAAACGAGTATGATGAGCCTTCTGCCATGGTCAGAATCTCACTCAAAGAAGAAGGAAGATTGAGCGGATATGGCTGATCGAAAAAATCGCCTTCAAACCAAGCATCCCGACCGCTATCTTTCGAAGCCGCACCAATTGAAGCCCGAAGCCTAGCCATGGAGGCATTATCGGACTTCGATGCATCGTGCTGAATGGAGGTATTTAAAAACCCTTTGGATACAAACCATTCAAAAGCTTCATCTTCTCTACCCGCAAGATTAATTCCCTCATCTTCCTCAATGAAGTACCATTGAATGGGAGGATCAGCATCGGGCATTTCATCATCGCTATCATGAGAGGGAGTGGCAGGACGAGCTGATGTCCCGATGGGGGCACTCGATGTATGAATCATATCAGAAGTATTCACATCCCCAGTAGGGCGCGAAGCATCAGGAACGATCGAAGTGGGAACACTAGAGATCGTACCTTCAACATTTGATACTTCAGAAATTTTATTTCTTTGTTCTTCCACAACAATATTCTCATTTTCAGTATTTTCTTCAATAGCAGCAGCCTCGATCAATTTTACTACATCATCTTCCTCAACAGCAACATCGTCTGCTTCCTCTTGAGGCAACCCAGAGAAAACTGTTAGTGTACCACCGCAAGGGGCAGCGTGCATTATTTCAAAGCTAAAGGGAAGAGGAGAAAAAGTGTCGAACATATTTGAGGGAGCAGTAGTGTTTGGAACAGCTTCAAAAATAGATGAGGGTACAGAAGGTTGATTTGAAGGAAGAATAGGTTCTCCCACGCTAACGGGAACAACGTTGATAATAACATGCTGTCCTGATACATCTGTTTGAACCGAACCTTCAGCAGTAGCTATAGGAATAGAACCACTGCACCCCTCAATTGTATTGTCTCTAATTTCCCCTTCTTCTGTTTCGGAAGGGTACGATGGTCTTCTCATTTTTCTCTTTTTCTTTGTCTCTTCAGGAAAAACTAACTTACGTTTTCATTTACCTTCAATTACTTCCTCTTCTTCCACTCTTTGTCTCCCCTCAACAATTTGAATACCAAGACTTCGGCGTGGAGGAGGAGGAGGGGCATCAGCAACAAGATCAGAATCAGGTTCAATCTGAAATACAGATATTTGTCTCATAAGAAATAATTTAACAACAATTCATAACAGTGTTGAAATAAAAAGTAACACAAACCTTATAATCGAACTTGTAGTCCTCAAAATTTAACCGCCAAGGGCAGTAGCTTGGGAATCGATTTCGAAGCAC
This sequence comes from Papaver californicum, assembly GCA_023531435.1. Taxonomy (NCBI): domain Eukaryota; kingdom Viridiplantae; phylum Streptophyta; class Magnoliopsida; order Ranunculales; family Papaveraceae; genus Papaver; species Papaver californicum. The sequence goes on along the minus strand of JAJJMC010014238.1, from coordinate 1,377,919 downwards.
TTGAATTTCATTGGCAGGAATATTACCATAAATCCAAGGACCCTCAATTACGATTGGAGTGCGATACCACTTATAATCATGATCCTGACGAATCCTTTCCTTTGTGGGAAAATCAAGCTTGGTTTTGGGAACATATTTGATTTTGGGATCATCAATTTCATGTAACAAGGAAAATCCCGGATGACTTTTGCGAGCGGGACTGACACTCCATTTCACATAATTCTTCTTTGAGATGCAATCTCCATATGTGGCATGAAAATTCTCAACAGTATAACCTCTACGTTCTGAAAAATCTGGTACGTAGCAAGAAAGATTAGTCTGCCCTTCACTTCGAAGATAATATTCGTCAAGAATCCGCCACCAATTTCCATTATATTGAGTAATGGTTTGGGCCAGTCCATGAGGAGAGCTACCTCGAGTTGCAAGGACCTCAAATTGAAAAGGATTCTCTTCTTCGTATAAAAGAATACGAAGTCCGGCCTCTAAGGCACCAGCAGAAATTAATAAACGATTCGGCGAATAGTTAAACTTCTGCATCGCACTTAAAGTTAACACATCGGAATTTGGATCAAAAAATGAGACTTTAAAGTCCTGAATATCATGTCTTATCTTAAAATCTTCAATATCCATTGTTCGATAGCTACAAGATGCTTGAGAACGTTTATTTCTAGAAGTGGGGTTAACATTTGCAGTAGCCTCAGGAACTGGGTTACGAGTAGGCCGAGGCACGGCGTATCTACAGGAAGAAATTCTAGCAGGTCTTCCAGATTCTTGATGGTCACCAGTAGCATTGGGATTCCTAGACGACATGATGTTTTACCTGAAAAGAAAGTTTTTTAAGGATCAATTCAATCATATTTGTGAAAAGAATCAATCATGATTAGACATTTAAAGTAAGATACTCAAAAGAAAATTTTTAACATACCTGAAGGGAAGAGATAAACAATTGCTTGATCAAAGGAAAAGTAAATATATCTGGAGTTAAAAGCTTCTTAAAACGATTGGGATGACGAAAGTACTTGAAAAAACTCAAGGAAAGCAGAGAACAACAACTTTAACAGGTAAAAGACAGAAGTGAAAAAGACTGCATCGTATTTAAAGCAAAGAATAGAAACCGTCACAATTTGAAAAGGCATTAATTAAAGGCAAAGATTTGATTTCCTCGAAAACCGGAGTAACTGACACAAACGTGATAATAAAAGTTACTGCTTCCGAAAAGCTCGCATAACGTGTGAAAAGAGGTAATGAAAAAGTAGAGAGTAATAATTGTTCTTTTATTTTTTTCGAAAACCTCGGATCGACCGTTAAGATTTTTGGAAAAAGAAAAAGAAGGGGGCAAGATGTTAGGAAATAAAATAGAAGCGACACGTGTAAGACGATGAAGAAAGAAACAGTGAAATTAAGAAGGACGAGAAGCACACAATCAAAGCCATATTAAAGTAGAGAAACGGGACAGAAGAGACAGGCTGAGTAAATCTCTGCATGATTGACACGTACGATCGGGAAAGTAATATCACACTGTTCGAAACAGACGGCATTAAATACATATAGAGCGGGAAAGTAAGGTAATAATTACTTACTGACAAATAAGATCGGGACGAAGTTGATATTCAAGAAGTGAAGAGCACGTGTAAACCATACAATGAGCGCACCAAAGAGAAAACAAGACCTGTCAATCTTATAAGCATCCCGATACTAATATAATAAGAAGAACGATGGTTGCTATCGGGACAAATGGGACCCGTTACTATAACTATAAATAAAAGAGAACATTCAACGAAGAGGGGGTGGAAAAAATTGAGAAGAGAGAGGGAGGAAGGAAGATTAAGAAGAACAGAAGGAAAAAGATTATTAGGTATGTACTGTGGATGATTAAATCCAAAAGATAGAACATTCATGATAAAATTTCTCGCTTTAAATAGAAGATGTATTTGGAATTATAGTTTTGATCAGGTTTATGATCTGTAAATGATTGGATTGTTATAATGTTTATCAAATCATTATTTTTAAAAATGATTCTATGTATCAGCTCATTTATTAAAATCTTATGATTGATTATACAATCTTTAAATCACTGGTTGTTAATGTCGATGGGAAAATTGACATAAACAAGGATGATTTTATCTTCTAATTGTTTCTCACTTATGGTGTTGGTGATGCTGTTAGTGTCGTTCATTAGAGAGACAGAAGAAGATTTATTTGAGGGTTTTAATAGAATTGTTTAATCGTGGCCGTTTATTCAAGTGTCATGTTTAGATTCAGACACGTGTAATATTTGACCAGACAGTTAATGACAGGTCTAGGTGCCAACTCTTAATATTTAAAATATTAGGTACTAAACCAATGCGTCGGAAAAGGCCGTTTTAAGATAGTTAGAAAGTGTAATATAAGTGAGTTTTAGACACTTTGTAGTTGCCGCTGAAACTGTCGGTTGTTTGATCTTTTCTTCTCACCTACACATCCAAAATACCAACCAATCAAATCCCTAATTATAGATCTATATCCAAAATACAAACAACAGGTAAGATTTATATTTTTGAGTTACCTAGAACACTTGGAGTAGCATTATGATAATCTCAGTAGAGCATATGTGTAACCCTAAGTACAACAATGGAGTAACCATCTTCAGCAAGTTCGCACGTCAATACTTTGTTGAACTTAGCAAAGAACACCCCATCAACAACAAACTACAATTACAATCAAAATAACCCTAAAAAAAACAGAAAAAATGATATAGAAACAGGGATTGAAGAATTTATCAGTTTCACATCAGATCTCTCACCCTTTCTTCTTCATCTTCTTTTGTGCAGCTGGTGATTTGAAGAAGGGAGCAGATCATCGCAGTTTTGGATGGTTTCTCCATCAACTTCGTTATTGTTGAAGCTAGAGATAAATCGAAATGGATTAATGGATTTTACGGTTTTCTTATCGAAAGGGATTTTAGGATAGGGACGAGAGCATTGATAAGGAGGAAGACAAAGATAAGATTATTCACGTTGGAAACGTGGTGCCATATTAGGAAAGGTAAATCTTGCAGAATCAAAAGTAGCTCTAGTCTATGGTAAAGTTAAATTATAGAAACATCATTATCAATGTGGCGCTGTATAAGACAACTTAAATCTTGACACAATGACATCTTCACTTTAAACAGCGACATTCAAAGTACCGTTTATGTTTTAAAGTACCGTTTATGTTTTCCGTTTTTTTTAAAGTTTAACGACACATTCAAAATATCATTATATCATGATACTTAGTTTATGTCGTTTCATAATGTCTTCTATCGGTTATTTTCCACTACTGTGTTGGACATTTATTGGGTACCAACTACTAAATAGCTTTAAAATAAATTCTTTACTATTTGCATTAGAAAATAACGCTGCTAATCGGGGTACCAATTCGCTAGGGGTGGTCCATGACTGTAAATACTTGCTCGATTTCTTTAATTTTTGGATATGTAATCATGTTAATAGAGAATCAAATGATGTTGCTGATTCTCTAGTTAAGGATGCAAGACTTGGAAGTAACTCGATTTTCTGGGATTACGACATGCCTAGCTGGTTAAAAACTTTCATAACAGAGAAACGGTTGTTAATTCAATGATATCCTCTTTTCCTATTTGAAAGAAAAAAGAAAGATTTGTTGGGGGTGGACCAAAATCCATTTAAAAGACAAAACGCTTTACACCAGTAGATTGGTACACCCTTAAACAAAAAGATACCCCCTTTGCAGACATGAAAAAAAAAGACATAATTACCTCGTGGCTAAGGTACTATTTCTTCTGTCCCAATTTAGTTGAAGATTTAGATATTTTCACATAGATTAAAAAAAAAGAGAGACTAAATTTTTTCCAAATATATCCTATAATATAAATTTTAATGTATTTAAATCTTCTAATTTTTTATGCTTTGTTTCTAATGGTTTGATTTTTAATTTAAGAACAAATCAATAATAAAATGTGAAAAATATAAAAATCTTTATCTATTTTGAGACTAAAAAAAAACCTTAAACCTTCAACTGAAACCAGAACGAAGGAAATAAAATTTACTGCGACCATGGGCTCTAATTTCCCAATTGTCAGCTTGTCATGTGTTTTCGTTTATTAATCCTTCCAGTTATCTAGCCAAATGAACTCTATGAAGATATATAGGGGACGCAATTGCATGGTAAAGAACAAAAGTCAACAAGCCTTGATTTTGTGCATAACATTATCGGGCAGTTTTGCTACTGTAATTTTATTGTCGGGCCATATGCAAGAGTGTTACAGTTAGTGGTGTGTGGCAATCTGAGAAGACAGGTAGGTCGGATGGCCAGGGTTTGATTTTCTGATTCACATTCAACAAAAATATCAATTGATTGGACCAGTTTTTCATCATAAAAGCTATTACTATTGTACGGGACCTGATGCACTGTGATCTCTTTATCTCTATTTAATGATAAACTTTGATGCATTGTCCGTACTATGTTATCCACCACAATTCAGTCAGACACGTAAAAAAATCAAAAAAAACGCCGTAAGTTGAAGTTAAAACGTAATTTTGTCAATTACTGTTCACTCGTTGTTCTTTGTGCTATCAAATACAGTACTATGTAATTTAAATAAAAAATAACTGAGGTCGATTGTTTTGTATTTTGGCATTCAAATTTTGTCATTAACTTTTATTTTGGTATCCAGTTATTCAAAAATTAAAGTTTAGATATTTAGCCTTTTGCCAACTGTTAACGACCATGTTACCCTGACAGCCAAAAATTCATACAAATATCTAAAACAAGCTCTTGTTTGTCTGTATTAAAACATTTAGCAGCCAAAGTACTTAATGTTTTTATACGTAATATAAAAGGTTAATTAAAAATGAAAAATCAATGCAAAGGTATGGAAATATCACGAACAAAAGTTCCATTTTCAATTTCAAAAAAATAAATAAACCGCGCATTTAAACCGAAATTACCTAATAGTGAGAAACAGTAAGTCATGCTGCATCTACTGTTTTATCTAGCTAGTAAACACACAAAAATAGTCCTATAATAAGCAAAAAGGCTCAAAGAGCATACAAACCTAGTTGAAAGACTAACGTCAAAACATAAAACCTACCTATTAGGGCTTACAGTTTTGGAGGTGTTTGTGAAGGCAGTCTGCTGGGAATAATTGAAAGTAGAAAATCTTCATAATATTTACGATCTACTCCCTCTATCTCCTATATATATATATAGAGACGGAATTTGTTAAATTTTATAGAATAAGAAGAAATATAAATTTTATAAATATCCATTATTTTTTTTGTTTTACCTTTTATCTCATTTGCAAGATAAGGAACATAAACTTATTTGTTATAATATCCATATATTATAAATAAGGGTATTATAAATAAGGGTATGTATAAAAAAATCATCTTAAAATTAAAATTTATCTAAATTAAAATTCAAAACTCACCCTTTATATATGGGAGAGGGAGTAGTATAAATTTGACTGAATTAATGTGTTGATAAGAAAGTAATTAATAAAAGAAGCTAAGTAAGTCAGAGAGGTAGATCCGATCACCAAAGGAGTGCCCCCCGGCCCGGCCCCCCCCCCCCCCCCCCCCCCCCGCCGGGGGGGGGGGGGGGAGGGGGGATGCGTTCATTGTGTATACTATATAGAAATAGGTAGTATATTTTTTCTAGAGAAGGGAAGTTGAAGAGTACATTCTTATAGACTAATCAGTTTAAAAGATATAGATCATACAAAAATAGAGGAGAAAAAAGAAGAAGAAGCAATAGCAAGCAAGCCATGGGAAGAGCTCCTTGTTGTGATAACGTACTTGGTATCAAGAAAGGACCTTGGACTACAGAAGAAGACCACATTTTAGCATCTTATATCAAACAACACGGACCAGGGAATTGGAGATCAGTACCAACTAATGCAGGTAAGTAATAGAATATCTTCGGTATACTTGCGATTTCTTATGAATTTTGATTATTATACTTTTCGTACGTATACTTTAGTGTCCATCGTATATCATAATTTTTGTTGCTGTTGTGTCTTATTTTAGGTTTGGTAAGGTGCAGCAAAAGTTGCAGGTTGAGATGGAGTAATTACTTAAGACCAGAAATCAAGAGAGGAAACTTCACCGAACATGAAGAAAAGATGATAATAAGTCTTCAAAGTTTATTGGGCAACAAGTACATATATTTACATAATTTCTCTCGTAAACTCTATACTAATATTATGAATCAGCACATAATCTACAATTTTTAATAACTTGACCTTAATTTGTTTTGTGGGGGTATTACACAGATGGGCAGCAATAGCTTCAAATCTTCCACAAAGAACAGATAATGATATCAAGAATCACTGGAATACATATCTAAAGAAAAAACTCAACAAGTTTCATTTGGGATCATCATCTTCATCGGATTCATCAACAACCTTTCAGTTACTTAACAAAGATTATGATAGACTAAGAAAATTGGAATATCATCATCTGAATATCCATCAAAATTCAGCCCTAAATAATTTCATCAGTAGCATTATTACTAGTAGTAGTACTAGCAGTACCTCATCATCTACTACTACTTATGCTTCAAGCACAGAAAACATTTCAAGACTCTTGGAAGGTTGGATGAAGACTTCTCCTAAGAAGTTGAATAGTGGTAGTAAACTGATCAAATTAAAGACGACCCAAACAGGGGAGAAAGTACTACCCGATGGCAGCACTAGCAACAGTGGTAACAGTAACCTTGATGATGATGACAATAAGCTACTTATTAAGAAATTTGAAGTAGAAGAAAGTTCCTGTAATGGCGATGATTTTCCTATCCCAAATGAGGCTGATTACTTTGAATCTCTTTTAACATTTGAGAATGTAATAAATGTGGCATGTTGGGAGCAAAAATCTTCTCCAGACTCAACTACAATTCATAGGTCGACATCGGCATCCCCAGAGGAACCTCAAACAAGTACCACTATTACTACAGTTACTACCCCAATCGAAGATATGGTTGATTCGGTCTCGGAGAGTGATCACCAAGGATTGATTGAAGATGATCAAAACCAACCTCCATTTTCTTTACTAGAGAAGTGGCTCCTGGATGAAGCAACTGTCCAAGTTCTGGAGGAAGATCATATGGAGATCTCTCCGATATTTTGATCATATTCCTCTCCATATGCGCATGAAGAGCGTTCGCCAATTGATTATTATGTACCGCGATGATCTACTACTATATTAAGGGGGGAAACTGTTTTTAATTAGGAATTTGTGTGTTTTAAGAACATGGTAATCTCTTTCAATTTCTTACGTATTATTTTATAAATCAATTTCATTTCTTAAGTTGGCTTATTTGCACTTTATTTTATTTTTGTAAGGCTTCAGCTGATTCATTCATTCACTAATACCAAATCAAAATTATAAAGTATCAAGTACATCAAGAATCAAAATAAAACTAAAACAATATACTTATGACTCCTGCTATTTCCAATCCACCATTATTATTAATACAATCCAATAAGAAATTAAATAGAATTCTACTATTTTTTAGAAACTAAATTAAAGTAAAATTTATAAATCCAATCTAATCTATTTTCCATTTCAACAAATGCACATATTAATGTTTTATCCACTTTATCATCAGAGTTCAAAGCACCTATTGGTCCTGTTCGAAGGGATTGAATATAGTGTTGCTATGTTGGAGAAGATGAAGAAGTTAGATTAGATGTGTTTTTAAAAGTTATAAAAACTAAATCCAATCCATAGGATTGTATTAATAAAAATGTTAAATAAATTGGATTAATTTAAGTATATGGATTGATTAATAAGAATAGTGGATTGCAAATAACAAGAGTGTATACTTATTTGCATTGCATACTTATCAACGCTGTCAGTGGAATACGGTTATCAACGCTGTCAGTGGAATACGGTATAGAAATCTATATAAGTTAATTAAAACGGGTGATTTTATCTGTACTTTTATAGTTTTTTTTTCTAACAATTTATTCGTGTTTAGTTTTTTTTGATAAAAGCATATCGATGATTCGACATGGGCGAAGATCAAGTTCTTCTTCATCAGAAAAACAGATCTAGAGTTTCGGGTTAGTCGTTTCACATGAAGAATTTTTGGACAAATCACTTCTATGTCATAGGAGTATTTCTTTTCCAAGAAAAAAATCTATTAAAGTGGTCGAATTATAATTCCGAGAACAATTTCTTCTCCTATCTCAAAGTACAAGATTTGGGTGTTATCGTAATAGATCGCTCTTTCTCTTTGCAATTTATTTACGTTTTGTATCTTTTTTTTGTATTTGTTTCATGTTATAATGTACTTGTTTTTCTTTAAAATCATCATGTAAACATTTCTTATGGAACGAAATACTTATGGTTTGATGATAAAAAAAACAGAGAGATAAAGATGAAGTGAAAATTAAATTCTTTTAAAAATAAAAATTATATATTCATATGGGTATTCTTTTTGTAGATCTCGGAAAAAGTTTTTCAAATATATAAAGTTTGTGAATTTTAGACTAGCGGTTCGAAAGTTAAATTGTTTTTTATTTTATTTATATATTATTTAAAATTGTTGACATCATCATGAATCACTTTGACTAAATTATAAATCAGAAAGTTATTTGTGTATTTTTATATTTAAATTAATAAATGACTAAATTATACCTAGTTGAATGGGTCAGGACTAACTAGTATATTATGATCGGATTTTGGATCAAACCGTATTTTTCCCTTAAATAAAATAGGCCGGACGTGCTGGGCTATGTTGTAAATTGAAGTGCACATGGCTTGCCAAGCTTATGAATCCTTTGAGGCATACGTCAAAATTTTAAAGTATACAAATTTATTATCCCAACTAATGTAGGTGATTAGGTGTATTTTAGGGGTAGTTAATTTTGTTAGATATCCTTGATTCATTTTATTTAATTATTATTTTTATTTTAATAATTTTAATAATTTTTTTATTAAAATTTTTTGTACAACATAGAACGACACATCGTCTAACACGACACAACACATCACTTCTAAATTTCTAACATAGTATAACACGACATGAATATATAATTTCGTGGACTGTGATGTACCGGGCCGGTACACTTTACACCTCTAATTAAACATATTAACTTTCAATGGGATGAGTTCATTTCTTACTTCACATTCACTATTATTGATTGTTAAAGCTGATCAAGAACAAAGAATTACGTGTAAGCATTTAAACAATATATCCTAATCCGACTATGCACCCTGCTTATGTTGCCACTAAGCTTAGTACTTTAATATTAGATCATTAAAAGTGAGGCAACTCTCGAAGAAAACAATAAAATAGAACGATCATCAGCCCACGATCAAATACACCAATTAAATCCATCTTTTTGGATTATAAGGTGGGATGAATGGAATTTTTTATAGAAAAAGTTGGCAGAAGTCTGGAAGACCGGAAGAGATTAAGAAAGTAGTTATTAGTTACTGATTAACATCATCATAACTAGACAAGGACGGTACTCATCAGGACATTTATGATTGCATATCTACAAAATCTCATTTACGTTGAAACATTACCCAACTAATCAGTTAACAAGTACCAAGGTACAAAAGAAGAATTTTATGTAACTACGTAATCACTGATTTAACTACACATTTTTGATCAAAAGTGATTTAACTACACGTTCATTCATATTCATCTCTGATTTAACCATACAATGTATGTTTAAAGATAGGTTAATATCTTTCAAATGGGTCTCAACTCTCTCGATCAAGTTTTCTTTAACACATTATTATAATTATCCCTCTTTTACTATTTTTAATTTCTGCCGACTCGCTCTAACGTGATTAGTTGGTGTACGCAAACTAGCATTTAGCTCATTTAAACTATACAAGTAAACTTTTCACCAGACCATATATGTTTCGATTTCAATTACAGTACTAAGGGTCACCACTTTTCAGTGAATAAAACCTTAAATGAGAAAAAAATCTTCTTATTTATTAAAAAAAAATCTTGTGGTTCTGAGACAAATTAGCCAACCAGTCCACAGACAATGTATATATTCACGTTCTACATGTGCTAAGAAAGTAATTAATAGAAAAAGGTAAATCAGAGAGGTAAAAAGAAAATCAAAATCACTTGAGGAGTAAGAACCGTGTAATCCTTCCCGTACAAGTTATAAATGGGGAATTTCAAAATATCTCATATTAAGAACTATTCTCAGTAACTAGACTGATATATTTTAATGATACCCATGCATTATAAATGATGGTATGTAAAAAGTTTTGGAATTGGAAATCCTTTTACCTAATGGTTCCGTCCCTGCCTCGTATGTGTCAATCCAAAACTTGTGCTGTATTACTATGGATTAAAATCTCGTAAAATTTGAGAGTTATCAGGTTATTTGGACGACCAAAAGGAATCCTTATACGTGGTGAGAAATTGTATTTCTGTCAGTCACAATAAATTTACAAAGAAATCAAAATGAGTTTAAATTTTTAGATTTTGAGATAAAACTTTAGACAATTGATTAAAATCGATCATCAATTTCAATCAAAGGTAATTGAATGAACAAATTACCAGTTAAAACTTCTTCAAATATTTCATTAGATCAATCGGAATCGGAAGATCAATTTTCGTATCGTTTTCGTTTAATAAAAAAATATTTTCTTAAATTTTAATTTTTTAATTTTGATCAATTTGAGGTTGTTTTTCTTCAAATTTCTTTCATTGGACCGGTAATAACTGTAGTAATTTACATTGGTTGAAACAAATTTCAAGAAATTATCGAAGATTTTCTAGATTCAAAATTTATCCAGAAAAATGGGTCACGTGCGGATCGGTGGTCAAAATACGGGCGAAGAAAAAAGGATCCATAGATGGGGTACGGGTTTTGCGTATTTTGAAAACTATAATCAGTTTGGAACGCATATAAGAGTTCTTGACTTAATGACGTTGCTAAATAAATCAGGAACGAAAAAAAACTTGGCGATTTTTTTTTTGTGTGTGGCTTCTTTGGTCTGCCCCAACGCAGGCGGTAATCTAGTTTTTATCTCATGAATTACATCTGCATACGAATTTAAATTATTGATATGCGGTCCATGATAAAATCTCCTCAACCTCCACATCTCATGAGGATTACGACATGGCCTCATCCCGGTGTCATGCATTATGCAGCTATATATGCATATCCAAGTCTCATGAATCTCCTTTGGTTAATGGTAGCTAGGTAGAAGTAATGGTAGTTTATTTTTTCTAGAGAAGGAAATATAGTTGAAGAGTATTCTTAGTTTAAAATATAGATCATATACAAAAATAGAGGATAAAAGAAAAAGCAAGTCATGGGAAGACCTTCTCGTTGGGATAAATTTGGCAACAAGAAAGGACCTTGGACTTCTGAAGAAGACTATATTTTAGCATCTTATATCAAACAGCATGGACCAGGGAAATGGAGATCAGTTCCGACTAATACCGGTAAGTATAGAAAACTCTTTGATTTTGTGTGCATGCTGATCAATGATGGTTATATGGTTTTCGTACATGCATATACTCCTAATTTTTGTTTTTGTTATTGTCTTGTTTTAGGTTTGCTAAGATGCAGCAAAAGTTGCAGGTTGAGATGGACTAATTACCTAAGACCAGGAATCAAAAGAGGAAACTTCACTGAACTTGAAGAAAAAAACATAATTACTCTTCAACGTTTATGGGGCAACAAGTATGTTTACATTTCTCTCGTAATATTTAGTTTAATTTCGAAATCAATTACATGATCTACAAAAAATTTTTTAATAACTTGACCCTTTTTTTTGTGGGGGTACGTATTACATACAGATGGGCAGCAATAGCTTCACAACTTCCAGAAAGAACAGATAATGATATAAAAAACTATTGGAATACACATCTAAAGAAAAAATTGACGAAGCTTCATTCGGCATCATCAGCATCGCATATATCAACAAGCTTTCAGTTTTTTGACATAGATAATAGTAGCAGTTATGATATCATAAAAAACTTAGAATATCATAATTTGATCCATCAAAATTCAGCCCTAAATAAGTTCATTAGTAGTATTACTAGTAGTAGTACTAGTACTACTTATGCTTTAAGCACGGGAAACATTTCAAGACTCTTGAAAGGTTGGATCAAGACTTCTCCTAAGAAGTTGAATAGTAGTAGTAGTAAACTCAGATTAAAGGCTACCCAAACAGAAGACAAAGTACTACCCGATGACAGCAATAACTCTAATAACACTAGCAACAATGGTAACAATAACCATGACGATGATGACGAGCTAGTTATTAAGAAAGTTCAAGTGCAGGAAACCTGTAATGGCGATGATTATCTTATGTCAAATGAGGTAGAGTACTTTGAATCGCTTTTAACATGTGCTTGTTGGGAGAAGAAATCTTCTTCTGACTCAACTACAATTCATGGGTCGACATCGGCATCCGCAAAAGAACCTCAAACAACTATCACTACTACAGATACTACCACATTCCAAGATAGGGTTGATTCAATGTCGCAGAGTGATCACCAATGGTTGATTGAAGATGATCAAAACCAACCTCCATTTTCTTTACTAGAGAATTGGCTCCTAGATGAAGCAACTGGACAAGTTCCTTAGGAAGATTATATGGAGATATCTCCGATATATGGTAATGCTTTCCTTCTATGGCTCCATATGTGCACAAGTTACGCGCATGAAGAACGTTCGAATTGATTATTATATATACGGCGTGATGAATTTGTGAATTCAGGATGGTACTCTGGTTCACAGGCTATTTTTCTCGTTGCTTGTCCGTATAAAATTTAATGTCTGACCAAAAAAAAAATCAATCTAAAATTTTCTCCTTAAAAAGAAAAGAGATTGATTTTTTTTTATTATTATTTTTGAAATGTATCAAATTGAATACATATTGTTATCAGATTTGATAATTTTTTGTGTTGGTACGATTTTGCTAAATAACTATAAAAGACAACAACTATCGTGACTGACGTGGCTTCCTAATTCTTCTGTATTTATGACACTGAATATGGTGTTAATACGTCAAAAATTACTCGGTGAAAACTAATAAAAATCTTCATAAAATGATGATAAACTTGATATCTTATATTGAAAATCAGAAAAATTTATTTATAAATCGTCTCCTCATCAACAGTCTCAATATCCCATAAAACCCAATCTTTTGTAGCAGAATCTTATCTGAAATAACGTCAGTACTAACAGTATCCCCTTCAAATGATTTTAACTAAATTGAAACCGATTTCTCGTAGGAAGCCAAGGAATAGAAAAACTAAATTTATCGTTTGATTCAGTTTGTAAAAAAATAAAATCCCAGTCATATATATATATATATACCAAGTAGAAATTGTTGTATCTGCAACAATAAAAATACTGAACAGAAGATGTTAACGTTAAATTAAAATCTCTGAATTGAAACACTGATTTGCACACAAAGGACAGAGCCATCTGCTCAGCAAATTGTCCTTAACATAATAGTCCGCGGGTACTCCTCAAGAATGAGAGATGTTATGCCCCCACAACGGAGATGTGTCCAGGATAGAACTGTCTGTTATGATTTGTATAAGCACAATACAAATCACCCACTCAACGAACTCAACAACAATAGAAGAAGGAAGGAAATAAACAAGCAAAGCGCATATCAAAGCAAGAAAAGGGGAAAAGAGCTAGGATAGTAGTCTGCTCTAGGATTGGTTGAAATGAAAAATTCAAGTTCTTTTTATAGGCAAAAAGAGGAGAGAAATCAACCAGCAATCAATTCTGCAATAAGAGTGAATGTCGACATAGTGATGTAAAAAGAAAACGGGCAAAAAAATATCGACATTATGTTGTAAAGAAAATTTCCACCTGGTCAGACGCCCCCCATTAAGATAAAATTTTATTTTTAAAATTCAAATTTATTTAGAAAATATTTCAAAAGAATTTTGTCCAAAAAGATAAGTCTTGGTTGACCCACACCCGAACCCGAGCCCGGCCTGCCCGACCGACGGACGGATGGCGGCGGCGTGCGTGCTTCGGTGCGAAACATCGCGCGTGTGTGAAATGTGTGGTTGCACCAACTAGCCCATAGCCCAAGTCCTTCCCCTCACCCAAAAGTGTGTTGACCCCAAGGGGTCACCCTTAGATGCAAATTTCTAAGTAATATGGAGAGGCAACATCTTTAGTTTCTCCTATGTGGGACTAAAGGTTTCATTCACAAATAGTAAAAATGAGCTAGTTTCCTTAGTGACCCCTTGCTCCTAAGTTCCAATTAATCCAAGACCAAATACAAAACACATAATTAATCCTTAGTGACCCCTTGAAACCCTTCCCACTGAATTTTTCTGGTATGTCAACATCATTTTTACCCATTGTTACAGAAGAAGTGATATTGTGTTAAGATTGTTGTATCTGCAACAATAAAAATACTGAAACAGAAGATGTTAACATTAAATTAAAATCTCTGAATTGAAACACTGATTTGTACACAAAGGACAGAGCCACCTGCTCATCAAATTGTCCTTAACACAATAGTCCGTGGGTACTCCTCAAGAATGAGAGATGCTATACCCCCACAATGGAGATGTGTCCAGGATAGAAATGTCTGTTATGATTTGTATAAGCACAATACAAATCACCCACTCAACGAACTCAACAACAATAGAAGAAGGAAGGAAATAAACAAGCAAAGCGCATATCAAGAAAGAAGAGGGAAAAAGAGAGAGGGATAGTAGCCTGCTCTGGGATGGGTTGAAATGAAAAATTCAAGTTCTTTTTATAAGCGAGAAGAGGAGAGAAATCAGCCAGTAACCAATTCTGCAATAAGAATGATTGAATGAATATCGACATAGTGATGTAAAAAAAACGGGCAAAAAAATATCGACATTATGTTGTAAAGAAAATTTCCACCGGGTCAGACGCCCCCCATTAAGACAAGATTTTATTTTTGAAATTCAAATTTATTTAGAAAATATTTCAAAAGAATTTTGCCCAAAAAGATAAGTCTTGGTTAACCCGAACCCAAGCCCGAGTCCGGCCCGCCCGACCGGACGGGTCGGCGTGCTTCAGTGCGAAGCACCGCGCGTGTGTGAATGTATGGTTGCACCAACTATCCAATAGCCTAAGTCCTCTCCCTCACACAAAAGTGTGTTGACCCCAAAGGGCCACCCTTAGATGCAAATTTCTAAGTAATATGGAGAGGCAACATCTTTAGTTTCTCCTATGTGGGACTAAAGGTTTCGTTCACAAATAGTGAAAATGAGCTAGTTTCCTTAATGACCCCTTGGTCCTAAGTTCCAGTTAATCCAAGAACAAAAACAAAACATATAAAATCCATCAGACGATTTGGTTTTTTCTCTGCCTAGAATCGTTCGATATGGATTCCCACATCGAACAATTCTTCCATGAAAAACCAGTTGTACAATTGGAATTTTATCTACCTAGAATCGTTAAATATGGATGCCCACATCGAATGATTCTTGGCTAAAAATCCATCAGAAAGTTTGGTGTTTTGCTCTTCCTAGAATCGCTCTATAGGAACATTGACGATTCTGAATACTTGGAAAAAGTTATGCATTTTCTGTTCAAAATTGATAGGTGCATAAATCATACATTTTAAGTAGTTTTTCCTGACCCTTATTTGCTATATTTGAGTGAATTACTATGTTTTATTATTACTTTCGAAGTTTAGTTGTCTTTTCAGGTTACAGTTCAGAAACCTGCAGAATGGAGCTGTATGAGAATAATTACCGAGGAGCCAGTAAAACTCTGCTTAATTTAGGCCTTTCACCCTCCAAAGTATAGGAAATTGATTATGAAGCCAACGGCGAAAGAACGAGGTCATTCTGATCTCGTATTTGGAAGTTATGGGCAAAGCCACATGGTGGCAAACTAGTTTGTGCTGCTAGCGCCCAGGCGCTAAGTTGGCTGAACCGCAAGTGCTAAGGTGCTAAGTGGCTAGTTGGAGGTGCTAGAGTGGTTTGGTGGACTAGTGGCTAGCTTTGGTGGAGTAGTAGCTAGCTTGGGGAAGTCATATGGGATTAGGAAAGAATTTGGAGTTGCTATATCTTGTTGGGATGGAATAAGGAAACTTAGCACATTTCCTAATTCCACTAGGATTCTAAAAGTGGCTAACTCAAGTTCTATAAGGAATATCTTATGCCCTTCTTATGGGATTCGTTTTGGCAAAAGTGGGACAACAAATAGTGGAGATTTCTCACGTGAGAAGATTTAGAAAAGAATTAAAACAGGAAGAAACTCACGTAAGCTATTTCTGGGACGCAAGGATTTTCGGTAAGAAATAAAAGAGTTTGAGACAAACAAGGAAGGGGCGCACTGATTTTCGGGGCTGAACTATAAAAGATACACGAAGTATCCAGGAGAAGACATCATATATACACGGTGAAACACAACAGAAACCATACAGGGACAAACGCACAAAACTATACAGGCGTAAACAGAAAAGAGGAAAAGGCTACAGGCGTTTCTAGAGGCTGCTGGCTATCTTTGCAGCTGCGTTTCGGAGCCACAATTGTTCATCGCAATCCCTCCGGGTTTGAGTAAATTGTATCTTGATTATTTTCCATGGGTTTTGAGAAACCCATGATGAGCTAAACCCTTTATATTGGTTAGGGATGTAATCTGAGGTTCGAAAACATGTTTATTAATTGAATGACGCATATCTCATGATTTCATGTTATTTTTAATATCGTTCATGTTCTACCGAATATAGTGTTATATATGATTGATTGCTGATTTATTTGAGTTGCAAATCAGGTAAATAAGTATTGATATCTACAACTAAACTGGAGTTCTGAGAGTCGATTCTGTCGAGGGACTCCGGTTACAAGTAGTATAGCATATTTGTTAACGATACTTAAAATTTCCATGCAAGTATGTGTAGAAGCTTGACCTAGGTTGAATCCGAGTGGCGAATTGCGTCGGGTTACTTAGATTAACCTCAACTCACAAAGACCATAGCTATCATTGGATTGAACTCGAGTGGAGGTACTCACTCAGGTTATCCGGTGCTAAGAATTCAAAGGGTGGAGCTACTCATTCTTTGATGATATTAGGAGTTTTGCCGAAGTAGACGAGATAACTGGCTACTTTAGGGTTTTTGGTATTACTAATGCATGAATGTTGAGTATGCTTTGATTGATAACATGTTGGAAAACGGACGATGAATTCTCTAACCAATGCTTCTCTCCCTGATACACGTTTTTATTTACTTGATTTATTTTAGTTTAGTTTAGCTTAAATCACAACTACAAACCCCCCCCCCCCCCCCTTTTTGTTACATTAGAAACCGAAATTATTTAACAATTAATTGCCTCTCTGTGGGAACGAACTTGTTCTTATTTGCTATACTTAAATCTATTTTGGAAGAGTAAGAACTCGATTATTTTGGTTGATTACGACACGACCAAAAATCGTTTGATAGGTTGATCCACGTAGAACGATTCTAGCAATAAAAACATGCAGGGTTCCAATGATAAAATTAACATACACAACAATTTTAAAACCAACTAAATCCGTTCCTTCGTAAACTAACAAACCTAATTATCCATATGTTTAAATCCTAACGACAAACATAAATTAAAGACGTAATTATCCAAACTGAAAGACATAAGTTTGAAAAATAAGAAAGCATCCATTCAACCACATCACCGCATTTCCCACGACCTCGACCTCGTTTGGCAGGTCCTTGTCCACTGCTTGATTCGCTCCGATCAGACTTTCTCACTCTTGGTTTCTTTGTTGGCACCGGCTCCGCCGCCTCCCCAAATATATCACCCGCTTGTTCATTCTCCAGAGCCTTGTATTCTTCAATCTTTGCCCGGTTCGCCACAACATGTTCTCCTTTCCGGATATACATTTTTGCTTTGTTGATCAGGTATGTGATTATTTTTTTTATTTTTTTTTATTTCAAACAACAAACAAGTTATGGTTCATGTTAAACCCTCGTAATATACCATAAGAGACTACAACACATACAAGAACACCGAGAGCTCTATCCCGATCCTTGATCAAGGGCCTCTCGTTTATTCGTATCACACGAGTGTGAGAAACGTTGAGGTACCACGACATGTATTCCAGAGATGCTTCGGCATCTGAGTTGGTATCCCTACCCAAGCCAAAAATGATATACGCTCTTTTCTCCAATCACTGGATGATAGTAACGGATCGTGAACAACCAAAATTTCATTCTCAAGGGACTTACAATTAGGCATATCAATTTTGTATTTTGTATTAAAAAGGATTCTTTGCACAACACCACATTGCCTCGCCACTCTTGTCGGGTTGTACATTACATAGCCTCTGGAAGAATCAAAGGACCATAATAACATTATTCATGGCACCCAACCAACTTTCTTTGCGCAAATGCTTCCTTGTAAGGGTTAAACATCTGTTGTCGTCAAGTTTTCCAGTCGCCGCCTCAGCTCAAGGAGGACCTTCTCCTGACTCTGGCCCTTGCCATGGTAGGAGTATTTGCTTCCAAAATAATCACCTTCCCAATCCACTTGCACACCGTCCCTCTTAACAAACTCTGGGAAGTACAAGTATATCCACACCTGCATCAACGTAGGAGTATAGGTGAGAATACAAAAAAGAAGACAAACAAAGCTCCATAGATACACCCCTTGAATTATCTGAAGAAGATCCACGTTCCCTCCGACTTGGGTCCTGTCTACCCTGGTACACTTTCTCATCTCGTTCAACAAGAAGGCAAGGCAAGCAGTGCCCCAGGAGTAGTCGCGGACTTGTTCAAATGGTTCAACTAACTGGATGTAGTTGGCGTTCACCCGATAACCGGAAACGTCGGGAAAATAACAGATCCCAAGATGTTGAGAATATATGCGGTGGCTGTAGCAGTGATACGGTCCTCGGTCAGCTCACCACTTTCATGAAGACCCATTGTTCCCGAGAACTTTTCCCTCAGGTGGCTGAGATGGAATATTCTCTGTTTTTTATCTTTCACCACCGTCATCTCCCTCGTGGTCTTGTCCTTATCTCAACCAAACACATTAGAGGTGAACTTGTAGATGTCCTCCCAACTAACCTCATTCACGTAGTTGGTCCCCCTCATGACTTCACCTCCCACGCTCAAACCCGTGATCAGCTACACATCGTTTGGGGTTACTTTTATTTGCCCAAAAGGAAGATGAAAAGTATCCGCTTACACATAATATCTCTCGAGGAAGGCAGAAATAAGGGGTTTGTCATACCAAACCACGGAGTTATCGAATCCATACATCAACCTCGTTTGTTGGACTATCCATTGTACTTTGGGTGCTTCTCCATCCAGTGGCTATAACTATATTTTGATGATTGATGATTGACGATTGGTGTTTTAGAAGACGCACATCATTGGTGTGATCCTAAATAACATATCATGACAAATTAGAAAAGTGCATTAGGCTTAGATAAAAGTAGACGATATATACAATAAGGTTGAAATACCTACCATGGTTGCACAGATCTTAGCATCCCAACTGTGCTTGTACCCGCATAAAAACACTCCTCCGTCACCCAGTAACCCATGAATGGCCTCAACGGGACCGAGATTTAACAACATATCAAGCTTTGGCAAGTATGCCCCTTTCTTCTTCCTTCTTTTTGTTGCATCTTTATCTCCTTGATGTTGCGGTTGTTCTTGTGGTTGTCGTGGTGGTTCTCCACCTCCTTGTTCTTCTCTGTCACTGCTCTCACTATCTTCCTCTTCACCTGGACCTCTTTCAGATTCTGTATCAGAAGAAAAAAAATCTTCTTATGTCTCCAATTCAGATGGTTCGTTGATGGAGACCGCTTTAGCTTTGCCCGCCGAAGCCCTACGATGGTTAGCCACCAAGTTCAAACTGTCCTTTCGACGAGGTCCCAAGCTCTAAGGAGTAGCAACATGTTTTTTCTTCGCTTTTTTTTCCGGTGCCTTTCCATTATTCCTAAAGAGTACGACAACATACGATAATCAACAATCTAATTTAAGTGAATTTAAGAATTCCAAGAGTATAATCGTCCATCACGATGCACACACATCCAACGATTCAAAACATTATATAGTTCATAATTGTTCTATGTTGGTGTTCATATCCAACGATTCTAGGCTAAAAAACCAACAGACACATTGGATTTTTCTCCACTTTGAATCGTTCGATAGTGATGTCCACATCAAACGATTCACATAAATGTCCAGTTACAACTCGACCTAGAATCGTTGGATGTTAATGTCCACATAGAACGATTCTGGGTCGATGTTTCATACCTTTTCAGTTACAGTGAAATCGTTCGACGGGGGCATGAACATCAGACGATTCAAATTGGAATCGTTCGATGTGGACATGAACATCGAATGATTCTGGGTATCACAGAAAACCCAGAAATCAAAATTTTTAATTTTTGAGTGTTGGCATGTGATTGAAACCTAATTTAGAGTGATGAGATGATAGAAAAGTACCTGATTCGAGCCATTTGCTGTATCGAGCTAAGAGTTTCTTCGCCTTCTGATGCAGATCGGAAGCGTATAATGATAATAATCACAGCGAAATAGAATTATTGAAAAGTAATCGGTAGAATGGGTAGAAATCGATAGAAATTAATTGATCTTCGAAGAGATATCCTAAAATCTACGGGGTTATCTAGACTTCGTTAATTCACTACGAATAACGACTATAAATATGAGATTAGTCTTCAGACTTCAGGGTAAACCCAGCTATGAATAAAAATCAAAATCAATAAACTCAACAAGTTTAACGAAAATAAAATAATTTTAATTAATAAAAAAACTCCTCTAATTTTCGTGTTTGGAGCTCCTTATATAGATAACTCATACTAAACAAACCCTAAACTTATCAAAAACCTATAAACTTGTTTTCCAAGGTATCTAGTACCTTTAGAGCATCCACAATCACGCGATGATAACCATCGATCAAAGATCAAAAAATTTGATCTTTGATCCGTCTCAAAAACAACGGGGTATGATCAAGCGAGGGCCTAAGATATCGCTTGAACGTAAGCGAAGTATCAAGGTAACGTTTGAAAAGACGGACGAGAGACTAATAGTTCGCCTGGTACAAGCGAGATTCTGCTCTACCGCCTACCAAAAAAAAATACAGGCGAAATCTCAACATTCCGCCCAGTAAGTAAGCGAGACATCAGTATTTCGCTGTTCGAAGCGAGGCAACTTAAAATCATTCAACGAGAACCCAAGGTCCCATTTCAAAATTTCGTACTTCGCTCATACATTTTCCAAGCGAAATCAAGGTATATCTTCTACAAAAAAAATTGAATTAAATTGTTTTAATTTGATATGAAATTTTGATGATTTTTTAATTAGTTCGATTGTAGATGTTGTTTAATTAATCATGTAATTACCATATTATAAACCGATTATTGAATTGTGAATTTTGTGTTCTAAACTTATGAAATTGGGAATTTATTTAGGGTTTATGTGGATGTTATCAATTAGGTTTCAAAATTTGTTCCCTTTGTTAAATTGAACATACAATACGAAATTGTTGTAGTTTAATTTTAGTGGGTTTGTGTTTAATTTTTGATTGAATATAGTATGTTGTGTAGAAATCAAAGGAATTAATTTTGATTTAATTTTGAAAATAATGTGTATGGATATATTTGAAATTGTGTATTTTGTCATAGGGTTTATGATAAATATTATAAATTGGGTATATTCTTATTGATGATTATTTGTTGTTGCTTGTATATAATTTATTAATTGGTTGTTTAAATTTAATTATGTTGTGGTTAAATTGTCGATATGTATCGAATTGCTATTTTATGTAGATTCTGAAGATGAATTTCGATGATATGTATCGAATAGTTAGAGTGCCAGGACATCCACATGGGTTGAGTCAGCTCATCAGGATAGAACCTGAAGATGGTGGAGTAGTTGATCCAACAAGGGGGGTTGATTTGGGGGAAAGGGTAGTTCAACCATCAGTGGTTGACAATCGAATGTCAGCTATAAAGGATAGAACCGATTTGTTGGTTAGGAGACTGACTCGCTCGATTGAGTCTAGGGAGGTGATGAGCATAGAAGAACAACAAAGAGTTCGAATAGTGCTACAAGAGATAACAACCCTTTGTTCTGGTGAAAATTAAGATCGCTAGAACAAACTGAATTTGCTAGTTATGGTGTTGAACTTTATGGTGTGTCCCTTTATCTTTCAAATTGTTGAACTTTATGGTGTTGAACCTTTTTAGTTCTTTTAATTTATTTATGAATATTAACTTCTACGGATACCAAATGAAGTTCGCAAGTTATTTATCAATTCATCTCAATGCCTTGTCAAGTAAAATAAAATATCTCTGACAAATTGAGTAGAAAATCTTTGAATTATTAACTAGTCGTTGTATTGTCAATGTAGTGTATAGTCATTTCATCGCAATGCGTTGTCAAGGGAAAGCAAAATATCTCTGACAAAGTTAAAATTCAATCTTTGAATTATTATGTAGTCAGTCTATTATCATTTCATCGCAATGCCTTGTCAAGGGAAAGCAAAATATCTTTAACAAAGTTAAATATTATTGGTTGAATGTAGTTTGTTGTGTAGAAATTAAAGGATTTAATTTTGATTTAATTTAAAAACAAATGTGTATGGTAGTATTTGCAATTGGGTAATTTGAATGAGATTGATTATAATTGGTGAGATTGTTGTATTTTGATAATGTTTGATGTATAATTTTTGGTACAAATGTGTATGGAAATAGACAATTACATACAAGTTTAGTTGGTGTTAAATTAATTTTAATTGTTATGCATTGTTGCGATTTACTGAATATATTGACAATGTTCTATTATTTGTTTGGGCAGATGTCTAGCAATGTTGTTTCGAGATAGGTTGGTAGAAAGAAGAAAAGCAAAAAAGCTAAAATCGCAGAGGATTCTGAATCTGAATCCATGGTCCCCGAGTCGGTAGATGTTCCGGGGTTGGAACACTATAACGTTGTCGAAGATACGGAGGAACACGTTTCGACAAATATTACATATTCCTCCGACGCCAACTTCAGGTTTGACCATCGTGGCTCTCTCAAATCAGTTATACAGATGTACAAGAAAATCAGTAAGGAGTGTAATAGGGTCCAGTATATAATAGAAAGGGGAGGTTGGGGCAGATTACTATCCCTACCTTTAGTAGATTCATCCCACGCTCTTATTGATTATATTGTCGAGCGGTTTTGGGATACTACAAACACATTTCACTTTTGTTTTGGAGAGCTTGGGTTCACTCCCCTCGATTGGGTTATGTTGACCGGGCTTAGTATCGGTGTCGGGAGATCTGTTCCTTATGAGCCAGCTAAGTACAAATTTGAGTATGTTCGTGACAATATCTTTCCTGAACTGAAAGATAATGCGGTATGCAAAAGAGAAGGTGTTCCCCAACAGTGGGTTTCGGATGCCATCACTCTCAAGTTTTTGACCACCTATTTTGATAAAGATACATTGCACGCGGCGAACGATGATAGTGTTCTTGCTGATAGAGTAGCGAGGGCGTTCTATATGTATGTTCTGGGGAATTTCTTTTTCCCAAATGCAAAAACCTACATTGATGCAGGATGGTTGGCTGCCTTTGATAATCTAAATGAAGTTGATCAGTACGACTGGGGTGGTCCTGCATTATCAAAATTGTATTCGGGTCTTGCCACGGCTTCTAGGGGACAAAAATCAGTATCCGGGCCGTTCCAAATTTTGGAGGTAATTTATTTAACGTTATTCAAAATTCATTTTCTTAAAATTTAATTGTTATGTTGTTAAATCATTTTGAAAAAAAATTTGTTGTAGTTTTGGGGATACGAATATCTGGGGATATGTCGTCCAAATATCCCTTCGGCTGAAAGTGAACATGAATGGCCTAGATGTCGTAGGTGGGTTGCCTCCCGGAAGAAGGGTGTTGACATAGTGAAGACAAGGACTAAACTGAACCAGTTATCCGTAGACGCCGTGACGTGGCAACCATGGCTTACTGCAGTTAACTACATACCAGAAGATATTGGCCGCAAAGCAATAGAACTTTCTGGAAAAAGAATAACGTTCACCTTGCTGGGCACTGTATGTTTCCTAGTCCTTTTCTCATACTCCTTTTTTTTCCAACTCGTACTGTTGTGAATGGGTAGGTATTTATTTATTATCATTTTCTTGGATAAAGCACAATATGTATCTCGGAGATCGCTGTTGGAGGCAGAACAACCCAACTTGGGGTATTCCTACAAATCCCCCTGCTTGCATCTCCAACTTTGTCGACGACGAGATTGAGGACATGACAGCAATTTCTCACGTCAATGCTAGTGAATACGTACGTGTCGTGGAGTATGATGTTTATTATGAATATTGGAAACATGTTACCAACCTCTACAAATATGTCGCGCAAGTTGATTGGGAGGTTGAAACGTATGGCTATGCAGGTGACCGTATGAAACACAACATCCCACGGCCTCGTGATCATGTGCCCATTCCTCCCCCCCAACAACTACCATATGTAAGTTTTTAACAAAGTTTTGAAAAATTGAATACAGATTACACATTTATGCTTCTGTGGTTATTCTAAATTATTTTCATCCCAGGTGGCGGCTTATGATTTGGTGCAAGAGTTTGCAGATTTTACGCAGAGTTGCGTGATTTTACATTAGCTGAAACCAAGGATCAGATGGACTACTTGATTCGCAAAGAAGTTGAGTTCAACAATTTTCGGAGTCAGACAGCCGCTCAAATGAGCCTCCTACAAGATCAAAATACGTTGTTGACCAGACAGCTTACCCAATTTCGTGCAGAACAACCTCTTGGATTTGCCTCATATGCTATGACCACCTCCGGGATCTTCATCAACAGTTCGACCAACGCAGAACGTCAGACCATCTTTCCCGCCATTTATTCCACCCAGATCAAACTCCGGTTAAACAAAAAATTAAAATTTCGAATGACGGTTAAAAGAACGTGTTCGGTTATTTTTATTGTTGGTTTACGGTTATATGAAATGTTATTTTTTAGTACGCCGTTTATGTAGTATGATAATTTGACAGCTCATTACGAAATTTAAATGGCTGTTTTTTTACCGTTATGTTACCCTTATGTTACCGTTATGTTACCGTTTTATTACCGTTTTATTGTCCTTTCATAACGGCAATTTTTTTTTGGTTTATACTACTATAAAAAACATTCAATAGCTACACAACTCATTTCATTATTCCCATATTTTATTTTTCAATGTCTGGTTACGAAAATTTTACCCTTAATGCAACCAATTTTACTTTAGATGAAGATTTATCCATATGTCGAAACATATTATTACATTATCCAGCAAGGGGTCAGGAACGTGATATCAATGGTTGTATGACCATGGAATGGTTAGAACACACACATGCTAACTTTTGCGATGAAACCGGTAATCCCAACAACCGGAACAGAGCAGGCCTTTTTTGTCGATATGTGCAAATTACTAAGGAAGTATTAGAATTTTCTTCTTTAACTGCTCGGGTCAATGAATTTCTTCTTAGGAATGAAACTGATGATGAAGTTGTTGCTCGATCACTACAGGAATGGACAAGATGGAAACGAAGTGATTTCCGGTACAAACCTCATTTTGAGATATTAAGGGTAATGGATGAATTCAACCTTTTTGTGTTGATCTTTCTACCTAGTAGGGCAGAACTTCGTCAACGTCGTCCGACAAGCCAATCCTTTCGGTTTCACTAATAGGTTTATTTCTTACTTTATTTATGTGTATCGGGAGTTTATTTTTCTTTCCCTTTCATGTATTTTTTTTTTGATTTAATAAAAGTATTGTAGTACCTTAAGTTATTGTTCATTTAACGACGATTCAGGGGATATTATGAGGTCATTAGCATTAAAAAAATTGAAACTCTAAAAATAAAGAACCGTTGAACTTTAACTTCAATTGATAATTTTAGGAGTTAATTGCGATTACATTTTGGATTTCATGAACTCATAGCTTGCTACAAATATGAATTCTTCCCCCTTTTCCTGAAAGTAGTGTATTTTAGCAATTTCCTCCTACACAAGGGAAGAAACAGTTAAATAATTTGTTATTTGTAATTGTTGTTAATGATAGAGGAGACAACTTTTGTAATGGTATGGATACTTACAAATTGTTGGATCGATAATCCTAAATGGGTGTCGTTAAAGATCCGTTGTTGTATAGATACATAATCAGCTGTTCCCTTTCGAATAACTTGGTATCTATCATAAATCTGTACAATAGATCTTTGGGTTGAATTTCCATATTCCTCACCAAAATGTCTGTGGATCCTCCCCCATACAGTTTTTGGATCAACAATTCCGACTATAACATCTTCACGTAAGGTTTCATAATACCAGGATTTTGTTATAGCCAAGTCTTCGTCTGAATGAAATGTTGACATGGGTGTACGTAAGTTATGAAGTAAACAAAGAAGGTATTGGGATTAAATACAGAACAATAATATTTTTAATAACATTGCCTTGTCAAGTTATATAAAATATCTCTGACAAATCTGAAAAATAATCCTTTAATTGAAATGTGGTCGGTTGATAGACACATTTTAGTGTCTAATTTGCACCTTAATTTCTACTAA
>JAJJMC010014238.1:1325385-1351370 GCA_023531435.1 Papaver californicum | reverse complement strand
ATCCTTTAATTGAAATGTGGTCGGTGTATTGTCAATTCATGTCATTGCCTTGTCAAGTTACATAAAATATCTCTGACAATAATATTTCTGAAAATAAATCTTTGCATTGAAATATGGTCGGTGTATTGTCAATTCATGTCATTGCCTTGTCAAGATACAAAAAATATCTAACATAAATAATATTTGTGTTCAAAATTCTCCTTTTTTTATTATAAATAACCACACTTGCTTCTCCATCAATACAAACCAAGTTTTATCATCATCTCTTGCTCCTTAAAAATTCCAGCACATAACAAAATGGCAAACTATGTAAATCATATAGACAAGTATGGTTCCTCTTCTAGTTTTCCTCACTATGTTTCTTATACTTCTTCTTCTTCTGGTTCATTAAACGATGATGATAACACAAGTTACTACTCATCCGATGAAAGTTCACTTGAAGCGAACAGTAATAACCTAGCAGTTACTGCTGGTTTAATGTTGTCAACTATGAACCCTCCACATACACGTATAAAAATACCAAGACAACGTGATGTAGGTGCTAAAGGTCTATGGAGAGACTATTTCTGCAGCAACCCGACATTTCCGCCCAATTTATTCCGAAGAAGATTCAGAATGCGTCGACAATTATTCAACCGTATTTTGGGTGATGTTGTGGCGGCAAATAGTATTTTGTGCAAAAAAGAGATGCTTGTGGTGTTCTAAGATTAACCCCACACCAAAAAATTACTGCAGCTATTCGTATGTTAGCTTACGGATGTGCGGCCGATGCAATCGATGAGTATTTACGTATTGGGGAAACTACGCTTTTGGAAGCAACTCGTAGATTTTGCAGGGTGATAGTCCAATTGTATGAGGAAGAATATTTGCGGACACCAACTCAGCGTGATGTTGAACTCCTTATTGATGAAAACCAAAAAAGGGGATTTCCAGGGATGCTTGGTAGTGTTGATTGCATGCATTGGAAATGGGACAAATTCCCTTCGGCGGAATCCAGTGCTTATACCGCCTACAAGGGTAGCGAAAGTATTATCCTTGAGGCAGTTGTGTCGTATGATCTTTGGTTTTGGCACGCATTTTTTGGTATGCCGGGTTCAAACAATGATATCAATGTGATGAACCGTTCATATATCTTCAAAAAGCTTATCAACGGTAAAGCACCGGCAGTAAACTTTTCAGTCAATAGAAATTAATACAATATGGGGTATTATCTTGGGGATGGAATATACCCAGAGACAACAACTATTGTAACTACTGATGTGGTTTTAATAGTGGTAAATAAGGTGATCGTTTCTCGAACTTGTGAAGGTAATGATCTTAGAAAATAATAGACTAAATCTAAACTAATAAAAATCAGGAAAATAAACTAGAGATGATTTTTAGAAAATATGGGGAAAACCAGGAATCTGGAATCAGTTATTTCTAACAATTTGTGTGATTAATCGGGTAATTCTTTTAAATAAATTAAGCTCAAATATTGCCAACAAAGGTTTTATGCAAACAAGTAAAGGTAAATCATAAGCATGGGAAATTAGAGGTTGTCAACCCAGCATGACCCATCAAACAAAAACACCACTACTGAAAGAAAACCGTTTTTCTATTACGAAACTATGCAATTTTAATAAGTAAAGAATTATAATTAATTAATTAAAAATAGACTTACCACATAAAATTGAGAGAAAAACCTCCTCCATCATCCCAGTAAATATACTTAGCTCATGGTGAAGAAAACTTGCTCAAAAGTTGATTTCATTGCTCAAAATATCAATAACAAAGGTGAATAACGCTGTAACAGCTGATGTGATACGCTTATATGCGTTACAGGAGATGGTTCAGCTGTTACAGGAGAGTTTTAAGCAACACAGCGTTTGAAGCAATAGACAACAGGAAATTTCAAATCAGCAACAGTTGTAAGTGTTGCTGAGTCTTCTTCTCCGGCAGTGATGGATGAATAACAGCCGGCCGGTGCAGTAGCAGTTGACCGGACGTCGACGGAGCTTCACCGGAAATTTCTAAATTCTTCTCTAGGCTTTTGTTGTTGATTCTCCTGGCTTCTCTTGGTATTTATAGACTTAACAAACCCTAGAGAGAGTTCTAAACCTAATAGAACTCTCTAGAACTGCCCACAAATCCCAATCTTAATCGAATCATGATTCCGGCCAAATACATGATTTTCAAGCTGATTTCACGGGATATTTTGATGTTTATAACTTGCGCGAGATAACTATTAGTGTTTGGAACAATCTGGAAGCAACAGAACCTTGTTTTCTCACGTGAATTTGAGTTGCCAATCTGGACAGTTGATTCCCGATGAGTCAACTCGGTGACTCGGCCCGATCCAGCTCCCTGGGTTGACTCGCCTGGTTGACCCGATCCAGCTCAGCCCGATCCAAGGGTGCCCCAATCCAAAGTGTGGGTGCCTTGATCCATTTTCCCGGGTGCCTTTAACACTTTTTGAGCCAATTTTTCCATAAATCTTTATTCTTCTAATGTACCTACAAAAACATAAAAACACGTAATAGACACAAAATCGAATACTAACTTACTAGAAATTAAGGTGCAATTTAGACACTAAAATGTGTCTATCAACTACCATTAAACATCCAGACTCCCAAAAGAAACAGAAATTTTCGACGATGCAGGAAGGTTGTCGAAAAGATGTAGAACGGGGGTTCGGGGTACTAAAAAATCAATTTGCAATCATCAAACAACCCGCACGAATGTGGAATCCGGACGTGTTAGCGTATATAATGAAAACTGTCATTATTCTACATAATATGATAGTGGAGGATGAACGTATTCCCGGTGATTGGCCGCATGACTATGACCAACGCAGCCACGGTGCTCCAGTTGTTATTTCAAGGGACAACACTGCTCAACTTTCTAGAATGGTGAAGGACCAACGCAGACGTGCAGTATTCGATAAACAAACTGGGGTTCGTTTGAGAAATGACCTGATCGAACATATATGGTCATCTGTTGGGGAAGAGTGAACTTTTATATGGGCTTTGGGGGTAAATGTGTTGTTAGTGGACCCGTGGTTAAAGCGAGAGTTATCTTATCTTTACTTATTAGTCGCGTTATATTTTAATTGTTCTTCGAGTCCATCTAGTATTAGAAGTAATTTTAAAAAATAATTCTACATTAAATTTTTATTTTAAATTAGGAGTCGTTAAAAAAATAAAAATCTATTGGTTAAAAAATATACTGAAAATTCTGAATAAATTGATCAACATTAAAACTCAATATGACAATGGTAAATAATAATCCGGATGTTATGATTGGTTTAATCTTTTCCTCAAAATTTCTCCCTTCCTCAGTTCGATGTACTGTCTTGATACATCATCCATTTGGGAGATATCCATCGTCATTATACGGAATTCCTCTTCTGCTTCTTGCCTAGCTTGTATTGCCGTAAACTTTGCATTTGAATCAGCTAATTTAGCTTCAAACTTTGCTTTATCATTAGCTAATTTTGCTGCAAACTCAGCTTCTCTTTGTGCAATCTTCGTATCTCTTTGTTCGGTACATTTGGCGTTGAAGCTTTGTTGCTCTCTATAAATATTTTGCATCATTTGCTGTTGTTCAACAAATTTTGCTTTCCCTTTTGTCTTCTGTCGTTTCGCCTCTTTTTTCCCCATTGGACGGATTAATGTGTTGGGGATATCTCCAAGGTCTTCATAGGCGCTGGGACCATCAAGGCTTAAGTCTGGTGTGTCCTGTACGTCCTGAGATTCGTTGTCGTAATCAGACTCTCCTTGTGATGAATCGAAAACAGATGTCGACCTTCTGGAATATTTAATATTATCTAACATAACTGTGTAGCAATCTTCATGTTTAAAACTTCGACCAGTTGCTTCCTTGAAAAGCCTACGTACTTCTGCAAACTGGTGTTTTAATTCAATGTTGTTAAAGGATATACAATCAAATAGATTCATGTAATAAGCATAAATAAACGAGTGGTTACCTTATTTTCGGGGCCCCATCCAGTATGATGTTCCCTTTCAACTTCAGCCTCCTTTGCAGACATAAGCGCCACATCCTTACTTATAATTTGAAATCGTTTCTGAAGGGAGGTCCAACTACGTTCTGGCATAGAAGGTATAGCTTCTTTCATCCGACATAGTATACGTGACCATAATTTTTCTTCACATTGATCAGTACCAATGCTACAATCTTGAGAAATAGACAAATGAATCGTACACATGGTAACATCTTCAAAAGACGAAAAATTTGGACCTCGGGGTTTTGATGGCGCCATTTTACTAATCGATTTCAAAACTTATGAAATAAGAACCAACTTTAGAATTTTCAACTGGTTTAGTATCCCATATATATAGGGTAAATATATAGCCGTTAAACTGCCAACGGTAACATATCAACGGTCACAAATTAACGGTCACACATGAGCGAGGCCTTGGGATCTCGCCCAACTCCAAGCGGAGCCTTGGGGCCTCGCCCAACTCCAAGCGGAGCCTTGGGGCCTCGCCCACCACCAAGCGGACCCTTCGGGTCTCGCCCAACTCCAAGCGGAGCCTTCGGGCCTCGCCCAACTCCAAGCGGACCCTTGGAGCCTCGCCCAGGTCTAAGCGGTTCCTTGTAGTGCCGCCCAACTTCAAGCGACTCGGTAGCATCTCGCCCGTGTTTGGAAATTTTAGGCGAAATCTCTGCTATTCGCTTATGAGTAGGCGAGCTTCTGGTTACTCGTCTGGTGGAGCGAAAGTTTAGCGTAACGCTTGAGCTGGCGAAATGTGAACCCTTCGCCCGTGTTTTTAAGCGAGATGCTGGTCCGTCGTCTGTTCACAAGCGAGGAAGTAGAGTTTCGCTCGACTAAAACTTTTGATCGTCGATCAGCGACTTCTTTTAATCCTGAACAGTGATTTTCAACGATTATAAACTAAATCTAATCGCACCGCTGTGGATGAATTTCACCGATCATCGATCAAATTTAATCTTTGATCGACGTTCTGATCGATGATTGGAGATGCTCTTAGGCAACTTTCCTAACTTATTAAAGCTCTTAAAATAAACTTCTAGACTCTTTTAAAATTACCGTAAATAATAAATCCGAAAATTAATTATTTTTCTACTAAAAATAACATTAATAAAATAATAGATTTATTTTCCATAAATCTCTCTCCATCATCTTCCTCATCCGTAATCGTTTTTTCTTCGGTTTATGTTTAATTGCTTTTGCAATTGCTGGATTGTTTCCACTAGGTAGAGTTGTTCCTTTACTGTAATGCTTCATTCATCTTGCCATTTTCGTTATATAGAAAAATCAAATGATTAATCGTTTTTTGAATCGTCGATTTTTGACGATGTTTTGGTTTGAAATGGAGAAGAAAATGGAGAAAAGAATAGAAGAGAAGAAGAAGAATACTTTGATGAAATATAAATGGAGTAATTAGTTTAAGTAATTAGGTTTACTTTTACTTTTAGGTTTTTGTAGAGAGTAATTTAGTATTTTCGTGTAAAATTAGACACCCATTATGTAGGATAAAAATTTGGTAGGACCAAAATAATTTCCGTAGACACCAATTTAACCGGGTAATTCAGATATATTATGGCAAATTTGGTTTCTATGTTAGTTTTGTTTAGGTGTTTTTTTTCTGTGCACGGTGACACCTTTGCGTTATAACCATGGCCTACTTTAATACCCTAGTTTTTTTTTTCTGCTTAGGAAACACAAACCGATTTCACAATGAAGAAAATCATGGTGATGGGTTCTTCTGCTTCTGCTTCTGCTTCTGATCCAGTTAGTTCTTCTTCGGATTCATCCATTAAAAGAATCGATTGAAAGTATATAACAGAGGTTATTTGGTTTGAAATCTATCTTCATCTTTCTCTTACTGCAATCTTCAAATTCAGGTGGGTTTCAAAGGTATGGTTTTCAATTCTCTCAAACCCTTATTTCATTAACAAATGGTATAAACTCAACTATTTATCACTCCCATGGGGATTATTTCAATATGCTGATTCAGTAGAAATCCATTCCGAAGCTAACAAATTGAGAAGATTTTTTACAATGGCATATCCTGATTCCCATTCACAGTTTATATCTCATTATCAAACTGGGTTTTCTTTTAGCTTTCTAAATTCAATTTTCCCAAATAGTAATGACCAAGAAAGGGCAAATCTTTTCTGTCATAGGTTCAAGCAGTGGTTTAGTTTTGTGCACAACAAGTATTTATAATCAGATTACTTATTATGTTTGTAATCCACTTACGAAGAAATGGGTTTCCCTACCTCCACCACCATCAAGAGAAGATAATCGGCCTGTGACTGGTTTCTTATGTAATGGATGTTTCTCATCATCAGTCGTTTCAAAGAGTTATAAGGTTATCCGCATTCCAAAGTTTGCAGCACCAAAAAAAAGAATTTAAAGTTGAAATGTTTGTTCTGAATTGGGTCAATGGAATATCTTTGATGTTTCATGTCCTCGATATGTTACTTGGGATATCTCCCCTTTTGACAATCTTCTTACCAATAATGGTGTTTTATACTGGCTTCAAAAGCTAAACCGCAAAATTTTAGCTGTACGTGTTAATAGAAACACAAATGATGGAACCTGTGAGAATGAATGTAGGTTGATCGAGATGCCTAACCGAGCAATGGATGGTGATGATATCAACTATCTAAGTGAATGTCAGAGGGGTTGATCTGTTTCGCTAAGTTCAATATAGGGAGAGGTGTTTGAGTGTTTGGGTGCTTGATGGAGACTGTATATATTGCACAAGGATATTCAACTTCATAATTGGTTGGCAGAAATAGAATCTCAGTTATTTAATGGATCAGTTGCTGTTAATTTGATCAACGAAATTCAGGTTGTAGGTTTCAGTCCAGTTGGAAAAAATGTGGTTATACTTAGTTCTGAGAAGTACGTTTGGGCATATAACACCAACACCAGGGTATATGGACAGTTATGTTATCTTCATATGAGTACCTCAGCAATTGTTTTAAAAGAAAGGCTACCATACTTCCACCATGTTCTTCGAGTGACACATGAATCTTGGATGTTCGCAAATGAATAGAAATTAAAGGTGGTGCAACTGTTCCTGTTTACTTGTGGGTATCAGTTTAGCTCTGTTCAAATGATTGAATTTCTGTTAATTATCTGTTTTTTTTATCTTGAACGGTACATCCCTTGTTAACCATTCAGACTAGAATGTTTGATGTTCTGCATTACCCTTATTTTCTTTCTTTCTTTCTCTCTCTCTCTCTCTAGGCCCCCATTTTGAATAGTTGTTCTATGTTAGCTTTCTTTCTAAGTCAATGAGGCAATAACCCCCTATTTCATTGAATTCGATGTCATTTTGGCTGTAGCTTAGAGGGTAAGTGTTTTCTCTTCACTATCTTAGTTGCATAATGCAAAGGGGTGGAATCCAAACATCCATCATCAGAACTACAGTTTTTTTCAGGTTTATTTCTAGTTACCATTCCTGCAACATTAGTGTTAGAGTGAAGTGAAGACCATATGGAGATTAAATTGAAAAAGACATAAATTAGATGTTCACAATGACTTAAATGAAAATATCTCTTTTGGGGATTTAGGTGGACTTTAGCAGGTGTTCACACTCCTTCAGTGTCATAGCAAGTATTCACACTTGTTCTTTTTGTTTAGTATTTAGGAAGTATAATGCATCTGAGTATTTGACAGGAAGGGGATTGATCATACTGTAGCTACACTAAACAAATCTTTTGGCAGGGGAAAAACACAGCACACATCTTGTTATTGCAACTTCCCATTGAATATTATTTGGTTAGCTTTATTTTAATGTAACATGCTCCTTGTTTCCTTGTGTATAAAAGATCCACCTGAATAGATTTTTCACCTGGTGCAAGTCAATGATTGTTTATCCCTCTCGAAGTGTTATGTTCACTACTCTGATGTCCCCTATCTCTGTTTCTGTTGTGTGGTATGCGTAGTTAGTTTATCGGTTTTGATCTTTTGTGACCTTTAGGTGCTAGCCTTTGTTTAATTAGTGTCTCGTGTCTGGTGTTTTGGCTGTCGTTTGCCCTTACCTCTTTTTATGGTGATTCGCTCGTCTTATCAGGATTCAGCAAGTCAGAATGGTTAATCTGTTGGCTAGAAAATCAAGAGAACACACAGGACTTTGGGCATTTGGTCTCTTCTTCTGGACTGGTGTTTGCTGCATCAGGATATTAAAATATAATGATATTTTTGCCAAAAGGAATGTTAAGCTATTTATCATTGTGCGTAAGAGTATGTCATCTTGTTTCGCAAATTAAAGGCGTCTGATATGCTAGAATGGATCAAGTACTTTGGTTAGCATATGTACCTCAACCATGGCAAGGTGGACTTAACACCTTGTAACTCGTTTTATACTTTCACCTGGGAACACTTGGTGTTCTTGATTCTTGTTTATGTGCACCCACTTTCAATCTATTGGAATCATGATGTTTAAATGTGTACTTTTCTTCAATTTTTATTGTTGTCGTAGTTTGTATCTTTCATTTGTTTACAAGTAATCGATTTTACACTCTACGCTTTTGCTTTCCCAATGAGTCAAATGTGATAAAGCATTAGCAGCATCACTTCAATTGCACCACAATTAACACACAATAGTAAAAATTCTAGTTATGGTGATTTTTACTGTACTATATCATATGAGCATTTTGTTTCTGTTTGTGTCAGGATCTGCATTTTCTTTTGTTGAAAGTGATGCAATCACTTTTCAGTTTTTAGTATGAGCATATCTTGAAATCTTAAAACCTTATCTAGTACTTCAATTATTATTCACTCAAAATTTTGTTTTCTTTTATTTTGTCAGTACTTATCAAGACCCACCATTCAGGTAATAATGGACTTTAAATCTCTTGTTTTCTTTGGGCACCACTTTTCAACTACATGAGTAAAACTAGTGTAAATAGGCTGGATTCCAAAAAATGTAATTTTTATGTAGGCAGTAATCTGAGTAGCAAAACAGTGTTTAAGAGATGGATAGTGGGTTTTGGTGGTCAAGTAAGGAAACCCTTATGAATGTCCGTGACCGCCGTTTTGTCTATTTCTACCTGGAAAGTTCTTCTGATTGGGTCCACTACCCTTTAGTGAAAAATTGTCCTTAAGTACATTCAGTTAAAGTTCATGTTTGGTGATTGTCATTTTCTGTCTTACTACATTCATTGAGCTCTTTCTTGACATTGAATGAGGACAGTAATAGTGGTGGTGGTAGGAATAAAAGAGCCTACATAAGTACTGTTCTCCTTCTTCTAAGATTTCATTAAGTCATAAACATGGCTTTTGTGAAAGCAATTCAGATGTTCGAGTTGCTCTTGTTTTTCTTATTCTTGGTTCTTAATTTGAGTACTGGAGGAGTAGGAGGATTGTCGGTGGTGCATACGGTTGACGGTAATGATGGTTCATTGACAGTGGAAAAATGCAATTTTCCTGCGGTTTTCAATTTTGGAGACTCAAACTCGGATACTGGAGCTATATCAGCAGCGTTCGGTCAGATGCCTCCTCCTCCTAGTGAACAAACTTTCTCTGGTAAACCGTCTGGAAGGTTCTGCGATGGTCGTCTTATCATAGATTACATAGGTAAGTGGTATGAACGCTCTTCTTGAATTTTTAAATTCTTTTTTTATCCAAATTAAAAACAATGCAGTAGGGTTTCCACAGAATCAACGTGTCAGCCTATGAAATGTTGATTGCCTGTACCAGATAGTTACAGCTTAGGAAAGAATTAACTAGGTTAAATTAGTTAGATGATGCCTGCAATTTGGTTACTGAATGAAATTTATTGCTAATATTGTCGGACGTTTGAAATTTTGGTGAATGTTGGTGCAGCCGTGGAGTTGGGTTTACCATACTTGCGAGCATATCTGGACTCCCTTGGACCAGGTACATTTAACCATGGAGCCAATTTTGCAACGGGAGGATCATCCATTGAAAAAGGCGGGTACAGCGTCTTCGATCTAGCTGTTCAGGTTTCACAATTCCAACAATTTAAATCACGAATAATTGGCAGTTATAACTCCACTGATCAGCTAAAAGGTGAGCAAAAATTGTGCCCCTGCATCATTTTGACATTCTTAAATTTTTGTAGTTCAGCCGTGCAGTCAGTCCAACATTACCAACAGCAAGGGACCCAGAGCAGATAATAAGAACCCTAACATGCTGTTGGTAACGCTGTGCAAATAGCATTTTGGTTTATTTTAGGTCCCTGATCTAGTTTTGCAGCCATATTGATGGTTTCTATGCTCAGGTATAGTCAATCTACCGAAACTAGAGGATTTCTCCAAAGCTCTGTATACATTTGACATTGGACAGAACGATATTTCCTTTGGACTTCAACATACATCTGAAAGAGAAACTCTTGCTTCAATTCCTAGAATCCTCAATAAATTCTCTGAAGTTGTAGAGGTTAGTAAGTAGCTTATAATACATGAAAAACTAGCTTACATCGCATCATTAATCTGTTGTTGATGACAATTTAAGGGTCTAATTCATGTCAAGATATCAACTTAAACTCTTTTTTTTTACAGCAACTTTACAATGATGGAGCAAGGGTGTTTTGGGTACACAACACAGGACCTGTTGGATGTTTACCTTATAACTACATTTATTACCCCAAGAAATCAGGTAATATAGACAAGAATGGGTGTGTGATACCCATGAATGTGATAGCTCAAGAATTCAATAAGCAACTCAAGTCCAAGTTAGTCCAACTTAAGGCCAACCTCACACATGCAGCCTTCACGTATGTTGATGCTTATTCTGCTAAGTACAACCTTATCAACTCTGCCAAGAGTCAAGGTAGGAAACTTTCAATCTAATTATGAACCTCAACTTAGCACTCTACTTTAGTCGGCAAAATAGATCGCCGATTAATTGCTAGATGGTGTGGTACTGTAGTATATTTACAGTGGTTTTGGTTGTTAGATACTTAAGGTATTGTACTGATAATGACTGCAGGTTTTGTTGACCCCCTTGACTTTTGCTGCGGGAGCTATTACGGTGTTCATGTAGGCTGTGGTGACGAGGTTGTTGTGAATGGGACGGTGTATGGAAGACCTTGTGCTAATCCAGAGGCACATATTAGTTGGGATGGTATACATTATTCAGAGGCAGCTAACCACTGGATTGCTAAGCACATTTTAAATGGTTCCATGTCAGACCATTCGATTCCGATCAATCAAGCTTGTCAAGCGCTTAATGATTAATTAGGATCACTGTATGTATTACCACCACTGTTTCAGTAGTATGCCATCTTATTTCCCAATTGAGATGCCATCACGGTGTTCTAATCCTATTAAAAGAAATAGATTTTACACTCTTTAAGCTTTTACTTTTCCCAATAAGCTTAAAGCATTAGCAACATCACTTCAATTGCACCACAATTGAGACAATTTTGTGCTATTCATATGATTTATTGTGTTTCAAATCCGGTCACCGTAAAATGGGTTTTACTCCCTCCTCCACCACCAGTACTACCACTCGCATACTACTCGGTCGTTACTGGCTTCACATGTAATGAAAACTGTTCTTCATCATCAATCCTTTCGACGAGTTATAAGGTTGTTCGTATACCAGAGTTCAGAAATGCGAGCCGAATTTTTTTTTTCTGATTTGGGTAAATGGGTTATCTATGAAGTTTCGTGTTCTCACGATATTACTCTGAGAAGTTCTTTCTATAAAGGTGTAGTTACTCGTAATGGATTTCTGCATTGGATCGACAGCAAACAGAAAATTGTAGTGTACAACGTTGATAACAGTGTAACTAGTGGTTATTATCAATGCATGCCTGTTGACTTGCCTGACGAGGTCCGGGATGTTGATCGTTTAACTCAACGTCAATGTCTTGGGGAATCTGAAGGAAACATATGTTAAGCCTCAATAGGCATTTGCGGCATAAAAAGATATCATTGCAGAAATGAAGCAATTGTCTAGTTCGATTTCTTCTTATTGGGATGTCTTAAGAAGAAATCAAAAAACAAAAACAAAAAATTACTCAGTCAAGGGAACGCCTAGCTCTTTAATTTGGGATTCAATTGTACCCTAGGATACCCTAGGAATCAAATGCCAGACTTTTTACTACCTACGCTAACTTTTGATAAACAGAATTCACTTTTTTCTACTCATCCAATTATTTCAAAGCCTACAAGGCATGTAGATGAGGAAGGTCATCTGTTGGTGTTATATTTCTGGAAAAAAAGATCGTACCTTAGGAAGCTAGAAATATAATTCTACTAATATATTCCTTATATCCCATGAAAATGAGTCTTTTCACTTTATTTATTTATTTATCCTATACACATATACCTGCAGGGCACCTTGCTACCAAACGGTAAATCGCACCAACTCTTTCGGCAAATGTAGGGTTCCCAGTTCCCACTGAATGGCTGTACACCCACAAGTTGCATGGGAGATTTTTTTTTCCTGAAAGGACATTTCTTGGCTTGTTTTTTACTATTTTCATTCTCAAGTGCCATCTCCATTTTTCATTTTTTCAGCATTATTTATCTTATTGTCATTCTGAAGTGCATTCTCCATTTTGTTTTGTCGGAATATATTCAAATGACGAGCAGAAATATATTATCCTTTTTTCCAACTAACTGTAGTAAAGTAATATGGATCCAACATGTGATTAATGAGTCTAACATGCATTAATATCTTATGATTACTATGCTTCAAGTTCAAACCTTCATCGATAAGTTATCATACCTTAAGAATAAGCTACCTAATAGACCATGTTCATTTAATGAGGACAGTGTAAAATAACATCCATGGCAGAAATGGCTGGAGTTCATTCCATTTATTTGTCCATGAAATGGAATGAAGACACACCTGAACTTGAAGATGGACTTAAGAGGATGATGAAGAAGGATCTCAAAGAAGACATCCTCTGTTAGACCAAATCTTTCAATAGTTGTTTTAGAAGAGGATAAAGAAGAACCCATGGGTGTCTTTTTCAAGCTTGAACTGTGAATGAGTTTCTTGGTGAGAGTTAAGACCTATGTAGCACGGACGCGTCATAAAAGAAAAATAAAAATAAAAGAATCGGTAAAGCGAAAATTATTTCAACAAGTTTATGTAAAGTGTTTCATCCAATTTTTCTTCTTGGCACCACATAAAACATGCTGGAAATCATCTGATGGGAAGAAGGAGAGTATCTTCTATCACCATGTTCTTCAATATCGACGATGATGAAAATACTATCGTCGTGTTCATTATTATATCTGTACTAAATCTATTAGTATCAGAATTAATTAGTAGCCATGTTTATTTTGTGAGAGGAGATCTATTCTCCGTTTCTTACTTTCTTTGAATAAACCTCATCTTCTTCTTTAGTTAAATCGGCCAAATGAGTTTCTTTTAAAGAGTCAGGATTCATAATATTAACGACATTACTACAGATACTAGTAGTAATAAGAGATCTTATGTTAACACTCCTCCTAGTAAACTGTATAAAAAACTATCCTAAACACACGTTTATTGCATAGGATTAATTTTAACTTGAAAATAAATCTACTTGGGCTTTGTAGCAGTTCACATTTTAGTCCATCTGCCAATGCTTATATCTACAAAACTTAACTAGAAAAAATAATGGATAATGTCACCATTTATAATTTCAGTCCAAAGTAATTTGCCTCAAGCAAGAGGAGCAAAGTTGTACCCAATATTTAGGGGTATGCAAGGGCTTCAACGGGATGCATTTGTCAGTGGTCATTGCTTGCATACAACTATACAAGTGGAAGTAAGGGAGTAGATTGTGACAACAAGCAAAGTCGAACGCTTTAGTTATTATTTTTATTTATTTTGGGTAAGCAAGGTTACGAACCTACTTGGTGCTTTCAAGTTTTGCTCCAGAAGACGTTACCAATCTAAATCCTTGATCTAAAAATGATTAACTCTTTTGAAAATACTGATGTTCCATACAAAAATTATATGTAACCAGTGAGTAACCGACAAGTTTTGCTCTAAAAGATATCACCAATCTAAATCTTTGATCTAAAAATGAAAAACACTTTTGAGAATACTGGTGGTTCCATACAAAAATCATGTGTAACCAGTAAATAATTGACACATCTTAGAGGAAAACTTCAGGAGTAAATCTTGGGAGATAAGTATATCACATTTGTTACTAGTCATGGGTTTCCTTTTTTTTATTGGTAAAAAATTTAATGCTGACGAATTTCGAATTTAGATCACTGGTATCATCATCCAATAATTTTACCATTGTTCACTAATTACACGTACAAGCGGAGGTTTGAGTGCAGATTGTGACGACAAGCAACTTACTATTCTTATATAAATATTTGTGGTAATCAAGGGTTCCAACGGGATGCATTTGTCAATGGCCAACTTGTTACATGCAAGTGGAGGCCAGGGGTCATCAAATATTTGCCCTGTAAATAACCAAATCTTTGTGCATTTTCTTACAAACATAAACCACAAGATCAGAAACATAAGCATGGCAATTTACTCAAGCTCTCATTTCATTATACTTTCTGTTCTTGTTTTCTGCATTTCATTAGGAAACTCTTCATTTGAGAGTGACTTTCTTCAATGTCTTTCACAACAATCTCCTGAAACTTCCATACCGGTTTATACACCAAACAATGTGAATTTCAAACTCTTCATTTACATAACCTAAGATTATCATCACCCACCACCCCAAAACCCTATCTTATAGTTACACCTTTGCTTGAATCTCATGTTCAAGCAACTGTAGTTTGTTCGAGAAAGAACAACATTCAGATCAACACTCGTAGTGGCGGACACGATTACGATGGTCTATCTTACGTATCTGACGTTCCGTTCGTGGTCGTTGATTTAAACAAACTTCGATCAGTTACGGTCGATGTACCAAGTGAAACTGCATGGATTCAATCTGGTGCAATTTTAGGAGAAGTTTACTATAACATTGCAGTAAAAAGTCGAACACTTGGGTTTCCTGCAGGTCTTTGCACGACTGTTGGTGTTGGTGGCCACTTTAGTGGAGGTGGTTATGGTACCCTGTTAAGATCATATGGCCTCTCCGCTGATCAAGTCATTGATGCACGCATAGTCAATGTTGATGGTGAAATTCTCGACAAAAGAACTATGGGAGATGACTTGTTCTGGGCCATTAGAGGAGGTGGTGGCGGAAGTTTTGGAGTCATTCTTGCTTGGAAGGTGAAATTGGTCCCGGTTCCACCTACTGTCACTGTTTTTACAATCGTCAAAACAATAGAACAAGGTGCAACTCAACTTGTGTATAAGTGGCAAGATGTTGCGTATAATTTTCCTGAGGAACTCTTCATCAGAGTCCTATTAGGCATTGTTAATCAAAATGGCGGAAGAACCGTGCGAGCTTCATTCAACTCCATATATCTTGGAAGTAAGGAAAACCTTTTAACTCTAATGAAACAAAGATTTCCAGAGTTAGGTTTGACGAGCAATGATTGTACCGAAATGAGTTTGGTTCAATCTACTCTATACTTAACGGGTTCCTCGTTAACGGTCCTCTTGAAGTTCTACTCGATAGAACTCAACCCAAGGTCTTTTCCAAA
The DNA here is from genome assembly GCA_023531435.1 of Papaver californicum. Taxonomy (NCBI): domain Eukaryota; kingdom Viridiplantae; phylum Streptophyta; class Magnoliopsida; order Ranunculales; family Papaveraceae; genus Papaver; species Papaver californicum. Next base: position 1,335,851 of record JAJJMC010014238.1, on the reverse strand, counting down.
GCGAAATCTGATTACGTGAAAGTAGCCATTCCAACAGTGGGATTAGAAGGGATTTGGAAAAGATTATTGGAACAAGGTAATTACCCTCTTTTTATTTTCAGTCCTTACGGTGGAAAAATGAGCGACATTTCGGAATCATCAATTCCTTTCCCGCATAGAGACGGCAATCTATACAAAATCCTGTATCTAGCATATTGGGGAGGTTTAGCAGAAAATGAAGAACGACTAAGCTGGATTAGAAAACTCTATGGATATATGGCACCTTATGTATCCAAAAATCCAAGAGCAGCATATGTGAACTACAGAGATGTTGATATAGGCCAAAGTAAAAATGGTACAGCAACTTACTTGCAAGGTAAAGTCTGGGGTGGTAACTATTTCAAAAGTAACTATGACAGATTAGTTCGTATGAAGACTAAAGTTGATCCAGAAAATTTCTTTAGAAATGAACAAAGCATTCAAAGTGTTGCGAATGCTTGAGGTTTCCACTGTAGTACCCGACCCCTTTCGTCCATAATGCGGGCGAGAGGTAAGGGGATCGACTCCCACTAGGGAGGGTTGGATACCCTATTTCTGTAATCTCATAAGAATAAAAGCCTTGATCAATTATTAATTACGAGAGCTGCCTTTATATATAAGCTTCTTTGTGTGTACTCAGAATCTAATTCACTTACATTGAAACTCTTTACGGAACATAAATATCTTCAATAAGGAACTATCTCAAATATATATGGTTCAGTTATGCTTCTACAATTTTATTGGAATATATTCTCCATATATTAAAATACCGAGGTAATCATGTGAGCCGAGGTGACCGTGAAAACGTACTGATAAAGAGAAGATTAAGTGACCACGTAGTTTGTGCACGTAATATGAAGAAGAATCAGTTAAAGATTTTGTAATTAGTTATCTAGATATGTATTACCCAGTCAACCAAAATATGAGATTCTATATTATTTTCTAGGTTAGTTAATTCTATAAATAAAAGTTAAATGTCAATAAAAATTATCCAAATATCTCTGAATCAATAATATAATTCACCCTACAGGGTTTTTCCATGGGCATAGGTTAAATTGGTCGAACCACGTTAATCTCTTCCTTCATTTGATTTTAGTATGTAAATTAATTTGTTTAGGATTTATTTACTTATCATTGATTAATCTTAATGTTACTTGTTATCAATGATATCCATCTTAGTTTTGATCTACATATCAAAATTTAAGAAATTTAGCCATGTATACCCACGTACCCTGTAATCTCCTTTCAGTCTGTGAACAGCACCACAATCGCCCATTGTAACTCTAGCATCCTCATGTCATAATGCGGCATACAGCCAAGTACGTCCCGCTTTCATTTAAATCCTCTTGGACCGATCTATAACCTCCTGAACGCATATGGGAAGAAAATGGTAAATATGGGTGCAAATATATATATGTGGAACTTATGTGCTTGCCACATCCATACGTAACTACTTGGACTGTTTCGCGTGTTATATGAGTACCACAACTGATATATGCTAGAATGGATCAACTAGTACTTTTGGTTTTACTAGAAATCTCTACTCTTTAAAGGAACAATGAGTGATCAGTAAGCAGGTGTCAATTTTGATCCGGAAGTGATCACGGCCGTCGGATCGTGAAGCAGGTAATGGTTCTCCAAATTGGAAACACTAGAATTAGCCCCCTACATTTCCACCGGTACGCGAAGTGCGTGCACGCCCCCCCTCGTAGATTTAACACTTAAGATTTTATACCAGTTGAGTAAAATGTGATTAAATCAGCACATTAGAAATTCTATTGAAAAATCCCATAGGTAGATCCTGGAGTTAAAAGTTGAAAACTGAGATCCATAATCCCATGGTTGTCTTGTGGGATTAATGCCACTTACCTAAAGAGAGTTCATTTCCGAATTTTCTCGCTTATTATAAAATTAATAGAGGCTAAAGCTTAAAAAAAAAGGAAGTGTTGTAATGTCATCGTTTTTATTGTACATTTCCCGCATCACATGGTAAAACTTAAAACAGTTAATAGGACAAATACAGTGTCTGTACGAGGATGAAAGTATTAACCACACAATTTAGCCGTCTCAAAACTTTCTAACATACAACGTTTCCCCACATTGATTTTTTCTAGCTACAACTTCATACGGGGAATTACATTTTTGAACTATTAAACTTGTACTCCCTCCGTCCCCTATGTAAAGGCGGAAAAATGAAATTATCTTAGAGTAAAAAAGTTTTTTATTTTCATAAATATGCATTTTTTTTCCAATTTTATCTTTATCGTATTTCCAATACTAAAAACATCAACTTAATTATGATGATACCTACGCATCATAAATAAGGGTAATATGTGGAAAAACCCATTTTGATATTAGAGTTCCGTCTATCTAATGAGACTACTAAAATCTAAAACCCCGTCTTTATATGTAGTGCAGAGGGAGCATTAAATTTGTACAATGCCTCTTTACAAAAGTAGATGGCAACTGAGTTTAACTTTACCTTGCCACACCAAAACAGTTTCACATCTTTTTTTTTATTAGTTTTTTCGAATTGAGATTATTGGTATCATCACCCAACAACTATACTACAGTTTCACATCTATGCACACCAACACCAGATTTACTTATCCGCACATGACACAGCCAAATTAAACCATTAATCAAGTTGTTCAACGGGCGAGTGGTTCTATATCCACCAACAAGACAGCTAGATTTTTTTCCTAAGGATGTCGTTCAGGGACGGAGCCAGGAATTCTATTTGGGAGGACAAAAACAATTGTCGATATTCTTAATGAAATATATATATATATATATATATATATATATATTAACAAAAATAGGTTAAAAACATCTAATATGGATTAACCAAACCACTGTTGCAAGTAAGAATTAAGAAAAGAAAGACGCAAAAATTCAACAATTGCTTTGCGTTAACATTTTCTTTATGATTTCTTCGTAATATAATCAGAATTATACTTACTAGTTAGTAGATTGCCTGCTACAATAAGACTTCATGTGCACACATGATAATGTATTTGCACATATCAAAGAGATGAAGATTATAGCATTGCCGATGCAAAAGCTGAGACAATCCAGAACTAATGAAAATAGTATCTGTTAATGCTATCAATAAGCTAGCCAGACCAACAAAACTCAGCCCACAAACTTAAGTCTCAGTCTTCTCTCAATTGGTCAAATAGTACTATAAACTGATCGTCAAATTGTTAACGACCAGATTTACTCATGAGAAGAGGAAAAAGAGAATTAAATATGAACACATGTTAGTATACTACGAATATTAGCTCATTGTCATTGACAATTTAGCTTCACACAACATTGAATCACTACAGAATTAGCAAATACTAAAAATAGATCAAAAATGAAGTAAAAATTATAGATTCATAGCGAGTAAAAGATATCCATTGTAAAGAAACACTAATTTTAGCAAAATTTTAAGTTTTTAACTAAAGCTTAAGAGACAAATCAATATTCTTCAAGTCTCCTTCTTGGTTACTAGCAGTAGTACTACTCCTTCCTCCACCACCACCAGCACCACTACCTTGCAACAGAAAAGTACCACCAACCCCTTCATTATTAAACCTAGGGGCATGTGGCATAGACCCAGGTACAAATGACGGTAACACTGTTGGTTGATGATCAACTATGGATTCTCTAAATGATGATGTCCATCCAGGATGATGCTGTGCATAAAGATGTTGATGATTAAAAGGACCAAAAGACGAAGAAGGTAAAAGAGATGATGTGGGTTTTTGAGTCATAGAATGAACTTGAAACCCTAACGAACTATTATTACTGACAGGAGAACCATAAAGAGGTAAAGAACCCATACTTGAGGATTGATAATGGTGATTGTAGGGATGCTGGTGCATGTTTGCATAACTAAAAGAAGCTGCTGCTTTACGAAGATGTCGATCTCTTTTGGCAATTGTACGCTCTCGTCTATGTGCATTTTGATGTCCTCCTAATGCTTGTGAACTATAGAATTTCCTTTGACAATAAGCACATGAAAATACTATTGGTTCTTGATCATCTAATTCTCTACTTGCCTCTTCTTTATCTGTTGATGATGATGATGAACCCACATTGAAATTTTCTATGAAATCGAGTTCATGATTTGATGAAAACTCTCTATTAAGATCAATTCCCTTTTCTTGGTTTCTACATTCTTTTTCAGAGTTGTCTAACTCATCATATATACTACTTGAAGAATGTAAATCAAAAGGTTCTGTGGGTTGTTGTGTTTCTTCTTCCATGAGAGGAGGTGGAGGAACTGATATTAGTGAAACTCACATTCTCACTTTCACTTATTTGATTGGTGGGTTTTTTATTGGAGATAAGCCTAGAGACAGAGAGAGAGATAGAGATGATTCAAATGATGATCAGTCTCTTTCTCTCTGAAAGGTATGTAAAGACACCATGTCCTTTCTGCTTCTTCACCGCTCAGTAATAATTATCATAAATTTTGAGTAGTTCTTTGTTTAATAGCGCTGTTTACTCATAATGGAGTTTGGTATTGGATCAATGACAAACAGAAACTTGTAGTAGTCTACAATGTTGATAACAGTAGTACTGTAATAACTTGTGGTTATCCTGGATGTTGAATATTTTTTTTAATTAACTTCATTATCTTGGGGAATCCGAAGGGTCATATGTTATGCCTCATGGTGTCGGGCGTGGCTAACCTTGAATGTTTTGTGTGCTTCAGAATGACTGGCATTTTCTGCATAAGAACATCTCTTTACAAGATATCTTTGTAGAAATGAAGCAATATTAATTATCATGTTTCAATATCTTCTTTTTGGGTTATATTAGGTTTCAATCGAATAGATCGCAATGCTGTTTTCTCTTAAACATTCAAACATCCTTACCAGAACTTATGAAAAGCTCCTCAACCTGCCTATTATTATTATTATCTTTTTTTTTATGGAATGAAAATTTTATTAGATAGAAAAAACCGATTACACATTAGTGGTGAGAAGCCTCGCCACAAGCTGAGCTCCCACACCCTTTTGTATGGAAATACCGAGTCTAAAGAAAAGGGAGTTGTCTATTTTGTAATTGTAGTCTAGGCTTGCAATCCGGTTCTGCAGTCTAGACACAAAAGCTATTAGGTCCTCTCCTAACTCCCCTAAAGTGGTGAACGCTAGCACACTGAATCCGTAACCATGGTCTTCGCATTGGGATAGGTATTTGTTGTTCTTGCGAGACGTAGCATTCGAGATTGCCTGACCGGGCGTGAAGGCGGCTCTCCTGGCGCCCGTGAACGGGGTGTGACGTCAAGGCACACATCTCGACCATTCTCCCAATTGTATACTAGGATATCCTCCAGCCTCAAGGAGTTCTCATTGTCCGAGAGGATGCCTAGGTTGGCTTCTTTACGAGCAGAGACTCCAGCTTTGTAGCACATGTCTGACAGCACATCCCTGACTAAATCATGTCTAAATTTAAGACCCACCTCACTGGCGCAGTGAAGTGCATGATCACCAAAGATGTTCATACCACGCCCGCAACAAGAACATAGGCACCCTCCTCGAACTGTGCTAAACCAACCCTACAACTAAGGACAACCCAGAATTGACGAGGCCCAATAGCTTGGTGAAGCCCAGCTATGGGGATTGCCTTAAGAAAGTATTGGGCGTGGCTCAACTAGTTGCATTGCCAAAGGATGGTATCTCGCTCGGACAGGTTGAAGCTAGTGGGTATATTCTTCTTGACCACATCAAAGTATTGGGATGCCAGAAAGTGCATAGGGCGCGGGGCAGCGACTTGGATGTTGGCACAAGATAGAGGGATCCCATAGACTTGTGTGAACCTTGCTTGAGCCTGTTGGAAGCTAAGGAGCTGGTCCACATCACTGTGGGTATGAAGGATGATGTTCTGTAGATGTTGTGTTTGTATGCAGGAAGCTAGGAAGCAGTAGTGGCATGCGTCTCCCATGGTATAAACACCTAAGCCACCATCCTTCATTGGCAATGTAGCTAGACGCATCTGAGTAGGACCAAATCCTGCCCCATCACCAGTCACTATGTGTCTGAGAAAATGCATGAGGTGTTGGTCAAAATAAGCATCTGGGACCTGAAAGGCTTGAGGGTTTGTGGTTCTCAGGGTAAAGAACAGTCTGGATACCCCGACACAATTTCGCAACAACAAGAGCTTACTCTGCGGGTCCTGCAAAGCCTTCAAAGATTGCATAAGATGGCATGTCTTGTCCACTCTTCGATGCACGATGTCTATGTAGAAGCTTGAGTTTAAGCTGACTGGTCCTCCTAATAGCTTAACACCCTGAGTTGGTCTACTGATGCCTGCAGGGAAGATACCCTCCTCTAGAACTCTAGGATCAATCACTGGCCAGAAGAGCTCTGTCTTGCTGATGTTGAGAAAGAGCCCTCTACTGCTGCCTTCTCTCTGGATAATTTGCAAGGCTTTGGCTACGTCCAAAGAATCACCTGCAATTGTACCATCATCTAGGTACCAAGCATTCATCACAAGGGAGCACTCAGATGCTATCTAAGAGATGAGGGGATGCTGGGTTAGTGCGAAAAGCAATGGTCCAAGGGGGTCCCCTTGTTGCACACCCTGAGCAGAAAGAAGAATGTGATCCTGGTAGTATAATTTTGTTGGATTTGCATAGCAAAATTCTACCTATCTGGAGATGCTTGGTCATTTTCTCCTCACCTCACGAAGCATCACTATTCTGTCCAACATGTTGAAAGCATTGCTGAAGTCTATCAGCAGCATACTCATGGTATGACAGCTCCCCTGCATCTCCAGAAGCTTGTTAGCTGAGTGGAGGATGGCTTCTCCCCCACACTTGACACCCACCCCAAACTGGTGGTCACCTAGGTAAAGAGCCAATTCCTTAATAACTGTTGTTGCTGCCATTTTGGAGCACAACAGTCCCTATAACTATTGGCCTTATACCACCTCCCGGCTTGAGAAGAGGGGTTAAAGGAGCACTATCCACGTGTGCATCCAACATGGGGGGGCATTTTCCATCAATCCACAGGTTAACCACCCCTGTTAAGGGGATGAGCAGCTCCTTTGCAACAACGGATGAAGGTCCACTTAAGGCATTTAATAAGTTTTGTGCCCTGAGGCCATCCCTGCCACAAGAGGTACCCTTAGGGAAACCTTTAATAGCACTTAGGACAGCTTCCTTGTCCACACATAGAGCATCTGCTTGGATGTGACCCTCTGGGACGCCTGGTGATGGGACAATGGGGTGCTTGTTCCTGAGTTCATCTAGAGTTGCTGGAGAGCTTGGTGCAAGACCATTAGAGGACATGACTTTAATTGCTGCCTGTGTATTGACCATAACTTAATTTCCTCTTACAAGCAGAGAGGTTTGAGCCACCCTGGTTCATTTTAGGTTCCTTGCCCCTTTGTGTGTTTGGTAGCTCCAAAAGGTTGTGCACTAAGCTGTAGCACCCAACTTCATTCCATTGTTGTAAGGCTTGATTAATACTGGAAGCTTGGAGCTTCTTTCTTGTGCCAGACCTCTCCTCCATAGAGCTCCTAGGATTGTACAAGCCAAGAGTGCAAATGGGCAATAGCAACAAATGTACCCACACTGCCAAGTCTGTAGGATTAGTTATGACTTTCTCCAAAGTGGACTTGAGGGTCCTAGAAAAGCTCAACCTACATTGTTGTGGAATGATTAGATGAAAAGAGTGATTTACAGAGAGACGGTAGGAAGCCTCGCCACAAGCTGGGCACCCACCCCCTTTTGAATGGAGATGCTTAATCTGAAGAACAGAGAATTGTCGATTTTATATTTGTAATCGAAACTAGCTATGCAATTCTGCAACCTCTTTACAAAAGAGACCGTATCCTCTCCAAGTTTCCCTAGGGTAGTGAAGGCTAGCACACCGAGGATGTATCCGTGAACGACGCATTTTTCTAGGTATTTGTTTCGTTTGCGAGTAATGGCGCTCGAAATGGCTTGTCCAGGCGTGTAAGTTGTTCTTCCGCCGCCAGTGAAGGGGGACACCCCTGTAACATTGAGACAGACGTCACGACCGTTCTCCTAGTTGTATACGAGGATATCCGCTTGCCTTTAGGAATTCTCATCGTCCAATAAAAAGCCCAATTTGACTTCTTTACGCGCGGTCACTCTGGCTCTGTAGCACATGTCCACAAGCACGTCTCGGACCATGTCGTGCCTGAACTTTAGGCCCACTTCGCTGGCACAGTGTAAGGCATGGTCCCCGAAGACGTCCATGCCTCTACCGCAGCTGCGACATAATATGCTCTCTTCGAACATGGGTATACCAAGTCTTTAGCTAAGCAAAGCCCGGAACTGTCGACGCCCAATCGAATGGTTAAGCCCAGCTATGGGGACTGCTTTGAGGAAGTCTTGGGCATGATTGAGTTTGGTGCATTTCCATAGGATACTGTCGCGTTCAGACATAGTGAATCTGCTAGAGATCTTCTTCTTAATAGCGTCAAAGAAGAGGACTACCAATGAGTGCATTGGGCTTGGAGCAGTAGCTTGGATGTTGAAAGAAGAAGTCAAGCCACAGACCTGGATAAAACTGGACAGAGCCTACTGGTAACTGTGATATGTTTCTGATGCCATTTGAGCTCTGAGGATAGTGTTCTGCACTTGGTTGGTCTGAAGACAAGAAGAAAGATAACTATAGTGGCTGGTGTCCTCCATAGTGTAGACACCCAGACCACCATCCTTCATAGGCAAGGTTGTCAGGCGCTGCTGGAGTGGACCAAACCCAGTCCCATCTCCTGTGATCAAGTTTCTTAGGAACTACTGGAGATGCTGATCATAGTGAGTTTCAGGAAGATGAAGAGGACAGGGCCTGGTAGTCCTCATTGTGAAGTAAAGCCTGGAGACACCAGCACAATTGCGCAAGAGGAGTAGCTCATATTTTGGGTCCTGCAAATTCTTCAGGGACTCCATGAGCTGGAGTGTCTTCACCACTCTGCCCTGCATAAAGTCACTACAAAAACTTTAATTCCAGACTTACTGGACCCCCAAGTAGCTTCACTCCCATCACAAGCCTACTAATGTCCGCTGGGAAGATCCCCTCCATCAAGCTTATGGGGTCAACATTAGTCCAGAAAAGCCATGTTTTAGTGATGTTAAGGAGTATCCCCCTCCTGCAACCTTCTGATGTTCAGAGCTTTGGCAACCTCCATAGTGTCACCAGCAATAGTACCATCATCTAGGTACCAGGCATGTAAGTCTAATGTGCATTCTGAGGCTATTCTGATGATGAGAGGGTGCAGGGTCAGAGCAAAAAGTAAGGGGCCTAGGGGATCACCTTGTTGGACTCCTTGTGCAGACATGAGGATGTTGTTATTGTAGTAGAGCTTAGCTGGTTTAGCATAGCAGAACTCCACCCACCTGGAGATGCTTGGGGACTTATCTCTGACTTCTTTGATCATGGCATATCTGTCAACTATATTGAAGGCATTTCTGAAATCCACAAGGAGCATGCTCTTGTTTGAGGAGTTACCTTGTAGCTCCAGAAGCCTGTTGGCAGAGTGCAGGATGGCTTCCCCACCACATTGGACCCCCACACGAAACTGAAAGTCACCAAGGTAGGCAAATATTTCTTTGCAGACAACAGAGGAAGCAAGTTTTGAACACAGCCTCCTCCAGATTGTGCCAACTGCTATAGACATCAGCCCTCCTCAGGTTTGAGCAGGGGTGTCAAGGGGGCACTGACAAGATACTCCCCTAACCCTGATGGGCACTTCCCTGCTAACCATAAGTTGACCACCCCTGTTATAGAAGTTAATAGTTCATCTGCCACTGCTGAAGCTGGACCACATAGGGCATCAAGGAGATGTTGATCCCTGAGACCATCCCTCCCACAGGAAGTCCCTTTGGGAAAGCCTTTAATAGCATTCAGGGCTTCACTTTTTTCTACACTAAGGGCTTCAACTTGGACTGGTTCTCTAGGGATGGAAGGTGGAGGAGCACTAGGGTGTTTCTGACTCAGGTCCAATAGGGTGGCTGGGAAGTTGGTAGCAATTCCATTAGAGGCCAACACCTTAATGGCAGCTGTGTATTGGCCATAACTCAGCTTCTTCCTGCAAGCAGAAAGGTCAGAACCACTAGACTTCTTTTTGTTGGTCCTGCCCCTTTGAAGTTTCCTTAAATGATCCAGGAGGGTTTTGCACCATGCTGAGATAGCCACTGTTATTCGACTGAAGTAGAGCCTGATTTATGCTCCCTGATTGGAGCCTTCTTCTTGTCCCAGATCTCTCCTCCATTGTGCTTTTAGGTGCATATAGGCTTAGGGTGCATCCAGGAAGAAGGAGAAGATGTAGCCACACATACAGGTCTAGGGGATTTGCAATGACCTTGTCCAGGGTAACCTTTAAGGTTCTGGAGAAGCTGAGCCTGCATTGGGGAACCGGGGTCTGGTTGATAAATGACCTGATCGAAGCCTATATGCACCTCAAAGCACAATGGAGGAGAG
>JAJJMC010014238.1:1313556-1325285 GCA_023531435.1 Papaver californicum | reverse complement strand
GGGGGGGGGATGCTGAAAAAAGTTGTGTAGTTCTTCTGGAGGACCTGATTGACCAACCCCAAGGACAGACCAGCTGGTGCCTCTGGTTCCACTAAATCACTTGGCTCAGAGATAGCAGCTTGTGGTTTTTCTAATCCATGCACTAGAAAATCTGCTGATAACCTATTGTAGGGCCTGGGGATGAAATTCCCTTCATGCATTCTACATGGCCTTCTCCAGGAGTAGATGTGCATACATTGAGAGCACATCCACATCTGTTGCCATCCAAGACAAACTCTCAGGCATTGTAGACATCAACATCAGTGCTGATCCTATCTCTACACATGGACTTGGCCTCCTCAGTTGGGAGGTGTCTGTCATGGAGGTGTCTGTAGAAACCTGTTCTACTCAAGCCCCTCCCCCCACTCCATTGTTGCACCCATCGAAATTCTTGAAGGGGCATTGGAACAAGAACTCATTATGATGCCCCCCTGTGTCATCTCCTGCTGGGTCCTGGGAAGCAGTTGAAGACCTAGTTCTAGGCATGCCGTGAAAGAAAGGAATAAAATGGGAAAAGTGGGTGGAATTGACAAGGGTGAGACTACAAAAGGATCTCAGAAAGGCCACAAAAGAGCAATTTATACAGACAAAGGCCAGATCAAATGGAACCCTAAAAACTACCACTATCGGAATATATACAGGTGAGACCCTAATAGCTGGCTTCTTAATTGAAGGAAAAAAAGAAGAAGAAGAAGAAGATGAGGCGGATTTCATCATACCTGAGGAGGAAGAAAAATTCCTGGCTCGAATCATAGCTCCCCCATTTCCCTCCATCACCCTGTTCTTCCCCAATTTCCCCCTCTCCGGAGCTTCTTTCTCCTCCCCGAATTATTATTATTATTATTATTATTATTATTATTATTATTATTATTATTATTATATTTTTTATTTTTTTTATCAATCAACGTATTTGAATTTATTCAAATCAAAATAGTGATTACATGATCGCTTACAAAAAAAACAAAAACATCAAAATATAAGACAATTAGAATCCTAATACAAATGAAGATATCAATTATAAGTAAATCACAAAGAGAAAGATTCATGAACCGTAAAGATACCCAATGGTGTTGTCAAATTAATTTGTTCTAAAGCCAAGACCAAGAATACTTCCACCACCCTCGTGAAACTTCAATCGACGTTAGATGCTAATATCCTTTCAATATATCAATCACAATTTTTTTTTTTAGAATCACATCTCAATTTCTTCAAACCAAATAATGACTACGTGGTTGCGTAGAAGATTATCAAAAATATTAAAATACTCTATCCGTCAACTTTAGTTACGCAAAATTTTGGTTTTTCCTTCTACATATAGATAAGCATATTTCAATTTTCAATGACGTTAACTCTTTTTTTCCCCTTATCTTGTTGGAGAAAATGAGTTTTAGTAAAAATATTTTTTGGTCTTGGTGTGGATTGATCTTAGGACCTAAAGGTCTCTATGGATTCTTACTCATTTTCATGAGTGAATGAAAGAGGTAGCCTTTAGTCCCACATTGGGGAAAACTAACAATGGACACCACCATATAAATAATAACCTTAATTATCAATATGGTTGGGTGGGCATGGATGGGCAAATAATGCTTGGGCTTTTTTGTGCTCAAGTTTTTATGCGCATGTGATAGAATTACCTTGGACTTGTGCACATGCCAAACAAGATCAAATGTTTTGATAAATTATTTTGAATTTTATTTCCTAAACAAAATTGAATCAAATTGATTTCTTTTTTAATGTGGGGGCGCGTGACCTGGGCGGAATATTTTTTTCTTACCAAAAATGCTTTATGTCATCATTATGTGCAAGTTAATGTCTTAGCTGTTTTGATAGTTTTTAAAAATCTTTGATTAATTCGCACCTTATTCTCTGTCTATTAATAAATCAAATTTATTTTCCTTAATGAACATTAATTGCACATCCTTTCAATTCGAGTTTTCACTGCCTATATAAACAAGTCGAATTCTCCACTCCAAAACACACCAGAAGAAGCTACTATCCTGACTTCTTTTTCTCTCTTTCTGCTTTATTTTGCGCACTGTGTGTTAATCCCATCTGTAATCTTACTGTTGAGTTCGTATGAGTGGGTGACTTGTATTGTGCTTATACGAGTCATAACGGACAGTTCAATCCTGGACACATCTTCGCTGTGAGGGTATAACACTCTCATTCTTAAGGAGTACCAGCGGACTATTGTGTTAAGGACAATTTGCTGAGCAGGTAGCTTTGTCCTTGTATGGTATTTGCAAATTAGTCTTTCAATTCAGAAATTTCAGTTTAACGCTAACATTATTTTTTCAATATTTTGTTGTTGCAGTCACAACATATTTATGATACATCATTGATATCAACAATTGAATAAAGTTTTGTTAAAGCTAAAAATAAAAAAATATCAAGAAAAACTCATAAAAAATGGGTGTTTTCTTAATATGTGAGAAAAACCCGCCTCTACCTGTATAACTTGGACGGAGGGAGTATAAGATAGTCAAAACTCATATACAAATGACAACATCAATTGCAAGTAAATTGCTAAGAGAAAGAACTATGAACCGCAAAAATATCCAATTTTTGTATAAGTAGTAAAGATAATTGATGGTGTAAACCAGAATAACTTCGACCATTTAAATTGATTGTACGTTTTCTTGTTGAAAATGATTTTAAACTGAAGCCGAGCAGAATCATTGATGTTCTTAATAAATCTAGAATACAAGCCAAAAAAAGCCATGAAAATTTAAAAGAATCGCTAATAAAGCAAAGAGAAAAACTAGTCATAAAGATGAAGAAAGAATCGTCCAAAAAATAAAGAAATTTGTCGATAAATATCAAAAATAACAAAAATAAAACCCAAAAATTGAAAAATTAAACAACTAATGCTCATAAAAAAACCCTACAAATTCTTGCTCAGGTCTAGCCCAAAAGACTAGATCTGAGTAAAAAGATGCAGGAAACTTTAGGGGTTCTTTTTCTCGTCCGTTTTTGCTAATGACAACATTAATTATTATAATAAATATTCATTATTCCCTCAGTCCTAATTTAGTTGTTATATTAGGGTTTTACTTTTGTCCTAATTTATTGCTACTATAATTTATACTCTTCTACTTGTTTTCCTAATTTATCCCTAACTTGGAATCAATCCATAATTTAGAGAAGCATGTAGGTTCAACTTTTTAAACACCACTCTTAAATACTCCCTATATATTCCTAAACATTTTTATTCTTGAGTTCAGTTTTCTCTTTACTATAACTAAAATAAGCTAGGAACTAAAAACTATGACTTTTAAAAACTAGAAAGATAAATACTAACATAGGGTATTTGTAGAAAAAAAATTCTTTATATATTTCTTAATATTTGTGCAAAACACAAATATATATATAGTAACTAATTTATAACAGAGAGAGTATAATTTACTAATTTGTAAAATTCTATTTTTATTCATTATATTTAAAAAAGGTTCATTTTCATTTATTATATTGCAAAAAAATCTAATTCTTATAACAAGGTATATGCACCCTTACTTTTTTGATAATTTAACTTGAATTTTCTGACTTAATTTTCTACTTAATTTCTCCGTCATTAGATTTAAATTCCATGAAATAATTAGGAATAGTCCTACATGAAGTAAGCGAAATTCCATATAAAAATTAATAAGCTAGACTCTATCAAACATTTTGACCCTACTCCAACAATTATCTAGAGGATTTTTCTTGGTTTTATAACTCATTCTTTAATTTTGTTTCCAAACTAATTTTTAACTTTTCGAAAAAGTCAAAAAATAAGTTAAAAAGAAACTTCTTATACAAGTATCCAAACACCCTCCTAAATCATTGTACTTCCTTATAGTCTAGGCGTCTAGCTAGGTAGCATTCCTAGCGTTTGCAAATTTTGTGGTGCACAATATATGGATATTGTGCAAAGTGCAAACCCTAATTTTGATTACTGTTCTCTATTCTAAATCCTTCCTTGATGCTTTTTTTTTCTTTCACTTGTATTTTTTCTTTATTCTGAAGATGAGGAGTAAGAGGCTGAAGGTGAGTTCTTTTACTTGGGCATCAGCTACATACTACAACATTACTGAACTAACAGAGGATATCTGGTTAGAAATCTTTGTTTTTCTTCCTTTGAATTCGATCTTCAAGTATAAGTGTGTTTCAAAGGTATGGTTATCACTTCTATCTAACCCTTATTTCATTAACAAGTGGATGAAACACAACAGCTCAAATAAATCTGACCCATGGGCTGTAGCTAATGTTGTTCTTTCAAGCAAAAATCATAACTTACCTGCTGATTCTGTAAAATTTTCGTCAATCGTTTCTCTTGGGGTACATTCGCAATTCATATCGAATCTTAATGGGTTATCTTTTAAGTTTTTAACACCACAAGTAGTACATGAAAAGGATGGACAACTGTTTGTTGTGGGTTCAAGTAATGGTTTGGTTGTGTTTTCACCATTTTTATTACATAATCAGATTGCTTATTTTGTATGTAATCCTCTCACCCAGAAATTGGTTGCACTTCCTCCACCACCCCAAGTTGTTAAAACATGTCCGACTATTACAAGTTTCGTATGCGAGTGCTTTCCATCCACAAGTTACAAAGTTGTAAGGATCCCTAAATTTTGAGAGAAAGCGAGAAATTTCAGCACTTATATATTTTCTTCTGATAGCAGTGAATGGACGATCTGCGAAGTTTCTTGCCCTGAAGATATCAGTTGGCAGTCCCTCTGGTATAATGGTTTAGTTAGCCATAATGGGGATTTGCTTTGGATTGCAAAGAGAAAAAAAATTCTGGCTTACAATCTTAACAAAAAAGAATGTAGATTGATTTACTTGCCAGCCAGAGAGGTAGCAGATGGTGGTTTAGTTCACAGACAATGTATTGATGTGTCTGAAGGTTTGATATGTTACGTTAGGGTTTGGGGGAACCTAATGCGTTTGAGTTTGAGTGCCTGGGTGCTTAACACTTTTGCTGAATGGAGGAAATATAAGATATCAGCTTTATTATCTTCAGCTAAAAAGAGCAACGCAACAGTACAAAGCCAGACACATAAGATAGATGCTTGTGTGTACCACAACACCACCTCTTCTTTATATTCACGGGTGGACGGGTGTCCAACGGATTTTAGATGTCCACCAGTGTCCAATTAATCCATCAAATTAGCGGATTTTAAAAGTCCATCCGTGTCAAATCCGTCGAAAAACAAATCGGGTGTCCACCCGCTTAATTGTGGATTGGATGGGACGAGATCCGCAGGTTTTATTGTTTTGCTCGCCCCTATCTTCAGCCGGCAAGTCGAATCCTAGAGTTACACTACATAGGATAGTATCCTTTAAGCCCATTTGGACAGTTATGTTTTAATTAAGCCCATTATGCATCTTAATAAGCCCATTCTAGCTTCTCCTCTTCTCCGAGCTGTTCATATTGTAAGTCAGTTCATGTCAGCTCTAAGGTCGACACATTTTGCTGCTGTCCTTCGGATCTTACGTTATATCAAAGGTACATTATACCAGGGACTACATTTCTCATCTATATTTAATCTTCGTCTCCGTGCATACTCTGATTCTGATTGGACTGGTGATGTCACTGAACAACGTTCAACTACTGGATACTTCTTGTTTTTAGGTAACTCTTTAATCTCTTGACGTAGTAAGAAACAAACAATTGTCTCCCGCTATAGTGCTGAGGCTGAGTATCGAGCTCTTGCTCGTACTACGTCTGAAATTGTTTGGTTGTGATGGCTCCTTCATGATATAGGAATTAAGTTATCAGAACCTACTCCTCTTTACAGTGATAATAAGGCTGTTGTTCATATTGCCCACAATGATGTCTTTCATGAACGTATAAAACACATTGAGATGGACTGTCATTTTGTACGACACCACTTCAAACAACAGACTATTACCCTGCCATTTATTCCTTCAGAGTTGCAAATAGCAGAGATCTTCACTAAGACTCTTTCTTCTGCACGACTTCGTTTCCTAATTCATATCCATCTTCATATTAGCACTTGTGTATGGGATGCAAATGCTTTAATGAAAGAGGACCATCCCGCCTCAATGAAATCGTTTTAGGTTTGATTTGATGTCTACTTTAATGGGTTTTCGTTAGTTATCATATATATCATCCTATTTTGTGTTTAATCTCTGTTTGGTTAAGTTTAATTGTTCATATCCAGTGAAAACATTTTGGCGTATCAACTGTTTGTTATTTTTCCTAATAGAACATCTCTTGTTAATATATGATTTTAAACTTCTTGTTATTGGTAATTTACATTCAGCACATTATTTCCAACAATCTTAAACCATTTGATTATATTGGGTTATACTCAATTTAGTGTAATTATTACTGAATCATTGTCTTGTTTTAGAAACATGACGAATGACGATAACAACAACAACAACAATAGCCATGTGAATGGGTCTAACATGGTTCCCGGTTCTCCCTTAAGTGGTGATGCTGCTCACAATCCTAATAATCCCCACCATGCTAAAAAGCCCCCAAAGTTTAATGGTTTTGATTTTAAAAGATGGCAAGCCAAAATGCTATTTTACCTTACAACTTTGGGTTTGGCCAAGTATTTGGAAGAGGATCCTCCTGTGCTTCAAAAGGATGCTGATGCTCGACAAGTATCCGCTGTAGAGGCCTGGAAACACTCAGAATTTCTTTGCAAGAACTACATCCTCAACTCATTAGAAGATTCTCTATATGGTGTTTACCATCCACTGCAAACGACTAAGGAAATTTGGGACTCACTTGAACAGAAATATAAGACGGAGTTGCCGGGATTAAGAAGTTCATTACAGCGAAGTTCTTAGACTTCAAGATGGTTGATGGAAAATCTGTCATGAACCAAGTGCAGGAATTTGAAATCATTCTTCATGAATTGAAGGCAGAATTAATGACTTTGAGTGAGACTTTCCAAGTTGCAGCCTTGATTGAAAAGCTTCCTCCTTCATGGAAAGAGTTTAAAAATTATCTTAAACACAAGAACAAAGAAATGAAATTGGAGAATTTAATCTTCAAATTGCAAGTGGAAGAAGAGAGTAGAAATGCAGAGAAGAAAATTTAGAAAAGTTCTGAAAGTTTCAAAGTAAACATGGTTGAGGAGGGCAACAACAGTAAGAAAAGGAAAAGGAAGAATGACTCAAACAAAAGAAAAGGAAAGAAAAAGACTTTTGCTGGTGAGTGCTATAATTGTGGGAAAAGGGGGCATTATGCTCGAGACTGCCGTTCTAAGAATGACAAGGCAAACAAGAAAAAAAAGAACAAGTCTCAAGCAACAGAAGATGAACAAGAGATCAATATGGTCGCAATGCTTATGGAAAAATTTCAGAACTTTGATTTTGATGTCCCAAAGGTTTCCGTTGTTTCTGAAATTAATTTGGTATGCAATCCAAATGAATTGTGGGTTGATACCGGTGCCACCATACATGTATGTTCCGGCCAGAATTGTTTTACCACCTATACAGAGACTAAGAATGCAGAGCTAGTGTACATGGGCAACGCTGCGACTGCAGAGGTTAAATGTATGGGAACAGTGGTACTAAAGTTCACTTCTGGGAAGAAACTTACTTTGACTAATGTACTCCATGTCCCTGACATTAAGAAAAATTTAATTTCTGGTGGTTTGCTTGTTAAAAATGGATTCAAACTAGTATTTGAATAAAATCACTTTATAATATCTAAGAGCGGATTGTACTTGGGTAAGGGATATATAACTGCAGGTCTGTTCAAAGCCAATGTAATAACTATTATGCCGAAAATTGATAAAGTCGCTTCTTCTGCGTATTTTGTTGACTCATTTTCTGTTTGGCATGAAAGGTTAGGCCATGTTAATTATGATTCTCTAAGAAAACTTATGGGAGTGAAACTGTTACCCAAGTTTGAAATAGACTCAACTTCAAGATGTGAAGTCTGTGTAGAGTCTAAATTTACCAAACCTCCCTATAATTCAGTTTACAGGGACACAAAACCATTAGATTTAGTTCACACAGATCCGTGTGACTTGAAAATGGTTCAGACAAGAGGTGGGAAAAAGCACTTCAAAACTTTTGTTAATGACAATACTAGGTATTGTCATATTTACTTGTTAAGAAGTAAGGATGAGGCTCTAGAGAAATTTGAACTTTATAAAATTGAAGTTGAAAAACTTAATCGAAAGATTAATGTTTTAAAGAGCGACAAAGGTGGAGAATATGTGGGACCATTTGAAGAATTGTGTGAGAAACATCGCATTATCCACCGGGTAACACCACCATACTCTCCGCAATCAAAAGGTATCGCAGAGCGAAAGAACCGTATAGTTAAAGAGATGATGAATGCACTCCTAATCAATGCCGGAGCACCCGACAACTTGTGGGGGGAGCTGTACTAACAACAAACTATATTCTAATAAGTTATCCCATAAGAAGAAAGACAAAACTCCTTATGAGTTGTGGAAAGGAAGGAAACCTTCCTATAACTACATCAAAGTGTGGGGGTGTTTGGCGAAAGTGGAAGTGCCTCCTTATAAACATGTTAAAATAGGACCGAGAACAGTTGATTGTGTCTTCATAGGGTATGAGGAACACAGCAGCGCATATAGATTTCTTGTTTACAAATCTAATATAGAAGACAGACATGTAAACACCATTATGGAGTCGAGGGATGTAGTATTCTTCGAAAACTTGTTTCCTTGGAAACCAGAAAGGATAATAAATCCTTTAAAGAGAAAGGTAATAGAAGAACAAGAAAAGGGTGGTACAAGCACCTCGCAATTACGTGTAGAACAAGTTGAGGAAATAGTAAAGGAGCCAAGAAGAAGTAAAAGAGCGAAAATCGTAAAACTTTTGGTTCTGATTACATAACATGTATTTAGAAGATGAGCCTCAAACATTCGCAGAAGCAATGTCTACTCCGGAAGTACCATTCTGGAAAGAGGCGGTGGACAATAAAATAGATTCCATCATGCAAAACCACACTTGAGAGATAGTTGATTTGCCTCCGGGTTTTAAACCTTTTAGGTTGCAAATGGGTTTTTAAACGAAAATTGAAAAACGATGGAACTATCGATAAGTATAAAGTAACATTAGTAGTTAAAGGCTTTAAACAAACGATGGAACTATCTAGAATAACATCTATACGAATTCTTATAGCGATAACAACATTGTATAATCTAGAAATACATCAAATGGATGTAAAGACTGCCTTCTTGAATGGAGAATTGGAAGAAGAAATATACATGGAAGAACCGGAAGAATTTGTTGTACCTGGCAAAGAAAAAAAAGTTTGCAAATTGGTTAGATCTCTTTATGGATTAAAGCAAACACCTAAACAATGGCATGGAAAGTTTGACAAAACTATATTATCTAATGGGTTCAAATCTAATGAGTGTGACAAATGTGTTTACACCAAAACTACTTTTGTACGAACTGTGATAATATGTTTGTATGTAGATGATATGCTTATAATGAGTTACAACCCAGAAATCATAAAGTCTACAAAAAGAATATTGTCTAAATATTTCGATACGAAAGATTTAGGCATAGCAGATGTCATCCTAGATGGGATAAAATTATCTCAAGAGCATTATATTGAGTAAATGTTAAAACAATTCCACCATGATGACAGAGTGGCTAGAACACCATTAGATCCAAGTATCCCTCTTAAAAAGAATTTGGGTAAATGAGAGGATCAATTGGAATACTCTCGAGTTATTGGCAGTTTGATGTATCTAATGGGTTGTACTAGGCCAGACATAGCATGTGCAGTGGGAAAGTTAAGTCGGTTTACAAGTAACCCTAATAAAACTCACTGGCAGGCCATAATAAGAGTCTTGAGATATTTAAGAAACACCAAGGAGTATGGTTTGCATTATAAAACATATCCAGTAGTTGTAGAGGAATATGTTGATGCAAACTCGATCTCAGACACCGATGACACTAAAGGTACTAGTAGTTATGTGTTTATTATAGGCGGGGCAGCAATATCTTGGAAATCATCAAAGCAAATGTTGATTGCCAGATCAATTATGGATGCTGAATTCATCGCTTTAGACAAAGCAGTGGAAGAAGCCGAGTGGCTTAGGAATTTCCTTGAAGATATACCAATATAGCCCAAACATGTGCCTCCGATAATTGTACATTGTGACAATCAACCAACTATCACAAAAGCACATAGTAAGATGTATAATGGTAAGTCACGACACATTCGTAGAAGACATGAAACCATTAAGCAATTACTTTCAACTGGAGTTGTAGCAGTGAACTATATAAGATCAAGGGATAACCTCGCGGATCCGTTTACAAATGGGTTATCTAGAGATCTAGTAATTTTATCATCAAGGGGAATGGGATTATTGCCTACAAATATAGAGTAGTATTTACAACGGAAATCCAACTTAGCGATTGGAGATCCAATGGTTATCTAGGTTCAAAAGGGACAACCAAGTTGTAAATTTATATTCGCCGGAAACACTGAGAGAAATTTCTCTTTCCCATTTCTATGATGAAACAGTGTAACCTGTTATGTAAGAGATTAGTATTTCTTTTAATGATTCCTATAGCTTAGTTCTAATAAGAAAAGTATGGCAAGATACTTTCAAATAGGATATCATCTATATGAGTGTTAAGTGCGGCCGCTTCTATGATAACTATAAGGCTATGTTAATCTAGAGCACTCATGAATACCAAGTTTGTTCAGGGCCGAAATGAACACAACCGAGAATTAACAATGTAAGAAAATAAACTGTGTGATATCTACTGCATCGGTTTACGTTATACAGTTGCCAGTTCAAGACATCGTGTTCACTGAGCAACTAGTAAATCCGGTAGATATTCACTAAGGAAGACTCAAAGCCACAAGCTATCTATCCCCATGCAGTGATGTTTCGCACACAACTCTCTAGTATCTGCATTAGAGTTTAGGGTATCATTCTTTATTTCTATACAATTTTATTTATATGGGAGATTGTAGGAAATATGGCCTTGAATTAGCCACTTAAGCTTATTTTCAAAGTGAATTGAAATTGGGTGTTAACTAAACAAAAGGTTTAGTTTGTGAAACAGGATTGAAAAGAATGGTTGTTATTCAAATTAACTGTGAAACAATTGCATCATTTTAACATTCTTATACTTTTGTAGTTCAGCCGTGCAGTCAGTCCAGCATTACCAACAGCAAGGGACCCAGAGCAGATAATAAGAACCCTAACATGCTGTTGGTAACGCTGTGCAAATAGCATTTTGGATTATTAAATGGTCCCTGATCTAGTTTTGTTAATATATGATTTTAAATTTGTTGTTGTTGGTAATTTACATTCGGTACATTATTCCAACACTCATATCTTCTAGCATTGAATTTGAGAAACGAGAACGTTAAGAACATCCACAGAAATGAAGCAACTTGTAGTGAAGAGATACATGCCACAGTTTAATATTACTATAAAGTTACCAAAAAAAAAGACTATAAAGTTATCATTATTAGTTAGGTTCAGCCTAAGTTTATTCGAGCTGGTAAAGAAGTTACAGGCATGTTTATTTGATCTAAGAGTTGTTGACGGAAGATGTTATATGTTAGTGAGATCCCCAGTGGCCTTGAGGGTTAATGATAGAGCTGACATTTTTAGGTTCTGAACTGCTGAACATGGTGTTTAAGGTGGCCAAGTTCATATTTATGGGTTGATTTTCAAAATTTAATTTTTTTGGGTTAATTTTTTTTT
>JAJJMC010014238.1:1215524-1313546 GCA_023531435.1 Papaver californicum | reverse complement strand
GTATTCTAAGTTTGAGTGTAGTGTCTTGAGTGTAAGTTGTGAGCTTCATATTGAGTGTCTATTTCTCTTCAAATTGTGAGTGGTCCTTGGAAAGTGTTGTAGTGTCTTTTTATTGTGGGTATAATACAAGTAATTTGTTTACTTGTTGGGTCCAATATTAGTAAGCTTAGAGTTGTGCACTCTAAATTTTTCTCAACAGATAATACCAAGTCCACGCCCACGCCCACCTATCCGTTGCTCATCCTTAGTTGAAGATGTAATGTACGTACTATGTAGCATATCTGAAGGCTGGATCTAAGAGGTAGGGCTGCACAAAAAACCGAAAAACCGACAAAACCGTACCGAACCGAACCAAAAAAGACCGAACCGAGCCGAACCGAATATCTAAATGGTGATGAACGGTTACGAAGAAAAAAAACCGATTAATTTTGGTTCGGTTTTGGTCCTACCCTAGAACCGAACCAAAAAAACCGAAAAAACCGATTAATACTAGCCATTGGATTCAGAGGGTTTTTAGCCGTTGATCTCTAACCCTAATATATAAAATGAAAAAACCTAGATTTGTTTCATTCTTTCTTCCTTCGCCTCTCTCCTAAATGGTTAAAAAAATGGTTACTACATAATGATGGCTAAAATCCTAGCAAAAAGTTTCGTACTCTGTTCATTTGTTAGTGCTTTCTGGGTGCTCGTACGGTAGTATAGATTTCCATTTCTCCGGTATACAGTCTGTTTTCCAAAGATGAAAGGATTAGTATAATCATATATAAGCTAACAAGCTGAAGCATTTGAAGTTTCAAACTACTACGTGATATGAGATGTACAGCGTAAAAAATTGAGACTGAACGTAGCCAAATATCAACTATTATTCATCCAGATTTTACCAATTAGTTGATGACATGGAAATGAATTTCTGCAAGTCCAACTTACTAGTAGTTAGATCTTACATTGTTTAATTTTAGTGTTCTCGTTTTGTTTATGTTTCTTCTAGTAAAGGTCTAGGAAAAAAATGGTAGAAATGGATTAGGAAGGAATAATGTGTGAACGGAACATGAGTTGGTTGTTTTATTAAAAAAAAAATCTAAAAAAAAATCGGTTAAAACCGAAACCGAAACCGAAAAAACCGAAACCGAGACGGTTAAAACCGAACCGAACCAAAAAGCTTAATGGTGACACTCGGTTTTCAAAACCGAAAAACCGAGACTCTCGGTTTTGGTAATGGTTAGGACAAAAACCAAACCGAACCGAGTCATGTGCAGCCCTACTAAGAGGTGTCACGTTCGAGTTCATCCAAGAAAGAGTAATTTGAAGTTTATTATGTTTTTATTTTTTCATCCTTCCTAGCTATATGTTGACAAACACCATTACTGCTATAACATGTATTGTTAGTTTCAATAATCAGAAATCTAACTCAATAGTCTGTTTTTACTGCATTTAATTAAGTGAAACTAACAGCATTAATGACAACTACAGCTAGCATCAACACATGCCCCTAACATGCTTTGTTACAGGATATGGCAACGCTGATCTCATTGTAGTATCCCCATGCTTATTTATAGTTGAATCTTCTCATACAGAAAGCAGCAATCTCTCATTTCTCTATATCCTCTATTAATCTCTTATCTCTTCAAGCCATGGCTGTTCTTAGTAACTTGTCCATGGCTACTCTATCAAAATGCCTTATTTTCTACTTGTTCAACAGTTCTTTTCTCTTAACATATATAGTGACAAGTAGTTCTGGTGAGCTTCAAAGATTTGCGCACCGACAAAGGATGATGGTTCACTCAATTTCTTGGTGGTTGGAGACTGAGGAAGAAAAGGTTTATTCAATCAGTCTCATGTTGCTCATCAGGTAATCATAAATTGTCCGAATTAGGGGTGGAGCGACGTATGGTAAAGTGGGGGCGCCTCCGCTTGCCAACCGGATCCGAAAACCTCGTATTTCACAATAACAAATAAAAAAAATAAAAAAGTTATAATTACAATATACCTTTCACTTGATATTATTAAACCCCCACACATTTCTTTTCTTTTTTCTCCTCCTGCTTTTAATCCCGACTCCTGATCTGAATATGATCCAAATATTTGTAACTAAAAAAAATTCCGTCGTGCACATTAAAAGGTTTTATTCACTTAATAACATATAGATGGGGAAGATTGGAGAAATGCAAAACATAGATTTTGTGATCTCTGCTGGGGATAATTTCTATGACGATGGATTGAAGGGCGTCAATGATCCTGCATTTCAAGAATCATTTATGAACATCTATACAGCTCCAAGCTTGCAAAAACAGTGGTATACTGGTAATCGTCTTTCCCATATGAGGACTAAATATCATAAAAATCTATAATATTTTGTATCCAAATTTTTTGCTTATATGGTTTTGAATATTATTACATTGCAGTGTTGGGGAACCATGATTACAGAGGTGATGTTGATGCACAATTATCACCTACCCTTACGCAACTTGATAGCAGATGGCTTTTCTTAAGATCCTATGTACTCGAAGCAGGTGCAAACAAAATTTTCGTCGTAATTCTATAGAGTTGTATGCTAACAGTTTCAACTATCTAATTTTTCTTTTGCAATAAATTTTCTTAGAAATTGTGGATTTTTTTTTTGTGGATACATCACCATTCGTGGAGAGCTACTTTACTAAACCTGTAGCGGGCCAAACATATGATTGGAGAGGCGTGACACCGCGAAAGAGTTACATTGCAAAACAACTGGAGGTACAAAAGCCTTATTTCTTGCAACCCTCTCCAAAGGGTTTATTCTGGACTGGGGCATTTGCCCCCCTGATCTTTTCTCTTTTCTATTTTTAACTTTGTTTTCGAAAATTAAAAGAAAGTTTGTGATTACCTTATATTGTGATTAGGAAGTAAAAACTGCACTGGAAAAATCAAATGCAAAGTGGAAAATAGTATTAGGTCATCAAACGATAAGAACAGGTGGAATCCATCGTGACACTGAAGAACTTGTAGACCAACTTCTTCCAGGTAATATTTTACACCCTCCATCTTAGATTATAAGTCGTTTATTCTATTTTCGTCTGTTTTAAGATAGTTGTTAACTTCTATTTATAGTCATATTTTTTTATTAAACTATTAAATATAACCTTAATTTTTTATAATTATAAAATTATTTTTAACAGATCCCAGTTTAAAATATTAAGTATATATTTATATAATTAGGAAATAAATATAAATATATACTGTATTTATCTTTGAATCCTAATTATAAATATATTTTATATACTAAAAATAAAGAATTACCAAATATTACTAAATATATAATACGGAGTATAATATTGTACTCCTTCAGATGTGTTTAATTTTAATTAAGTAATAGTAATTTAATATTTAATATGAGTAGTTTTATAAATTTCTGCGATTTTTTAAAATTTTGATTTTTTCAAACCGGACTTATAATTTAAGACGGAGGAGTTTTTTTGATAAAATCTGAAAATTTTCAATTTCTTAATTTGTAGAGTTAAATTAACCTAATTTTACAATGGATTGTCTTACAGGAGAATAATGTGGATCTTTACATTAATGGACATGACCATTGTTTACAACACATCACTAGTACTAAAAGGCAAGCACTGAGCTTATACTTAACTCTTGATCATTTCTTCTTAAAAAATTTATTTTACGTTTTGCATAAGTGTAAGCGAAGTGTAATTAAACTTGATGAAAGTGTATAATCATTGATGCAGGAGTGGGAAACTAGAAGTTGTAACAAGTGGAGGAGGTTCAAAAGCATGCAATGGTTTTATTGATAAAGAAAAAGATGGTTTAAATTTTTTTCACGATGGGTAAGGTTTTGTATCCATAGAGCTCACACCAATTGTTGCAAAGATTGGGTTTTATGATGTTTTAGGACAGGTTTTGTACAATTACAATATGTACAAAGAGCAACAACTCCACTTATTCTCTTAAGTAGAAAACACGTAGAAAACATGTATGATTCTACTTAGCACATTATTGAAGGACACTGGGTAAGCGTTCAACAGTTGAATTGATCAAGACACATGATGTTTGTAGTTGTATCAAGAGATCCAGGGTTAACATCTCACTCGCATTGAGATTGATCTGGGCATCCGTCTTTGTTATTTTGTTTTATTAGCTACCTGGGCTCATTGGCAAGTTCTTTGACCAATGTAATAGGGTCGAACTTTGACCAATGTCACTTTAGTACAGTGGTTAAGTTATTGAATGATGATACTACTATCAATGACTTAAGTTCAAAACTCGTTAACACCAAATTTTTTAACGATAAAAAAAAAATCATGTACATATTATTAACTTAATCAACTTAATTAGAATAAATGAAAATTTCAGGTCATTTTTATCATCCTCGAAAACTTTAAATAAAACTTTACCACTGTGCATTGAATCTCAATATAATATTACTTCTTACAAAAAAAAAAAGGAAACAAATACAAAATGATACTCATGATAATACAAATAAATTAATGAATATATAAAATACATTAATGCAACTACTCATAGGACATCCATTCTGTCACTTACTCAGATCTGAACTTCTATCAGCCCTCAAGAAATGAACTCTTCAACTCTGGGTATTACTAGTTTATGAAAGCACAATGCTTTCTGATTTCACCAGCATTACCGGTGACAACTTCAATATCATTCATTTTCTCCATAGATTTAGCAAAATCCTTTAAGAAAGTTGGTGATCCTTTTTTTGTTGCTTGATTTTTTACGTAAGCCTTAGTTACTGCGTCGTTAAGTAGAGCTGAGTCAGATTGAAACAATCCCCTTCTCTTAATAACAAGCGAATAGTAACTTGAGTCGAATGTTTTGAAACTCCCTGGATCCATCTCAGCTGTCTGAAATGCATCGTTTGGCTTGCATTTGCTCTTCAATCTCGGAACATACTCGCTGTCCAATGTTGGATCTGAATCTCCATTACCGGTGAAATTGTATAGCCTTTGTGTAAAGGTTGAGCAAAAGGAAACACCAATTGTGTGTGCACCTGTAAAAATACAATATAAGTATATTATGCATGAAAAACGATCGATTTTCCTGAATCTTTCCTGACCGATGCCAAAGTAAATGAATGCATGGTTTAGCTTGGTTTGGGTTTACATATAAACTGACAGATACGAATATGTACCTGATAGGACAGCAAGATCTATTGAACTTAAACCCTTCGATGCAAATGTAGCCTTCAATGAGCTGATGTCGGCGCTTCCAGGTGGTAGATTTGTCAAAGCATTTGTAGCGGTCGATACCCGTCCGTCTCTTCTACCTGTAGGTACCTTCCAATAGGGTCCCTTAATCTGAAAAATTGATCTAAAATCTCATATTTTTGTTCATATATCATCTACACATATAGATCAATGAGTTATTTTGTAAAGGGGTTTTTAAGTATAGTGCTTAATTAGTATCTGGATCGTAAAAGATACAATTGATGCACCAGGGTCGCAGACTGACTTTGACCGTTTAGTTTATTTACTAAAATACCTTTTATAAATAGATAAATGACATTATATGTAAACAACAATTTAGAACTTAACCTGCTAGACAGAGACATTTCGTCAAACATCTTAATTGCAAAATTTAGATTTTTTTTTCCAATGAACCTAAAGATCTATTCTGATCCAAAAAAGAGATCGCTAAATTTTATGTCGCATTTAGATTTCACATGTTTGCAAATTTCGTATAAACGTACATGTCATCATATGGAAAATTACAGAAACATAGTAAACTAAATCTAACACTTAGTTCTCCCTGGTTGCAGGTTTAGGAGCATTCAGTATGGATCAACCATGTAATCTTTCCACAATCATTTCTATATTTGATTTTGTTTGCAAAGAAAAATGTCTTACCAATATTTCATAAACAGCACAAGTCATTAATTTTGAACACAATAAACCCAACAAGAGTAACATATGTCAACTGTATTTTATGCCGATTGAACCAACAAATCCAATACCAAACCCACTAGAAAAATCAGATCACTATAATTTGTCTTTTAAGGTGTTTAAGTGGAGAGATAGAAAAGGGAAAATTTACTCGGAGAAGAAGAATTGAGAGATAGGCTTTGGACCTTTTGTAAGAAAAAAGAAACGGAAGAAGAAAGAGAAATCCCTATTAGGAATGCAAGAAGATGAATAAAGATTAGAGAGTTATACATTTAAACGGTCAACGCTAGTCAACTATTGGTCAGGGTGTTTGGTGAAATATAAAATGTCAACTAGCTGACGATTTTTTAACAGTTTTCGGTCAGTCTCCGGTCCTAATGCATCTTCTACGACCCAGACCTTAATTAGGTCTTAAACTTAAGACCCTTTTATAAAATATCTCTTAGATCAGGTTGTTCAATAGTAACAAAGTAACAATCAATAATTAGTAATTGGTAAGTTACCGTGGCTACTGCATCTCTGGCTGCCAATAGTAGAATATCGGCACATGAAACAACTCCGGGGCACTTTTGTTCTACCGCAGCCTTTACGGCATCAATTACACCAAACCCTCTAAGGGATAGATTTGGAGGTGCAGATTTCTCGGCTTGGTTGCTGCTTGTAGAATCTATTAGAACTGAACCATCACAGCCCTGCAGTTTATATAGATGCATGCATAGATATCAGTATATATGTACTTGCTATATGCACTATTATATATTGAACGACTACATTAATATAGATATACCTTGACGAAACAGTCATGGAAATTCATCCTCAATAACGCAGCAGCGAGAGTAGGATTTTGAGAAACGAATGAAGCAGTCGTCTTACGAACTATGGATTCTGCATCAGGACATGTCTTTTTGTAGAATCCTAATTTTAGACCTTGACCATTAGTTGCGTCTAAGACAACAAGAACAAGAACTAAAATTGAGAGAAACCTTAGAGTAGACATGATTAAAATTTAAACTCTTAAATAAGCAATGAAAAGTTAAATGCTTGTAGTGAAGATGAAGAATGGTCACCGTCGAAACATGTTTATATAGATATCGAACCTCGTCTTCCAGTTTTTCCATAATGGCATGTTCTCTGGTTGATTAAGCAATTATCTTCAATTATTAGTTTGATTGTATGATTAATCAACCAATTATTAGCGGTATAAAGACATCATGCAATGAAATTACCTTAATAACAACGAAAATGGTTGACTTAAAAACTTTTCTAATTGATTTTGTTGGCATTAACCCATAATAGCTTCTGCTATGTCAACTCTCGATCGGTTACACCAACATGTAGTAACATGCTACTTCGGCGCGTCATGTGATGGATTATTGAGTGCATAAAGAATATGCATAATCGCCGTAAATATGTGCGATTGTCTGTTGAAGGCTGGAAGCCCTTGAGGATCAATTTCCGCAAAATTTACATGTTCAAAAATAATTTCCTTATTAATATTAATATACCACTTTCGTTTCATGAAAATTGTTATTTGTACTTTCTTTTCTTTTTCCTAATTAATAAATCGTGTTCAAATGCTTCCCTTTGATGAGCCACTTCTGTATGTTAATGCAGACAACTTAGGCTTTATAAATAATGGTTTAGATCGACGTATTTTTCAGATATGACCAAAGGATTATAGATTGTTTTAAAAAATTAAATCGTGGCCACCAAAGTAAGTTTTATAAATTATACTACCTCCGTTTTAAGAAAAGTAATACTTTTATTTTTTTATTTTTATCTAAAAAATAGATCAAATTGAATAAGTAGAAGTATTATTTTTCCTGGGACAGATGAGGCAGTAAAAATGTCTATATTATAACTTTCAATCATTTTCTCATTTTCCGTTATAGTAGCTAAGTCAATAGTCTCCCTCTCTCTTCCCAATGGTAACTAAATAATGACTTGCCATACAACTCATGTATGTTTGACTTGGCGGTCACTAACACAGTACCCAGTCTTTGTGATGTCATGGAAGTGAAAAAGACTGCCATGGCAGCGTATCGAGACCTTTTCCTCATACCAAGTTTATGTATTTTGCAGACTTAGTCATGGCTGTCGGCGACAGAATATATAATTTAGTGACTTGATGGAAGCGTAATTGAAGCTTCTTCGCTACACTATTTTTAGTGTTTAGTAACCGTATATTCTGTTACAAAATAGACTTGCAACATCTCGACTGTTGCAAAACACGGTGTTGCAGATTTTCGCAGAGCAAAATTGCCGTTGCGAATTTTGGTTGAACGGCTCGTTCGTAACAGTTCTAATCTGTACTAAGTGTAAAATTCGCAACAACTTTAAACTGTTACGAAGTAGAAGTTTCGCAACAGTATATAGCAGTTGCGAAATTTTTGCAACATAAAAAACTTGTGGTTGACCTCAAAACCACTTCCCCTGTAACAAAATCAATTCTCTCCCCTTTTCATTTGGAAATCAAACTAATCCAACAAATTACCCAGATTCACTAAAATTCTACAGCAAATCTTGGAGAACATACAAAAATGAATCTCAAAAGTGTCATTATTTGTGCATAGTATCAACAAAATGACAAGTATAGCAAGAAGAATTTCTTAAGTTCTAAGGACATTTACTTGGAAGCTTGGAAACAATAAAACAATCCAATATACTGCAATTATCAATACATAAGACTGTTGTAAGAGCAGTTACTTGGAAGCTGGGAATTCTACAGCATCAAGGCTTTGCTGGATATTATCTGATATCATCCAGTCAATAGAACCATCACGAGTAGAACTGTGACCAATTCCATTTTGGGAACCAGGAGCTGCAAGAAGGTCGATTTTGCATTTTATGCCGAACTCACTGCACAAAAAGTTTGGATAAGTTAGTGTTAATAAAACTAAGGACCAGGATGACAAGAAAATTAGGAAGGAGAGACCCATTGTTCCCATCTGAATGCATTATCTAGAGCTGCGAAACCTCCCCAACATAAGGAGCTGGTGGATTGGGATCTTTGCTAATCACCACCTAACAGGAATCCTGACGGTGTTTATACTGTGTTGACTAAGATAATGAAAGTCTTCTCGTGTAATATAGTTGTTCCTATGTTCCTGCAATTCAAATAGATGTTTCTTTATAAAGATATTCATATGTTACTGCATGTCCTCATCCAGAGGTTTGAACTGCACTTGAAATCTATAAGTAATATTTAATTCATAACTTTTCACATACAAGCAAATGATGCAAACAGCTAATATTAACAGTTTAGTACTATTTGCGCTTTTCTTGTCAAAAGAAAAAGATAAGGCAAATAGAAAATTACAGTGAGCACTTGTTTTGCTTTTTCCTGTCCATACCCATTGGAGAGCTGGTACTCTCTTTGCAAAGGGCCATCATCAAAAGTTATTACAAATATGGCTACATTACCCTCGTCAAATCCTGGGGTCCCAACATAGTCTACTTTTAGCATATTTCCAGAAGTTGCCTAAAATATTATCAGAAATACATATGAAATCTGATATAATATGAAAGAATTTGTTTCTTTTCTTATGGTGAAGTGGGATTCAGTGTACTTTGCAACAAATACTTTTTTTCTTTAAGAAATTTAAATTCTTTGTTTCGATTCAATTTTTATGTATTGTTTTGATGTTTTTTATGAATGTGCATTAGTTATACCACAATATTACAATGGTCTGTAATCAGTAAGCTTGTTTTTACTGCATGTAAGATGTAGCAATTGAGTTGTTCTTGCCGCACTCAAGTTGGGCTTTTAGCTAAAATAATGGTGTGGCAAAAGAATTTTAAATAAATGTAATTGAAAATAAATTAATATTGAAGAAAAAAAATATTTTTGCCTCACGTTATTGCCTCACTAATTGGTGTGGCAAAAGATTTAAAAAATTAAAAAAAAAAAAAGTACAAAATGAAAATACCTTTTTGCCTCATTCTATTGTCTCACAGTTTGGTGTGGCAAGAAACCAAGTTGTTGCTGCAGTACATTAAAGGTGTGGCAATAACTTCTTGTAACAAGGTTCAAAAAATGATTATGTGGCAAAAGGATTTAGCCACACGAAATTAGGGTTTTTGCCTCATGAATGACATGTTGCAATACAACAATTTTCTTGTAGTGTATCTACCGCTAGAATATTTAATACGAACTGGATCATTGCTAGATCTTTCAATAGTAAATGTTTCTTTCGAAGACGGTGATCCTGATGTTGCGGTGACAGAGGCCCCTTGTCCAGTACAGAATGGAAACTTCCCTTTAAAAGCACGAAGATGATATTCCGACTGAGATACCCTCCATAACTGCAGCAAAGAGTAGTTCCATGCATGATCTTACACATCTCGAACATATACATATCGTCGGTAACCCATAACTAAGGAATTCACAAACAATTCAAAAGAGAAGTATGGAAATTCTGGTTTAATTTCTGTGATTGTCTTACTCTGAAGGTTTCCCAACCACTAGTGTTTTCCATGTCTACAGTGACAACGCGGAAACTCCCTCCTTCCTCTGCACATACATACTTATATGATTTCAGAGATTTGAATTGAACCTTTGCTTCGTCTTGCATTATAAACTTGGATAAATACACAACCACCAAAAATAAAAGAACTTAAGCAAAATCACACAAAATTCAAATCACCCTCATAAAAAATACTTACAAGCATATCTCCATTGGGAATTTAACCAAATAGTTAAGGTTTCATCCATCCTTCGATAACCAGCCAATTACCCAATTTCACACCTCTTACTTTCCCACCATTCACTCCATCCACGGTGCACAAAGCTGAAACCAAAGAACAAACTCATTAATAAACATACCCATTTCTTGAAATGAAAAAAAAACAAAGTAATTTCGATCATTACATACCAGAGTGTGCCCAGGAAATGAAAGTAAAAGCCATTTGCAAGAAACATATTCCATTAGAAATACTCGAGTGAACACTTTATGAGGTCAGATCCTTGAGTAAGATCAAATGACACTTTACAATTCATAGATATGCTGCAACCTGTACAGAAAACATATATTAACGAATTCCCGAGGAAGTCAAGTACAGAGATGCAGAGTTGGGCAAATTAAAAACAGAAAATTCATTAAGAACTAACTTAGTACACTTTGGCTTCTCTGGAATGACTTATCTATCAAATTGTACAAAACAAAAATCACCATAGAAATTTGAAGAAAATGTAATTCTGGTTAAGTACAGGTTCAGACACCGAACATGTTTATGATTGAGCACGAGACTGAACAAGACACAAGCTACCAACTCATTCTTGGAGAAGATTGCAGCAACAACTCCACCTGTAAGATCCAGGCTAATACAGTTGTACTAAAAAAGTAGCACATATTAGAATTAGTTCTTGTCATGTAAGTTCTAGTTCACCATCACCGTTGCTAGAATCGAACCACTTAATCTATTTGTTCATAAATATTCGAAGCTAGATCTAAGAAAATGATGGAAAGCTTGAGATCAATTTGTTGAAGGATTTTTTCTGGGGAGAAACGGCTATTGCAGAAGGTGGTTTTGGATAGGGAGATGGAAAAATATGAGTGGTGCGGCTAGAGAAGGTAAGATAAAATAGGGCTTAGTAGCCTCACACAAGTTTGTTGCACATGTACATTTGGGGTAGAAGCAACACCTATATCTATACGGATTTAATAATTTGGGGGGGAAACAATTGAAAAGTGTGACCACCCACACTCACGAATGGCACATGTGGTCCAAAAAAATGATGCGAATCGCAACAACTTGAAAAGTTGTAATTGACTGTTGCGTCTATTTTGCAACAGAAAATTGGTTGCAAATTCGCAACAGGGAGAAAGCTGTTGCGAAATTTTGTTGCTAAAACACATAGTTGGTGTAGTGCTTACATATATGATACAAACATTAGGCTATAAATTTGCTCAACTATGTACAAGAAACTTAGAAAAATCTAACTCAAAAGATCATGACTTTATCTACTAAATGAGTTCATCGTTTGAAGATTATCAATGACCAATTCAAATGTGTGAAAAACCATTGATCTTTTTTTTTATACAAACTAGACTAGTTCAAGATATTTTTTGTCTCTATAAATAGGGATACATAACTTGTAAAAAATTCTCACCTCCAAGTAAAGTTGTCCATTCAAAAAAAAAAAAAATCAGCATAAAAAACTGCGAGTTGTATTTGTCAAAGGTAGTTGCGCAAGACTCGGCCTGCACAAGACTTGGCCAGTCAAGTCATGCCGCACACCTCTCCAACTGACTGCAACAGACCACATACATAGGATCCTCTCTTGACTTGTTTGTTTTGAAATCTCTATTTATATTCATGCTTTGTAATCTATGAAATTGTAATCAATAATAATTAATCTTAATATGGTATCAGAGCTGTGATCCGTACATCTTAAAAAAAAAAAAAAAAAAAAAAAAAAAAAAATTCCCACCACCAAAAGCCATGGCAGACGCCATTAACACCACTCCATCATCTCTTATCAGCATAAATGTGGCTGCTCAAGCACCACTTAAACTCAACACATCAAATTACCTTTCTTGGAAAGCACAATTCCAATCACTTTTTATTGGTTATGATCTAATCAAATTCGTTGATGGATCATCCGAATGTCCACCAAAAGAAATCCTTCAAGCTGAAACAGCAATTCCAAATCCTGCTTTTCATGTCTGGAATCGTCAAGACAAGCTTATTCTAAATGCACTTATAGGTTCCCTCACTCAACCCCTCATACCCTTCATTGCAAATGCCAAGACCTCTCGAGAGGCTTGGACTATTCTTGCAAATACTTATGCCAAACCCTCCAGAGGAAGGATCAAGCAACTAAAGGAATCGCTCAAAACATTGGTAAAAGGTTCCCTCTCAATTTCTGATTTTATGCAGACTGTCAAGACCAAGGCAGATGATCTTGCACTCCTTGGATCTCCCATGGATCAAGAAGACATCACTGAGAAGATCCTTGATGGATTATCTAAGGATTACAAAGAGCTTGTACGCGCCGTTCAAGCCAGAGATTCTTCAATCTCTTTTGAAGAATTACATGAAAAACTGTTAAACTTTGAAGCTACCCTTCAAAGTGAGGCCTCTGATGAAGCTCATTTCCCAGCCACAGCGCATGTAACTACTCGCTTCACCAGGCCATGGCGTGCTCCATCAACTACTGCACCAAGACAGCAATGGCGCAACTCAACCTCCTATCAACCTGCATGGAGACACCCAAGGCCATCTTCT
Source organism: Papaver californicum (assembly GCA_023531435.1). Classification (NCBI taxonomy): domain Eukaryota; kingdom Viridiplantae; phylum Streptophyta; class Magnoliopsida; order Ranunculales; family Papaveraceae; genus Papaver; species Papaver californicum. The sequence goes on along the minus strand of JAJJMC010014238.1, from coordinate 1,300,425 downwards.
CCTCAGCCAAATTCATATGGTTCAAACTCAAATAAACCCAAGGGTTACCTTGGTACCTGTCAGATATGTTATGTTCAAGGACACTCAGCACAACAGTGTCCCTCCTACAGAATTGTGCCAGCTGCAACACCACATCCAAGAGCACCATCACCTCCCTGGCAACCTCAAGCTAATGCTGCAACTCATTGTTCATCCAATGAGGCTTGGCTTCTTGACAGTGGAGCCTCTCATCATGTTACCTCAGACCTTGAGACTCTATCAATTCATTCGCCTTATGAGGGCAATGACGACATTATGATAGGTGATGGCACCAGCTTGAAGATCACACACTCTGGTTCCACATCTCTACCTTCCTCAAATACTTCATTTAAATTGAATAATGTCTTCTGTGTTCCTTCTATGAAGAAAAACTTAATCTCCATATCTCAATTTTGCAAAACCAATAATGTCTCAATTGAGTTCTTACCATGTTCTTTTCTTGTGAAGGATCTGCACAAAGGAACAATGTTGATGCAAGGACCAACCAAGGATGGTGTGTATGAGTGGCCTCAATTCTGTGCAAAATCATCCTTTCCTTCTCTCAAGCTGAACACCTCTTGCTGGCACCAAAGGCTTGGGCATCCTGCCTACCCCATACTCAGGCACATTGTCTCAAATAATCATCTAGGCCAGCTTCCAAAATTTAGCTCTCAATTTTCATGTAATTCTTGCAATGTTAATAAAAGCCACAAGCTTCCTTTTTCAACATCTTCAATTGTCTCTACTTATCCTCTTGAAACAATATTCTCAGATGTTTGGACATATCCTTTCTATTCAACCAATCATCTCAAATACTATGTTATCTTTGTAGATCACTTCACCAGATACATCTGGTTCTATCCCTTGCATAAGAAATCAGATGTACATCACACATTCATCAAATTCAAAGCCCTTGTGGAAAACTATTTTAGCTTGAAAATCAAAACATTGTATTTTGACAATGGTGGAGAGTATATTGGCATGCGCAATTATCTTGCCACCAATGGCATAACTCATCTTACCACACCTCCCCATACTCCAGAACACAATGGCTTCTCAGAAAGAAGACACCTGCATATTGTAGAAACTAGCCTAACTCTTCTTTCTCATGCTTCTCTTCCTCTCACATTGTGGCCATATGCCTTGGCCACTGCAGTTTACCTCATAAATCGCATGCCTACCACCACACTAGCTCTTCAATCTCCATTCCAACTGATCTTTCAAACTTCTCCAAACTACTCAAAGCTCAGAGTTTTTGGATGTCTATGCTATCCTTGCCTCAGACCATATAATTCTCACAAGCTTGAGCCAAAGTCCTCTCCCTTTGTGTTTCTTGGGTACTCTCTCACACAGAGTGCTATCTGTGTCTCAACCCATCAACCTCAAAAATTCATGTCTCCAGACATGTACAATTTGTAGAATCGGAATTTCTTTACTCCACCTTGACTTCAACAAATCAATTCAAATCTTCTTCTCTCATTGAAAGGATTCCCTCTCCAATTCCTGTCTTACAACCTACACCACCACTTGTGCCACCATCTGAGGTTATTCTTCATCAAGGTTCTCCAATTGCAGCTTCATCACCAGTGGCCACCACAAGTATGTCTCCTGAGACTCCAAATGCAGCCTCTCCACTCATTCCATTAGAGCAACAAGCTGTAGCACCTATGCACTCAATGACTACAAGAGCCAAGAACAACATATGCAAACCAGTTCAAAAACTGAATCTGGTAACTCAGCTTGCTTCTCCCACTGATAATGAGCCTACTACAGCAACTCAAGCTTTGGCCATACCACATTGGCGTCAACCAATGTCTGATGAGTTTAATGCTCTAGTGCGCAATGGTACATGGGTCCTTGTTCCTCCATCTTCTTCTCAAAATGTAGTTGGCTGCAAATGGGTTTTTCGCACAAAACGCAACTCTGATGGTTCTATAGACAGGTACAAGGCTCGACTAGTTGCCAAAGGTTTTCATCAACGTCCAGGTGTTGATTACTTAGACGCTTTTAGTCCTGTGGTTAAACAAACCACTATAAGAGTGGTGCTAAGCTTGGCAGTGTCGCGCAACTGGCGTATGCGTCAACTTGATGTGAATAATGCTTTCCTTCAAGGACATCTCTCTGAGGAAGTGTACATGGACCAACCACCTGGGTTTGTAGACAAGGAAAATCCACATCATGTTTGTAAGTTGCGCAAGGCAATTTATGGTTTAAAGCAAGCACCACGTGCTTGGTATCATGAGTTACGTGTTTATCTTCTTGAATGTGGCTTCAAGAATTCCCATGCCGATACATCCCTTTTTGTTTACAACAAAGGTGCTACTCTCATCTATATTTTGGTCTATGTTGATGATTTGATTATAACAGGAAGCAATGCAGCCCATGTAAATGATTTTATTGCTTCTCTGGCCAAACGTTTCTCAATCAAGGATCTTGGATTTCTGTCCTATTTTCTGGGCATTGAAGTTGTTCCCAACAAGCATGGAATTCTACTCTCACAAAAGAAATACATCGTTGACCTCCTAAGGAAGACAAAGATGGCTGAAGCCAAACCAGTTCAGACTCCGCTTCCCACTACGCCTCAACTAAGTCTTCAGTCAGGCACACAATTGTCAGACCCTTCAGAGTATCGTATTGTCCTTGGTAGCCTCCAGTACCTTCTTCTCACCAGGCCAGACTTAAGCTTTGCAGTTAACAAGCTTTCACAGTTCATGCATCAACCAACCACCATTCACTGGCAAATTGTGAAACGCCTATTGCGTTATCTGTGTGGAACACTTGATGATGGCTTGCAAATTTATCGAGATTCCCCTTTGAATTTGCATGCATTCTCTGATCATCTGCATTCAGCTTCATCGCCTAGTCTTCAAGCCTTCTCTGATGCAGATTGGGGCGGCAACAAGGATGACTATTCTTCTACAAGTGCTTACCTGATATTTCTTGGTCGCAACCCTATTTCCTGGAGCTCCAAGAAGCAAAAATCAATTGCCAGATCCTCCACAGAGGCTGAATATCGAGCTGTTGCAAATGCAGCTTCAGAGCTTAATTGGCTCACCTATCTCCTCTCAGATCTTCATGTCAACCTACATTCTTGTCCAGTTGTTTACTGTGACAATGTGGGTGCTACGCAATTGTGCTCGAATCCTGTTTTTTACTCACGCATGAAGCATGTTGCAATCGACTTTCACTTCATACGTGACCAGGTTCAAAATGGTGCCTTAAGAGTGGCACATGTCTCCTCCGCTGATCAACTAGCTGATGTTTTAACTAAACCTCTCTCAAGTGCAAGATTTCTCCAGGTCAAATCCAAGCTTGGCCTTCTCACCAGGCGTCCAGCTTGAGGGGGCGTGTCAAAGGTAGTTGCGCAAGACTCGGCCTGCACAAGACTTGGCCAGTCAAGTCATGCCGCACACCTCTCCAACTGACTGCAACAGACCACATACATAGGATCCTCTCTTGACTTGTTTGTTTTGAAATCTCTATTTATATTCATGCTTTGTAATCTATGAAATTGTAATCAATAATAATTAATCTTAATAGTATTTGTATTTATCGTTAAAGAGTTACAAAAGAGAATGAAAAGCTCCATCTGTTGTATACTTTTAGTCCTCCTGGCTTTGTTTTCTCCATTTTCTTATGCTACTGATCCAGGCTCCCTGCAAGACTTTTGTGTCGCTGCTGAAAACCCGAATCATGCAGGTATAAAAACTTTACCTCAACACTGTAATTCTTTGCTATGATTTATTATAGTTTCCATGTCAATAAAGCATTGATTTTTTAGCTAATAATTACTTAATGGTACGTATGAATCTGTCTCATTGCAGTGTTTGTGAACGGTTTATTCTGCAAGGACCCAAATCTTGTTGTGGAAGACGATTTCTATCTTGCCCGTTTCAATAAGCCTGGAGTAATTACGAACCCAGTAGGTTCCATTGTCACACTGGCTAATGTATTTGTACTTCCTGGACTTAATACTCTTGGTCTCTCTGTGGCTCGTGTCGACTACGCACCAAAGGGAGTTAATCCACCACATACACACCCAAGGGCAACCGAAGTTTTAACCGTCATGGAAGGTACTCTTCGTGTTGGATTTGTCACATCAAATCCGGATAATAAACTCTTCACCAAATTGATTTACAAGGGAGATGTGTTTGTATTCCCTCAGGGACTCATTCATTATCAAATGAATGTGGGGAAAACTCCTGCTGTTGCTCTTTCCTTTCTGAGTAGCCAGAACCCCGGTGTAAACAGAATAGCGGACGCTGTTTTTGGTTCGAAACCATTCATTGGTGATGATGTTCTAACCAAGGCTTTTCAAGTCGACAATAAAGTGGTTGATGTTCTTCATTCTCAGTACGTTTAAAATGGATAACATATTAACAATTCAGATATATATTGTTTCAAAGAAAAATAAAAAATGATCAGACATATGAATAGATTGTATATAATTGTTTATATATTTATGAAAAATCAATGAAACATACTAGTGGTGTGCCGTGGTTAATTGTCATTTATGTTCTTATATTAAGAGCTTTTCCAATGGTTAATATGGTTGTTTTATATGTAACACCATTTTAAAGATATCCTCTTATATTTATTTATTGTATTAGAAAAAATTCATAAATACAAAGATTTTAAATTTTTGATCTGCAACCCATAAATTTTTGTAACATTCGTATATTTATGTGTCTTTCATTTCTTGATAGATATATTCTTTATTTTTATTTTTATTTTTATTTTTATTTTTAAATAATTTTATTAAAGAAATGGTAACTAGGATGGGAAGACATCCTCTAAGTGAACCTATAAACATTAATTATAGAGATTTGGTTGGAGGTTCACTTAGAGGATGTCTTCTCAACACTATGACATGTCATCTTAACATTAATTATAAAGATTGGGTTGGAGAAATATTTTTGAAAAAATGGATGTGTATAAGATTTATTTATTTTTTAACATACATTCTATTAGAGAAGCTCTAAGTATAGTTAGACTAAAACCACTACCGGAGATGCTCTTCCACTTGATCTGCCACCATCCGTTTCCACCGCAATAGGTCGACCCCAACGGAAAATTGTTTCCGTACATATTGAACCCTACGAAAACTCTCGGTTTGCATCACTTGTATGTGTTGTCAGTTTGCTATTGGGTCCAGTGTAGGTTAGTAGCTATGTAGGCTGTCAGTGTACGCTAGTCGGGTTGTTTTCTTTCCTTTATATGTTGTTTTTCTGTTGCGTGTAATTGTTAAAGACAATTCACACTTTTCTTTCTGCAACAGGAATTCTCATTTTCAATTCCTTACATTGCCTAATGGTACCACATGCATCTTCAAAGACATTCAATGAAAAAAGATGATACAATACAAGCAAACAAAAAGAAAAATAAAGGTTATAGTTAAAGAACACCAGATCCATCAAAAGAAGACAGCAACAACACCTCGTGATCTAATTAAACTTGAGCAGTCCATCAAAAAGTCACCCAAATTTTCTCTTTTTCTGCTCAAGCGTCAAAGACCCATAAGTATCAATGTGGTGGTTGAGTGAGAGATATGCCCGGTGTACTGTCATTAACCTTAGTGCGAACTCTCTCGTAAATTATGAGAAATTAGGGTATCATCCTTGTCTGGTCGGTATGACTATTTTACAGGATCGTTTGTTAAATTTTTTCTAACATTGTGAAATGTCAGGTTATAATTATCATTATAGACAATACATATTAAAAGGGTTCTCATGTATAAAAATTATTTTTTTATCCGTGCTCACTGTTACTAATCAGATTCTACCGTAGTAATGCTAATACTATCACCTACATTAACGGCCTACAATTCAAATCCCAGATAGAAATTCTTTGAACATTCGGCACAACCACATTGTCAGGTTAATAGGATATTGTACAAAGATTGATGAAATACTGCATGGTTATGAGTTTATTAATCATCTCGCGCTCCTTGCGTATTTGATCGTTGTTGAGTTGAGATGAACCCTGGCGCTCCTGCAAGCACATGATAGAAAACCTCAACAAAAAAAATGTATTACTGGCAGCAAGTTGGATAGTTGTCACATAAGAAAATGTTGGTGATGCATAAGAAAATTAGAAAATAGAGTTCATGTTCTTTCTAGACCACCACGTAGTATTTGTGACATGATCAAGAGAAGGACGTTATGGACACGGGAAATCAATTTATCAACACTTGTAAGTTCACATCTGTATTATTGTTATGTTGTTTGGTCTTGGATATTTAATGAATCTTAATAACTGTCCAGCACTTGTAAAAGATTTTGCTTAGTTTTTTGATCTCATAACATAGCAATCCAACTTTATGCATGCGTTCATATGGAGTTGGCAAACAAACTTAATTGAACACTGAACCATACCATCAAGTGCATAACTCCATGATGGGATTAAGCTTCTTACGACAACTCCAACAACGCGATCATACCAAATACCAAAAATTAAAAAAAATTGGTTTTTTTTCTTGTTTTCCACGACGTGTTCTGGATTAAATTTGATCGCACGTCCAAGGAGAAAAACGTTTGTTTGAAAACGCTGTTGTAGAAGAACGTGAGTTGATACAGACGTTTGGTCTAAGAAGACGTATCTTGTTGGACGCCCCTTCATGGGAGCGTTTCATATTCTGGAACCAGACTCAACTGTACATGAGCGTTTGTATTTTGGTACGCTTCTGTGGGTGGACGTATGTTTAACGTCCACACTGATAAGCGTCTATTAAACCAACGTTGTATTGGATGAACGTTCAAATTGTGCGTTCTACTGCGTGGACGTTTAGTGATAAACGCTCTTCCTCATAAACGCTTCTATACCAGAAGCCCTTATAGAATAGCGTCCACCCACAGAAACGTTTCACGGACGCCTACATGGGAGAGCGCCTACTAGACGTTCAAATGGGAAAGCGTCTTAAGAAAACGTCCAAGTGGGATAGCGTTTATGTATAGTGTAGGGGACGTTTTGTTGTTGAAGTAAAATGAAGTACCTGTACAGTCTTCCCAAGACCCATTTCATCAGCCAATATTCCATTCAATTTATTGTTGTACAATGAAAGCATCCACTGCAACCCAACCTGCAACATATTACATGACAAAGTTGTATTACATTAAAGAATAACTGAAGCTACATAGGATCGAAAATAACTATGAGGTAATGCACAACTTACAAGCTGATAATGTCCTAATGTTCCAGCACGTAGCATTGATGGTTGCCTCATTACCTTCTCATTCACAGCGTGCGCAAGATTGTAATATCTGGACCATAAAACGTCCCCCTACACTTTACATAAACGCAAGATTGTTGCAACGCCTAGCTGGAAGAGCGTCCAATTGGGACGTTTATCTGGAGCAGCGTTTGGAAACTGGGCGTCTATCTGGAACAGCGTTGCGTGACTAGGCGTCGTCTTGGGTGAGCGCCGGGACTAGGCGTCTTCCTAATTGGCCGTTGGAATTGAAACGTTTTCCTAAGTGGACGTTTGGTGAGACGCTCCTCCAGCTTGCGTTTGGGCACACCAGCGTTCTCTTAAGTAAGCGTTAAATCATACGCTTCTCTGCTCAAACGTCTCATCAAACGCTTCTCTAACTAAATGTCCGTGTTTTGAAACGCTTTCTTAATGAAGCGTTTTGGGTTAACATCCTTGTACGAGAGCGTGCGAGTATATATGATTTTGAGACAAAAAATCCTCTGGTACTGTACGTTTAATCGCCCCAAAACTATAAACACTCACCCGTTGCGGTTGAATTTGGGCGAGGGAAGAGTAAATTTAATCTTTACTCTTTACTCCCCTCGCCCACTGCAGTTGCCCTTAATTCGTTCAAATAACCTCTAGCTAACTCAAACACACTTAACCCACATGACACACCATGCATTATTGCTGTCGAAGTTAAACACCAGGCTCCACCATTATTAGGAGATCACTTCGGTCCTCAAAGAGATTAATCATGCTTAATTAGGAATTTTAGATGGTTCGAGAACCAATCAAAAAATGTTAGACAAATGTTGAGATGTAGTAAGAGAAATAAGTGGAGGCAGAATTTTTAGCAATAAGAACGAACGTACCCACAACTGCATCCAAACGTGTCATAGTACCAACATTTAACATCTTTTCATTTATGAAAGTTTTGGGTTTCTTACACTGCTGATGAGAAAGTATCCATGACTATTTATATATCTATCTATCACCCTTCATTATTCACCATTTCATTGGTTTGCATAAACATAATTCCCGATAAGAAAGCCTCTGTGAAGCTGCAGTTATGCAGACTTGGAAGCTATTCCAATCCGTCTCTCAACTCTTTGTTTAATCTAAATCTAAATAAATTACATGCTCAAGTTGAAAAATCTCACCATCCATCATTCGGTGCTCATGAAACTTCAATAAATATTTTCTAAAGGCTGAAGAAGTCACGCTCCCTGTGCAGTACATCTTGATTATTTAATGACCGAAAAAGAACAGATTTGGGTACACTCTTCTAGTCATTTGGATCTTAGAGAATCGGTCCGCAGAATACTGGACCTAAAGAACTGTGCAAGCCTTCCCCTGAACCTCTGGAGTTGCTATTCTCTACCTGTAGTTTTGCTGAATTGTCCATAGCACCTGCTGCCAAAGCACGGGGTATGTTCCAACGGATGCTTCCCTCAGTAAAAAATGGATTCACCGACTGGTATGGATATAACGGATTCACCTGTCTCAAATTAGGATCCTGGAGGTTGCAAATACCCATGGCTGCAGGAGAATACTGCTGCCTAGATTCGCCTGTGAATTCCCTTCCTAAATTGGTATCTTCATTTCCAGGAGAATCATCAGTGACTATCACCTCACGGTTAAAACTGGTAGCAACATAAGAAGAATTTAAGTTATGTTGTGGAGCATCAGTACCTCTTTGAACCATTATATTCTTTGTGCCATGATGCGGCAAGAAGGACCCGGTTAAACCTCCCACATAGTGATTATTAACATAATGGTTCTCCGCTGGAGGTTGTGAATTCCTATGGCTAGAATGACTACGATTTCCCGAAATTTCAGAAAGTTTGACATCAACACGATTCATGGCTTCATCTCGACGACATTTGTTGAAGATGACAGAACCATTGGAAGTCATATGATATAAAGAAATAAAGTACTCATCAGTCGTTATCATATTGCCTGTAGGAAAACCACGTTGTGTCGAATAATTTGAATCTGGAGCAGTAGTTTTGAGTTGGGAAGATGAATCATCTTCCTTATTTACTACCATTAAGTTCTTACCCATCAACCGTAGCACAGGATTTGAGGGGGACTGAGTATGATGATGAGACGTTGACGATGAATTGGTGAAACCAAACTCGTGACTCGAGCAATTGCTGGAAGAAGCAAACCCCAGCTCAGTGAAGCATATCCTCAAGTTTCCAATAATCTCTACAGCAATGGACAAATACTTATCAAAATCTACAACCGAATTAGGTTACTTATCAAACTGTATAACCGCATTAGGTTAGTATGTATATGTTTAATCACAAAGGCATATGAAGGCTGCAGAGAATAAACAAATAAATTCAGTTACAGCAGCAACTACCCTCTCCAGCACCTGTCATCACGTAGTTGCAGCAGATGCCGGTGACTGGAACTTATCTATAAAATGCTGGTGACTGGAACTTATCTTTAGAAAGTTATATACTCATCCTCTATAAAATGTTGTGTAATATGCGCGATGTAATTTAAGAGAGTAATAATATTCTTTGTTATTCAATCTTTAGTACTCTTCTGGTTTTGGGTCTGGAACTTACTGGATTGCCATTTTTGGCTGCACTGAAACCACCAAGGAGAAATAATTCGGTGGAGGAAGTGCATCCAGAAGGGTTTACAGACAGAGTGGATGGAAGAGGAATTATAGAGGGGGGATGGGTTCAGCAGCAACTGATACTGAGTCACCCTTCCATTGGGTGTTTTGTGACCCATTGTGGATCAGGCTCGATAACAGAAGCATTAGCTAATGACTGTCAGATTATATTATTTCCACAGATTGGTGACCAGATAGTGAATGCTAGGTTGATGGTAGGGGATTTAAAAGTTGGAGTTGAGGTTGAGAGAGGAGACGTGGATGGTTCGTTTACTAAAGAAAGTATCTGCAGTGCTGTGAGGTTAGTGATGGACGAAAACGGTGAAGTTGCTAACAAAGTGAGACTCAACCATGCTAAATGGAAAGAGTTTTTGCTGAAAGATAATCTTGAATCCTCCTACACTGACGAATTTGTCACCAAGCTTCAGGATCTGCTATAGTCAGTACTTGTTGAGCAGTTGTTTTCCTTTTTGTTTTTGTTGCAGCTTGTGTTTTTGGTCGGCTTTTGCCTTCTCTTGTTGCGCTTAGGCGCCTCTTATCTTGTACTTCTTTTTTCTTTTTTAATAAAATTTTAACCTTTAACAGTCAAAAAAGATATTAGAGGAAAAATTTGGTGCTGAAGTTTCAAACTCAGGTCACTCATATTATCATCCAATGACTTTACCACTATACTACAATAACATCGACACCTAATAAATTTTTTAGAGTAAACTTCTTCGTATATATATTGGATCAAACTCTTTCTTCGGTAAATACGAGATTTAAGCAATTTGAATTTTATGAAGAGAAATTTGGATTTTTATTAGATATGGATATAGAATGTAATCTATCGATGCTGAAAGCTTAAAAGACTCGTGTATAAATTTTTGAAGGTTAACCAGCTGTTGGAAAATGACAGCACGTGTGTTCTATTAGTTACAAGAGTTAAAAAACAAGTAAACAGAGCGTAAGAAAACTCTATCTCCATTACTGGTCATGCTTGCCGCATGCCTCTCTATCCTTAATTTCCATCATAAGTTAAAAGAGACACACCACCTCATGGCTACATGGGACATCTCACTAGTTATCTTTAACTTAATCTAACAATAACCTTAAGCTAGTCTTAGGGCATAATTAAGCCATATCTCTCGTTCTGCAGACTCGTAAAACCAAAATGGAAGAAAATAGAAACAGAAGGAACAACATGGGGAAACTTTGCAGGCAGACCACATACCAATGCAGAGACCAGTCTTCGCAAACTTAATCATCCATGCATTCTGAACTGCAACAGCATCCCTTATTCACCTTGTTACATACCAAATCCAATCAGCAATGAAGCATTGTAGTCTCTGTTCATTTATTTTCTGCACACAAATTTTGAGGAATTCAACTGTACATACGCATCACTTTGCAATTCGCAAAGAAAAACTGTTTTCAGAAACCCTTTGTGTTCCAATATGTGACAGACCCTCTTTTCTTGAACTCACAAGGCCGGAAGTGATTCAAAGCCCTTCCCATCAATGCCATAGCTGCAAAGCTTGGAAGCTGCTTCTTCAACGCTGGCTTTGGAATTTGTGGCTTACAGATCACTCGAGCTGCTGGCTTCACTGACTGAGCTTCTTGTTGACTGTGATGCCACCGTTGAATCCAAGGGTATGATAAGGCTAGGTCCACTTGTCCCTTCATTGGATCCATGGAAGAGAAATCCAATTTTTCGAATAACACCAGACTCCTCCTATCTGATTCATTTTGGTTCTTAACGATATCTTCACTAGTTATCTTGTATCTCTTAGTTTTGGTGAAGAAGTAATCTACTTTTCTTCCAGATGATGGAAAATCACTTATTGAAGTACTTCTAGTTCCCTGAGCAAGAGAATCACATGTATTTAACTTGTGACGTTTAACCAATCTGCGTTTTGGTTGGACTTCAGGTACATAAAACTCCTCACTGGGGTTTACATACACAGGCGGCTGAATACGAGAAAAAAAAAATTCAGCTTCTAAACTGTCAGTTCTCAAGGTGCTCCTCTTACCTATTAAACCCCTTGCAGTCATTATGGCTGGAGTATGTTCACAAATACTGGGCATTACCATTTCTGTATTTCTGCTTCCAACTTCTCTAGACGAACACCAAGTTGTGCTAGCCGTAATTGAATGTTTGCCCAGATAAAAAGATCCTGTACATGTAAAAAATCCAAAGTCAATTAGAACTGATCTTTTTTTTTTTTTTTGATCAATAAAGAAGAAAAGATTAGATCAAAAAATAGGGGTACAAGTGTTGTCAAAGGCGCACAATTCATAGTGTGGGCGCCTCGACTCGCCAATATGCGCCCAAGGCCTAATATGACTTCAAATGTAGTGTTATGTGTTGTCAAAGAGGAGGGAGGCGGCTGCAAAGGCACACGATTCATAGTGTAGGGGACTCGCTTCGTGCCTCATACAACATAGAAGAGAGTACCACCCAAGATGGAATATACAGGGTAAAAAGAAACTGTACAAAAAAGGCAACCTAGCAAGAGGAACCAAAAGAGTAAAAATGCAAATTAAGGAGGCTTAAAAATACATCTCTTTCCAAATCACTATAACTTGCTGATAGCAGACATCCACAAATTCTTCGAATACCAGAGCCCAAGAGCACATAGATTGTGCATTTAATGACATCAATCAAACAATTACAACTGATATATTATGATGAGTTCTTCATTAGGTTTTCAGGAAAACCCAAAATCATAACGTATTTTGCAACCAAAAATTAGAATACTCAAACTAATAATAGTAATAACATCCTTAGTGAGCTGAACTAATGATTTTTTCCCCCCTTTTTCTCCTAAGAAAACCCAAATTAGGGGGGTTTTCAATCACAAAAAAAAAAAACTTTTTAAAGATCAAACAAACATCAAATTGGTTAACTGATAAAGAGATAACTTTTGAGCATAAAAAGAAAATGAAAATCATGATCATAGTGAGAGTTGAGAAGTACCTCCAATTGAAATTTAACCTCCTTGGATTCCAAGGTTAGTCTAGATAATACTGTAAAAACCAAGACGTTATTTCTCTCTAGAAATGCACGCAATTAAAAAAGAAAGTGGTTCCAATTTTGTTGGAAAGAAACTCTTGATAGATTATAATATAACGGAAAAAGATAGACCCAGCGGACACAAGTAAAATTGCCCATTTGCCACCCACGTTGGGCAAACTCAATTTCGAACAACAAATTTAATTAGTGGGACCGTTTTACATATAAATATAAATATTCCTTTTAAGTTAAATGGACACTTTTTTTGGAAAAATATATGCGTATAATATATTTTTTCCTTTCTTTATATTAACTATATATTAATATCAATCAACCATCAATATTATCAATACTTTTATTATATAAGGAAGAATCCTTTAATTTAACGTGGTGATAATATAATTAATTAATCTTTCTCACCAATACTTAGAAAATAGACCGTCACGTTGACAATCAAATGAATAGACACATCTTTTAGCAATAATGAAGCAGGAACAAAACACCATAATTTAATAGAGAAGAGGCATGTACAAGCAAATATTAGAAATTCGAATAAAAATTAGTTTGGGTTAGTTAGAATTACGAAATTGTGAAGGGTTGTGTCTATTCATGAAACTCTTTTAATTAAAATTTGAAACTTATCCTTAAGAGATATGTAACTTTTCATGAAGAGACTCTCTTCGATGTGATTTTTTATGAAGAGACTCTTTGTTCTTTTCTAAGAGTCACCAATTAAGTATATAAATTCTACTCTTAATTCCTTTTAGACACAATCTGATTTCACTAGCATTTTTTTTATTATTGTCATAGTATTGAAAAAGATAAGTACTAAATTTGGTTTGTCGTTTCCTTGAGTTTTGAGTGGTATTAATCGAGGAAGAAAGATCGTTGTAGCATGGGATAAGTTTTACAAGTAAGACCATTAGCATCGGAATAGGGTAAATTTATATTAAGGACATGGTATGCAATATTCGACTCTATCTATACATGTTTTTTATTCTTCTTTTTTTTTCGTAATTCGGATCAACATCGGTTGTATAGAAAAAATTTCTCCAACAAAAAAGTCAGATTGTTAATAGACACACTTAATTATCAAGAGATGTCACTAAGGAGATTGTCCGCGCATGCGCAGACGTAAGAGACTTGTGTATAATATAATTAAACAACTAACAAAACTAACTAAACTAACTATTTATAATATAAAATAATTTTATTGGCCAAGTTTAGGCCAAGCAGCCAAAGCAGAATCGATCGTTCAAGTTTAAGTCGATCGGTTTAAATTAGGACAGAACCTTTAAATGCTCAAATTTAAATATTGTTCATCTTATTTTTCAATTTGAGGGTTCTATTGTAGGTGGTAATGGAAAAATTTCTCATGTCTTTGCTCTAACACACCAAAGAGAAACACATCAAACTGTAGGAAAACATAGGGTTTCCTAGTTTGGGTCAATTTCCATATTAAGATGGGTTTCCTAATTGACCAAGGTTTTCCAGTTGTGATGGGTTTCTTATTCTAAGGAGACTAATAATATTTGAGAATCAAGTTTGTGACTCCTTTATAAGGATGTCTAGGCTATGAGTTTAGCTATGTGAGGAGTTCATCCCACCTCTTGGGGTGGATGTGAGAGACGATTATGGTGGAAGAAGTACATCATTATGGGTTTATGAAATGCTCATCGATGTTGGAAGATATGTCGTTATGGAGTATTCTCATTTGGGATGTTGGTAAGACATCGAGTTTGTGGAGAAGATCATCTTGGTGATGTTGGAGTAAATTATTGGTATTGAGCAGAAGGCGTCCATGAATAACTTATGTCAGAGTGTGCAGAGAAGATCATCTCGTTGTGGTAGATAATGTGGTAAACATTATCTCGTTTTGGATGAAGACACTACTTTAAAGTTATAGAGCGTTTGTGAGAGTTTCTTGTGTTCGATCATATTGTGGTGAGTCGATGGATTGATTAGTCAATCATATGTGTAATTCTCAGTTGATGGTTCTATAATAAAGAAAGAGATCATAGGTGGATGTAGAAAATATACACACATTGTGTATATTGTTGAACCACCTTAAATCCGTGAGTACTTTACTTGTTATATTTGTTTATGACATACACATATGTTTATGTCATCTTTTTTATGACTTGATATGTATATATTGTTGAACCACCTTAAAGAGGTTCATAAAGCAATCTGAAAAAATCTAGGATTTCTTGTTGGTTAATTTGTTTCCGCAAAATTAGCATGTAGACGACTCTGAACCCCAACATAAACATCTTAGAGCATCTATAATGGGTAGTATAAAATGTTATAGTTAGCATTTACGACGTGTTTGGATGGTAACATTTCCAGAAATCAGATTTCCCGAGATGGGGGAACTCTAAACCCACTGATTTATATAGGATTTGAATTCTCCTACTTTAAGGGAATCATATTTCCAACCCCCCCGTATTCCTATTTATCAAACATGAAAATCGAAATTGATTCTATTTTGTCCAACCAAACACACCATTAGGGTGCGACAATGAAAATGACAAAATACTAAATATATTATGTCTCGTAAACTGAAATTGTATATATACCATTTTGATATAACAATTTCAATATTTGATCAAGCATATTTTGAAATTAGGGGTGTTATCCATCACTAATTAATATTCCGTAATTATAAACATCGCACGATGTTTCATACATTTTTTATATATTAATTAATATAAAAATATCTGACAAATCTAAGGATGAATTCTTTTTTTTATATCTAACCCATAATATAAGATTTCAAGACAAAAATAGTAAATTTTATATTGATTCCGTATTTTTAGATTGCATGGCTAAAATACCCTTCACCCATTTATTTTTACTAAGAAAAAATATTTACTAAATTTACGGTGCATTAATTTGTTAGCTTTATTTTCAGTTATGGAAGAATTTTATCACAATCCAAAATTTCACGGTGAACTCTCTTTCTTATAAATCTTTTTCAATTTCTATCTCAATCAAAAATCTTTCAAGATTCTCTCTCAAAATTCCTTTTAGTAAATTTATCATGTTCTTTAGTTTTGATCTTTATTATTGGATTTTTTTTTAATTTAATAATTCAAGAGGAAGAATAGATGTCAAAGTCTTGAAAGGTTTAGCCATGAAACTCAAGGTTTAACAATGGAACACCATAGATAACCTCTTGATCATACTGATGCTGCATCTTTTTTGTGTGTAATTTGTTCTTTTATATATATATATCCTCATACTCCTAATGAGTTTCTGGAATGTATAGAACTTGAATACGACTACCATTAGTGTTAGAAAATAAAGTAGGAACGACACATGTAAGATGATTAAGAAAGAAGCAGTGAAATTAAAGAAGGATGAGAAGCATGCAATCAAAACCATAATAAAATAATAGGACGGGACGTAAATGACAGACTGAGTGAATTTCTGCACAGCTGACACGTATGATCGGGAAAGTAACAGCATTAAATGCATATTGTACGGGAAAGTAAAGTAATAATTACTTTACTGACACATAAGGTCGGGACATACATCGGTATTCAAGGAGGAAAGAGCACGTGTAAACCATGCAACGAACGCACCACGGATTTCAAAGGATGAAGAACACGTGTAAATCATGCAAAGAGCGCACCAAAGAGAAAACATGATCTGTCAATCTTACAAATATCCCGATAGTAATATAATAAGAAGAACGACAATGGATCGGGACAAGTAAGGCTCGTTACTATGACTATAAATAGAAGAGAACATTCACTGGAGAAGGGGTTGGAGAATGGGAGGAAAAAAGGAAAAAAGGAAAAGAGAAAAAGAGATTAGAAGAAGAAGGTTTATTAGGTATGATAAAGGATTCATTGAAGAGAAACTATGAATCTATGTAAATTCCTTAGGAAATGTATTTGGAATTGTATCTTGGATCATATTTCTGATCTGTCCTCCATTAAATCATAAAAACGTTTATTAAATTGATATGTCTTTGAATGATTCTGTGTATCAGCTTATTATGCAATTTTCAAATTATTGGTTGTTAATGTCAATGTGAAAACTGACATAAACAATTAGTAGTAAACTTCTTTCTTATGCTCTGAATAGTTATTCTCACCAAACTAGCCGTGGAGATGACATATGGTCGATGACTCGATGCGTTAGATTAATTAATTTGCCAGTGATAGTTGAGTTTTTCTCACAAAAAGTAATTGATT
Organism: Papaver californicum; assembly: GCA_023531435.1. Classification (NCBI taxonomy): domain Eukaryota; kingdom Viridiplantae; phylum Streptophyta; class Magnoliopsida; order Ranunculales; family Papaveraceae; genus Papaver; species Papaver californicum. Next base: position 1,283,383 of record JAJJMC010014238.1, on the reverse strand, counting down.
CCAAAATTTGAAAATTGTGATTATCACTAAACTATGGAAACAAAAAAAAATCAGTGGTAATTAATATTTTTCTGTGATAATTGAATTTTTTCCACAAAAAATAATTAATTCTGAAATTTGAAAATTATGATTATCACTAAACATTGAAAACTAAAATTTTCAATGATAATTAATATTTTTCAAAATTAAAACTCGTGAAAATGGGTATTATCTCTGAATTTTTAGTAATAAGTTATGATAATTGTGATTGTTGCAAAGCGTCACTTATTCCGAATTTCAAAAAAATGTGTTTTTCACTAAAGGGTAAAGGGTGAAAACTAAAATATACAAAGTCAAATAGTCAAAAACGGTGAGCTATTTTAGGGAGGTTGTATTTACTTAAATATCTTACGGTTAAATAGGGTGGATAAAGAACGGAAAAAATCTCAATTGTTAAGAATATATAGTGAAGAATACAAAGAAACTACATCACAAAAACTATAAAAAAAAATAGTTAGGTCAACAGAGTCTCTCACAGTCAACCTTTGGTCTAGGTACCATTGCCTAAATTTCAGATAACTTGGTATCAAAGTTCGTAATTGGACAAAATCTGAGTACTAAAGTACAAATAGCCCTAAAAATTTATAGGATGTTTTAAACCGATCCTTGGCCTTATTTTAAACTTTCCATTATATGATAGCATTTGTCCACTGTAGCTAACACCCAAATTTATTATTTTGAGTTGTTATATTTAGCATTTTAGAATAGTTTTTGCACTTTATTATTGTGGATGCTCTTAGATATAACATACAAAAAAAGAGAAATAGTGATAACCGCTAACTAACACACCAAATAGAAAGATAACACGTGTGAATAAATATTAAAGCAACATAGTTTGGAGTGTGTAAGCTAAGTGAAACTAGGGGAATGACTCGTATATGGTTTGATATGATTCGATCCACGTTCTTAGAGCCCCTTCAGAACCTTCTCTGGTGCCATGGAAGCTAGCAATTCATTGGGTCGGGCTCATTGCTTAAGATTTTTGTCTTCGATTCGTTCAAATACTCTCATATTTATAGGGAAGGCAATACATTCGAAGATTTGTTGAATAAATTGGGAGATTCTACTGGTTACCAATGGTGGGATGAGCCACTAACGTTTATTCATTCCTTTTTAGGGAGTGACAGATCGAGTTTATCTTCGTACAAACTTACTAACTTTCTTATCTAGGTAACACTAAGGCTTACTCTTATCATCCTTCACAATTCAACATTCACAGCTATCCACGTCACCTTGATCAAGGTCTAAGCACTATCGTGATTCAAGGTTGAATCAAAAAAACGTCTAATGATTTGGCGCAGAAAATTGGAGCCGTCAGATTTTAACATTTAAAGAAAATCTGATGGTTAATAATAAAAACGCTTAATGGTTGTGCGCAAATATAGCATAACCATTAGATTTAAACTTCTGAAATAAAATCTAACGACTCAGATTTATTGCGCCAAATGATTTGGCGCTAAAAATAAAATTTGGAGCGCCAAACCATTTGACGCCACATAGTTGATTCCAGATTGCATTCAAGAAACTCCTTGAACGCAATCTGGAATCATAACTTTAGGCAACCCTTTTTGCGTTGAATCTTAAATGTTGAACTCCATAAGAGAAAGTCTAAGAGTTATACCTCGCTCAGGATATATAGTGTGTATGCCACATAGAGACCTTGATGTTGGTCTTTTTCATGCCATCCATCGAATCCCTATTTCAAAAGCATCGAGGCAAGGTCCTTCGGCTCCTTACACTGAAACATTTTTAGGTTTTCTTTTTTGTTTTTCTCTTCCCTTCTTTAAGAAGTCTTGGCCTAGTCCCCCTCTTTCTTTCTGTCTTCTTTGTTTTTTATTATTAAAATTTTCTTATGAACTTTATTTAAAAAGAATAATTTTAAAAATGATTTTGTTTTGATTCTGCCATATCATTTTGCTCAGGTAAATGTGAATAAAATTTTATGAACTATGCCACAAAAAGATAAGAAAGATGTTACCGTTCTTTATCCAAAAACTCACCTCTACCGTAGTTCTAATTTTAATGACAACAATGTTAATAGATAAAAAAAAATTTATAGAACCAAAAAAAGAAATCTAATTTTTTTTATAAACTCGGTCTTTAAATGTGGGACAGAGAGAATAGTATCTAAACCTTGAGATAGAAGTTAAGAATACTGAATCCCACAATCAAAACAGAAAACATAAAAGCTCAGTGGCTTACAGCCACAATACAAGCATAAAAAATAAAGGTAGTTTGTGACTGAACATTGGAGACTAGTATTTCTAATTTCTCTCGAAGATTGACAAATCTATCGTCGGTTTACCGGTTTTGGCTCAAAAGATGGTACAAATTCAGGCGACTAGTATTTCTAATTTCTTGCTTAATATAGTGAAAAAGATTAATGAAAAGCTCAACCAAAATGCATCTGAACTTCATAACATGCCTAGAAATCTTTCTAGGATTGCTGATGCTGTAACAGCATTTATGCGTGTCCTTGGATCAGCTAAGGAGACTCTAAGGAAGATCCTTATAACCGGAGAATTCAATGAGTTCCCAGATGAAGGAAATATGCACTGCACTGCTCGGTTATCCGAAATGCTTGATATATATTCTGCTGAACTGGAGTCTAAGTCTCCATGGAATAACAATAAATATAGTTTTTTGACAGAGGAAGTTAAGGTTTTAGGGGAAACGAAGGGTATTGGCCTTCCTAACTTTTTACCTCGTGCAGCTTTCCTCACTATCTGACAAAGAAGAATTGAGGTAGTAGCAGAGACTCCAGTTGAGTTTGCACAAAAGGTTTGGAGTTATGTGGAGGATGTGTTAATAGCAGAGACTCCAGTTGAGTTTGCATAACAGGTTTGGAGTTATGTGGAGGATGTGTTTGTGCGCGTACTCACGATAAAATCTGGAAGCTACCCATCTTCGATCTTTTACTAGATGGGCAGCTCATAACCTTATGACCAAGGTAAGGAATGAATCTATTGAGCGGGTGAAGGAGATTGTGGAAATGGAGAAAATGGCTGACTACAGTCGTAATCCTGATTACATTACAACATGGACTTAATAAGTGAATTTATCCAGTTGAGGCATCGTTGCAGCATCAGCAATTCAAGGATGTCATGAATGATGATTCAAAACCTAAAAAACTCAACTTTGAAATGTTGGGAGATGTTGAATTTGGTCATCTCACAGACACTCAGGTTGTTCAACAGGCATTCGATATCAGGATGAGACTGATGGCGTATTGGAAGATCGTTCTCAGGAGGTTGACTAGCGTTATAGGTTGTTTTTATTATATACGCTTAGTTAAAAGAATGTTTTTTGATACACCTAGGACATGGATTCTATATGAACCAATGGATCGTAACAAGTCCTTACTACTAGCTGAATCGTTTCCCATTGGTTGAGCGATTAAAGGAAGCTTACTTTGGTCTCTCGCTTAAAGCTACAGGTTTCACATTCGTTCTATTCTATCTTTTCGAGGAACTTGCTTTTCTCTTATTCTACCAAACTTGCTGATTTCAATAAAAGGTAATTTAAACCTCTTCCCTGAACTGAGGTTTCGGGTTTGCCTCAAAAGCTAAGCACGCGGTAGGTTACCCCAACTGGGTGCGCCAAACGCGCGTTTCTCCATAAAGAAGTACTTCCAGCATTTTTATTTACAGCATAATATAATAAAAGATGGGTACTGCAGCCTTCTCTCGGATGTCGTTTTCTCGCGTTCTCGTCCGTTGTCTTTCCGGCCTTTACCTAATTCGGTTCCTTCCTTTTCATGATTAATTAAATTTTATATTATTAAAATAAAGCAAAAGCTACAGAATTGAATATGCTTCGGCGCGTAGGATTTTTGGTTACAAAATGAACTAGAAGTAGGACCAAACTGAGAGTGAGCAACATAGACAAAGATGGATTTGTGAATGAGCAGCGTGGTGGCGTGCTTACCCGCGACTGGTTACCCCTACACTGAAGGAAACACTTTAGAAGACTGAGTCATTTCCGAACTAGGAACAACCCGGTTTTCCAGGGATCAGGGTTCAATGGATAGATCCATAGGACCTAGAAGGTGAATTAATTCAATTGCTCTCAATAGGAAGAATTCCCATATGAGTGTTGCTGATCCGAATGACGCGACTTCACGAATCGCAATGCCAGCATGAGACGCTACACCCTATCCAAGAGACAAAAGTCCCCTTTCCCAACCTTGCTAAGCCATTTTAAAGTCATACCAATTCGAAGGCACTCCACTTTAGCTACTAAGTATAAGGGGCTTAATCTTTATAAAAGGTGAATTGTTTAAAGGTTCGGGGCTTTCGATAAAAGTAAGGTTGATAGTTTGACAGTTCATCTGCTCTTTACTGTTCAAAATCTGGTTAACAAGGATATGGAGCAAGACATTACGAGCGAACTCATGGCTGGACCCAGTGGGTTTGGAGTTTAACAGAAAGATGATCACTTGACGTAATTCTGTATTTATTTTGTTAGCGTGATGCTGACCGGCATTTTCAGGCACCCTCATAACGGCGTGTTGCTAAAATCCCCATCTTCAGTAGGCACAGAAGAGCAAAGCCACTAATAAAGCAACCAAGAACGAACCAGCCAGTCTGCAAACTATGAGAACCACTGGATGGAGCTACAGCTGGACCATTACCAAATCCCATTGGAGAAGGTGTTGGAGCAATAGACATGTGCTAAACATTAGGACATCCCTTATCCAGCTGTCTAACATGCCTAATCCAAATACAACCCCTTCAAAAAATTTGCATTCAGTAACATATATCTGTGAGCAATTAATAGTATTGGGCTTACGAGTGTTCTTTAACTAAGTTTAGTTTGACTTGAGTTGAGTGTAGGGGTGAGCATTCGCGGATTCTATCCTGTCCAATCGTATTTTTATAGATGAGTAGTGCAAGGACCGAACGTTAATAGGATGGATGTGGATGGATTTTTTGAAATCCAACGGATTACGGATTGAACCCGGATCCAATCTTGAAAATCCGTTGGATATCTGGACCCGTTAGATTAAGAACATTTATATAATTTTTCGAAAATTGGGGATAGGTTAGGACTTCTTATTTATTTAAGGATTATATGGTTTCATTTTGTATATGATAAGATGGTGCATGTTGCAGGGACTTGTTTTCTTGGGGTGTTGTCCATTGCACTTTTATATTTATACATATATCTATATATATGATGTGTAGGTTTTATAAGAAGTCATTTTTATTGACTTTATTTCTCTATTATAAATTTTAATTATAAAACAAATCCTTTGGATCATCCGCATCCAATCCGTACATCTGTGCATCTATTGGATGCTGGATTGAATTAGATGCGGATGCCAAATTTAAATTTGTAATGAATTAGATTGAATGCGGATGAGGCGAAAACCGGCTCATAGCTCACCCCTAGTTGAGTATGTGTATCTGAAGTCTCAACCAGCAAAGCCTATACTCAAGTCAACAATTAACAATGATATAGGCCCAGTTACTGGACTTCTTATTATGGACCCTCCATACACCGAGGCCTATCATAAAAGCTACCAAAAATTACATAAGTAGGCTTATTGGTTTTTTTTTTTTTTTTTGCAGATGACTGTAAATTTTTACAACTTTTTGAAGATTTTGAGAAACTTGTTGTTTGAGAGAATTTAAGAGAGTCTTTATAAGTTCATAAACTTTGAGAAACTCTCAGTGATTTTCATAAGAGATTTGTAGAGACTAATCTCATTGATTTGTAGAGAGTTTTTACATACTACTGTAGAGAGAAAAAAATATTAATCAAATAATAAAAATATCTCTAATCACCTAAAAAATAATTAAAATTCATTTAATTTTTTATTAATTAATATGATAGTACAAAAAACTTGATAAAAATAAACAGTAACAATATTTATATATTTTAGTACGATACAAAAATATATCATTTTATTTTTCTTGTTATGTGCTTTCATTTTCTTTAATAATTTTGCATATTTTTTATTTACACATTCTTTACAAAAAATGAAAAAAATTTAAATAGAGAAATTGGTCGTGTCGTAATCAACCAAAATAATCAAGTTCTTACTCTCTAAAATAGATTTAAATACAGGGATAAAAACAAGTTCGTTCTCACAGAGAGGCAATTAAATTGTTATCTACTTTCAATTACGTGAGTGACAGGGGGGGTTTTGTTATTTTACTTAAACTAAATTAAACTAACGTAAATTAAAGCAAATTAATAAAACGTAAATCAGGGATGAGAAGTATTGGTTAGAAAATTCGTCGTCCGTTTTCCAACATGTTATTAATCAAAGCATACTCAACATTCATGCATTAGTAATACCAAAAACCCTAAAGTAGCCAGTTATCTCGTCTACTTCAGCAAAACTCCTAATATCATCAAAGAATGAGTACCTCCACCCTTTGAATTCTTAGCACCGGATAACCTGAGTGAGTACCTCCACTCGAGTTCAATCCAATGATAGCTATGGTCTTTGTGAGTTGAGGTTAATCTAAGTAACCCGGCGCAATTCGCCACTCGGATTCAACCTAGGTCAAGCTTCTACACATACTTGCATGGCAATTTTAAGTATCGTTAACAAATATGTTATACTACCTATAACCGGAGTCCCTCGACAGATTCGACTCTTAGAACTCCAGTTTAGTTGTAGATATCAATGCCTATTTACCTGATTTTGGACTCAAACAAATCAGCAATCAATCATATGTAATACTATAATCAGTAGAACATGAACGATATTAAGAATAACATGAAATTATGAGCATGCGCCATTCAATCAATAAACATGTTTTCTAACTTCATATAACATCCCTAACCAATATAGAGGGTTTAGATCATCATGTGTTTCTCAAAACCCATGGAAATCAATAAAGAAAATACAATCAAACCCGGAAAGATAGTGAAGAATTGTTTCTGCAGAATCGCATGTATGAAAAATTGGCCAGCCTTCAAGTTGCGTTGTCCCCTTTTTCTTTGCTGTGTTCTTGCGCCTCCTTTCTTCTTCTCAAACCTAATCTCCTGTATGATAACGTGAACTAGATGATGTTCTATTTCCATCCAACTTCTCCCTCTTATACGTGAGGGAAATTCCAGCCCAACCGAGAATCCTTGCGTTTTTAGCTTTCCTTACGTGAGTAGACTTGTGTCCTGCCTTGTATAGTAAACCTGACCCCCAAATATCCCTTGGACCTCCAATATGTGCTATAGCTACCTCCCCCAAAGGCTTGCCACGAGAAAGGCCTGGCTTCTTTTTATAGAACTTGAGTTCGCCACTTTCACAATCCTAGTGGAATTAGGAAATGTGCTAAGTTTCCTTATTCCATCCCAACAAGATATAGCAACTCAATATTCTTTCCTAATCCCATATGACTTCCCCAAGCTAGATACTACTCCACCAAGGATAGCCACTAGTCCACCAAACCACTCTAGCACCTCCAACTAGCCACTTAGCACCTTAGCACTTTAGCACTTGCGGTTCAGCCAACTTAGCGCCTGGGCGCTAGCAGCACAAGCTAGTTTGCCACCATGTGGCTTTGCCCATAACTTCCTCATACGAGATCAGAATGACCTCGTTCTTTCGCCGTTGGCTTCGTAATTCAATTTTCTACACTGTGGAGGATGAAAGGCCTAAATAAAGCAGAGTTTTACTGGCTCCTCGGTAATTCTTCTCATACAGCTCCATTCAGCAGGTTTCTGAACTGTAACCTGAAAAGACAACTAAACTTCGAAAGTAATAATAAAACATAGTAATTCACTCAAATATACCAAATAAGGGTCAAGAAAAACTACTTAAAATGTATGATTTATGCACCTATCAGAAATCTCTCAAAATATCACATATTTTGGAGAGACTTCTCTCAAGCCTATTTCAACTAAAAAAGTTTCTCAAAAATCCAAATCCATGATTTTAAAGTTTACTTCCAATAACAGAGAATTTGATAGATTTTCAGAAACTCTCTATCCAATAACAAAGATTTTCAGAAATTTATAAAGAGTCTATATCCACTAACAAGGGATTTCATATCTCTCCACAAATCTCCAAAAATCCTAATAGACCACCCCTTGTAAATATTAGACAGGATCGTAATACCACACGGTGCCGATACGTAGTTATTATCATCTTGTGAATTCTATAGCCATCATGTTGTTTTAGGACTTGCCATGCCAGATTATAGCTTCACACACGGTGTTTTGGTGTTTGGTCAAGACTGATTGAATGAATAACGAACTAGTGATAAATATTCAAAATCCTTAAATTTGAATATTTCTTGGTATTTAGCATTAATCTAGGGTCTAAAAATAAAATTCAAAATCTAAATCCAGATTCCGGTATGTATGTGCATGCGTGGTCAATGGACTGTTGACTTATAGTCAACCTCACCATTTAATGGATAGTTATTAGGTAAAGTTAGATTTTGAATTGAATGTAGACTAGAAAAGAAAAATAAAGTTTTTTATTGATTATATTTCCTCCAGACAGGTGTTTCATTTCATATCAAGTAATGAAAAAGTACACTTTGGGTCCATCTGACTATAACTGTGTGTGTGATTTTCAAACTTTAAAACTTCTTATTTCATTGTTGTTGATAAAATCAAACTTAAAAACCTCATTTAAGTTGAATTGGATATTCTTAAATGATTCTATATGAAATCAAATTTGTCACTACTACAAAAGAAAAAAAAAATTATTTCTAGGATTCTTCAAGAAAAAATGTCCAAATAGTGCTCCTCAATAAATAAAGCACGAGCTCAAATCAATGACAGGATGTAAAATTATACTCGATTCGTCCCATATATATATAGGCGAAATTTATCAATTCTCTTAAAATAAAATAAAAATAAATTTTATAAATATCTATCACTTTTTTTATTTTACCTTTTATTTTATTTTCAAAACAAAAAATATAACTTATTTATTATAATACTTATACATAATAAATAAGGTTATACGTGGAAAAGATCATCTTAAAATTGGGGTCCTCTTTTTCTTTTTGAAAGAGAAGAGGAGAATCCAATTCTATTCGCGGAAGCATTGGTAAAATTCTTAAAACTCTCTCTCCTATAAATAAAAATTAAAATTGTTATTATCGATGCAGATAAAATTTAAATCTACATATATTTTTCTAACAAATTTAAGACTACTATAAAAATTTTCTCAAACAAATTTAAGGCTACTATAAAATAAAACATTTTTTACCGATGAATTCACATACTTGATATTTTTCATATAATTTAATAACCCCTGTAGTAGTCATGAATACTAATACTTTGGGCCTTTGGCTAGTTCTTTCTAATGTATTTTCAAATTCACAAATCTTTTTTTTTTATTAAGTGTTTGAATAATTCCAATAATTTGGCCATGGGCAACATATTACTGCAAGTGGAGTGGCCCTATGGGACTTCGTCAAGACGTCCACACCACACTTTCTCAAGGGAGACATGGCTCCAACATGAGTAAAATTCATTCAAATAAGCTCAAAAGGAAGATGAGTAGAAATTTAATAAGTCATACATATTTCATCTCCATTTCTCTAGAATTGTATGTGTGTTGAGTGATCTCTTTCTTTCCTCTCTTTGGGAAAAAAAAATGGAAAAAATTTACTTCAAGTTTAACTTAAGCAAGCAAGACTAAATGAGAATACATGCATCATGGAGATTAATTTCCATGCACTTCAACAGGAATTGGAATTTCTACTGCATTGTCTCTTGTATGTCTCTTGAAATTGAATCGGTCTAAATCAAATTTACAAAGAAAGAAGAAAAAAAGAAGTGAATTAGTTCTTTTTTTTTATCTCAACTCTTAAGAAAAACTAAGGAATATTTGAACTAATTCAGAAGTCAGGATTTAGAGAAGCTTCATTTTCTTTTCTAGGTTGCTTCCATAATTCGTTATATATCCATTGGTCATCTAGAATTAAAAAGAGGTATGTTCGTTCATGTATCATCTACTATTTACGTTTTATTATAGCTTTGAAAGGAATATAATGTGTTTGCATGTTTTGGACATGTAAATGATTTCAACTTCAAGAGTGGACAAATTGGAGAAAAAAGATTTAGTTGAACACTACTTTTGGCAACATAATGTTCCCAAAAGCCAAAAGAAAAATCAACATCAACCATGCAGCACGTACACAGAATAAAACGTGGTACTGTACGTTTACCATATTTTTCCATACTTTTCCACATTGTTTTTTTCTGTAATCGAGCTTTAACAGTTGACCTCATGAACCTTCGTCTCCAATTCCAGATGCATCATTCATAAATGTCAATATGCAAACACTCTAAACTCCCCGCACAACAAAATTCTCAGAGACCGTTTTAGTACGGATTTTTATTTTTTTGATTTAGAACCGTGGCTTAAGAGACCAGTTATCAATTAGGAATAGCTTACAGTAAAATCTCGATAGAATAGTAATTTTCAAAAAGTATTATTTTGGTGAAATTATTATCTTATGTATTACTAATATAGTCCTTTGGTCCTAACCGAGACTAGAATAAAAAAGATATATGGATATATAAATTGAGGGTTAATAAATAAAATACTATTACATATTTTGGGAGTACATATTTTAATTTAATTTTTCCACCATCATATTTAAGTGGATAAATGTCAAGAATTATCATTAAGGTGAATGCAAGTATTAGAGATGTAAATGTGTCAAATTATATTTTTTCCTTAGGTATGCTAGGATTATTATTTTTCCTTTTTTTGTAGGAGAGGGGTGAGAGAAAAAAAAATTCTTCCAACTAAGTACTATATTTAAATTGAATAATACAAATTATGGTCCAAAAATATATTCTATAATTGAAAGGCGCGTGCTACCAATTGTAGTCTGACCATCAAGAACCGCGTACTTGGTTAGTTAGATAGAATCTACAATTCTTTGGGTGGTCAAAGTGTGATTAATTCACTAGCAAGTGAAACTAATTGGCAACAACCGAAATATCCATAGGTAAATTAAATTTTATGAATCATGTATGAGACTAATGCAGTTCATCCAAGAATTTAAGTTCATCTATCGATTACCCTTCTGAATCAGACTCATATATTGTGCTTCTTTCATCCTTGAAAATATGTTTTTTTTTCCCGTGTTTGCACAGTTTTTAAGGAAATGAAGAAAAATAATATTAATTTTTAGAATTTTTTCTATTTATACCCTTTCCAATTTAAGAAAACTTAGAAGTGACAGATTTTTAAACTAAAGACTGAAAATTTGTACTCCCTCCGTTCCATTTAAGATGAAGTTTAAAAGTTTTCACGCAGATTAAAAAATAAAGAGAAATATAAAAAAATTTCATCTATGCCTTTGAAAAAAGTCTTCAACCATTAATTGTTATTAGTGTATTATAAATAAACTTATAGTTCCAAGACAAAATGTTAGTTATTATTGTGAAAAATATAAAAACTATCAAGTAATGTGGAACAAAAAAATAACCCTAGAGTATTATCTAAAGTAAAACGGAGGAAGTATATTTTATATCATTGGAATAAAAATAAAAAAATTAGCGCAATGAATATAAACATGACTACCAAATTATATATATTCAATAGAATAAATTTAACAATACTAGTTGTTTCGAAAATACATGACATAAAAATAGAAAGTATCACTTAATTTAGGATAAAAATTCCAGACACAAGATATTGGGGCTATCCAATGATGGGAAGTTCACAGTAAAATCCTTATACTCGGTTATTAATGAAAGCGATAATGATAGTAACTTCCCTACGAGTTTCGCATGGAACTCGAAGATTCCTACGAAGATGCAGTTCTTTATGTGAATGGTTGTGCATAGAAAGCTTAGCACTATAGAATATGCTTATCAAAAAAAGGGTTGATTTACATAATTTCCGCATTATGTGCGGTTGTATGGCAGAGAAGATTAATCATCTTTTGCTTCATTGTAAGATTGCTCAACTATCAAAGCTGGAGCTGGAACCATCTTCCCAATCATCCCAGAAGAGGCAGAGGCACTAGCTCTGTTGGAGGCTGCTACTAGGGCCAAAACAATGAGATATACAAACTTTTGGGTGCAAGGGGACTGTCAAAGAATCATATTTTTTACAACTGGTATTAGAAATGCAGTGGAATAGAGGAACCAAGCCATTATAAATGAAGCTGTGAAGATCCTACAATCTTGTGACAACTTTTTGGGTTTACTCTTTATGCATAGGAGTGGAAATAGAGTGGCTGACAAAATAGCAAAAGAGGCAAGGACACAGGATTTTTACAGACAACATTGAAATGTCACACCATCTTTTATTTCATATTTATTTGTTTTAGATAGACAGAACATGTTTTCTAATTCTGATCACCTGAGTGAGAGACAGAACTTGTCGGAGGAACATCATATTCCAGGCCACACTGCCGGAATAAGAACAACCAACGGACAATCTTCTCAATGTATTTCCTTTTGAGTTTGTTTTTTATATATATCAAAGATCCAATTCACAAAAAAGAAGAAGAAAAGATTGCTCACAAAATTTGGCCTAGGTTAATTCCAAAAGAGGGCTGGTATTGGGTGTTTCGTGAAGCTCTAAATCAGTTAGCTTGGTGTTGGGTATATAATGGATTGTCATCGCAAGGAAATATTTTATGATAGTTCATTCAACTACAGTGTCTTGGGTTTTATGGAACGAGCAAAATAAAAAAAAATTCGACCAAAGTTACTTGTCCAATACAAATGAATATCTGTCTTTGGAAGCTCGATCTCTTATGTTAGCTTGGGCTAACGCTGTAGGAATCAAACTGCATATCAATTTATCACATGTTGTTTTTAATTGGGAAATCTTATTTGTATAATTCATGTAAATTTTTTCTTTTCTTTTGGGATTTTTGTAATCTACTTCTTGTAGTTTGGACATTTTTCAAATCTAATTTATCTTCCTTTTCATCAAAATAAAATTTGGGACAAAAATTTAAAATAAAAAAAATTATTTTCACAAATAGAGGCAATAGTATTATTATAGCATAGACCGCTCTTATCTCCCTAATAGAATACTCCCTCTGTCCTAAATTAGTTATATTACAGTTTTATTTTTGTTCTGATTTAGTTGTTATAGTTTATATTTTCCCCTTTTTCTTTAGGACAAGTCCTATGCACACCTTTCAAATGGGTTATTTGTCCATCCACGTGGATGGACAAATATGTTTCTCCACTATGGTAAACTAGCAAATTTGAAAAGAATGATATATTTAATTGTATTTTATGTGACCTTTAACAATAAATAATTTGTTTATATATGTTTAGTGAGGTTTTTAGATATTATAATATATTTAGTAGAACCCTTGTATAATAAAAGTTGGTTAAATTAACTAAAAAGTAGGAGAGATAAATATAAAATAATTAATGAGAGACAAAGTGTTTATCGCTAGAGAAAAATTGTTGATCGCGCGACTTACTCTTTGTCGAGCGACCAAGTCTTTGACGCTCGACCAAGACTATGTCGCACAGTGCACCTGCTCAACTTGAGCGTTTGAGAGGTCATTTTGATCATATTTGCTACCTCCATAGTGGGTGTTTTTGATCAAATATGATCATTTGCTACCTCCATAGGAACTGACCTTATATATCCCTAACTTGGAAATAGTCCATAACTTAGAGAAGTGTCTAGCTACTTTTTAAAAATCATTCTTAAATACTCTCTATATATTCCTTAATATTTTTAGTCTTAAATTTTCTCTCTACTACAACTTTGTAAGAGCTTCCATTGTGGGACGATTAGACCAAACGACTAAAGAGCAAAAATATTTCTCTTTACTCCGCCTGAAACGCAACAGGTAGAGAGTAAATTTTGATCAGGCGTAGCCCCAGACGAACGTCCCATCAGGCGTTCACCTAGACAACCGCCTGGTGAATCTTCAGGCGTAGTCCTAGACAACCGCCTGATGGTGCGTTCACCTAGACAACCGCCTGGTGAATCTTCAGGCGTAGTCCTAGACAACCGCCTGATGGGGCGTTCACCTAGACAACCGCCTGGTCAATCTCCATACGCACGTCTAAGAGCACGCCCAAGTGACAGGCATAGCCCTAGACAACCGCCTGATGGGGCGTTCACCTAGACAACCGCCTGTCAATCTTCAGATGCACGTCTAGTTAAACACATGACACCAGACGGAGAGTCGGCGTCACGCCTGGAGCGAGACGCACGACTAGAATAACGCTCCACTATAATTGGGTTTGGTCCAGTTCTGGGATCATATTTGATCCCAAATAGTAAAAAATCCAGACCAAACACTAAATTTACTCGCGCCACTATGGTTGAATTTGGACGGACCAAAGACCAAATTTGGATTTGGTCCGTCATTTGCTCGTACCCACCACTGTGGGTGCTCTAAACACCAAACAAGGAACTAAAAATTAGGATTTCTAAAAACTAGAAAAACAAATATTGGTATAGGATATTTGTGAAATATTTTTCTCTATGCACTTTCTTAATATTTATGTTATACACAACTATAATAACTAAATTAATATGGAAGAGGTATTAAAATTGTACTGTCAACTTGAATTTAAAATTCGCCGTACAAAATTGTATTGATAAAGCATACTCTCATGAAATTTGTTAGAATAAATCACTACTACTTGACAAAAAAAAAACACGCGGTGCATGCTAAACCCCCGACGAGTTTGCTTGGAAGCCACTGATCAATAGTTGTTGACCCAACAAGACACTGATTTTCTTTTAAATGATTTGATTAATTAAACTAGTGATTAGTTAAACTAATATATATAGATTATTATAACTGTGTTTTAACTATTGAGTATGAACTGATGGACTGAAAGAAGAAACCAATTATTTCTTGAATCAATAAACAAATGAATTTATTAATTATTAATAATATGATCTCAGACTAAGATTTCATGCAGTAGAGTCCAAGTTTGTCACTGTGGAGACCTCACTGACAATTTTCAGTTATAAAATATAATATCTAAAATCATATCGACAGCTGAGTTGATTCACCCCTAAACAAAATTTACTTAGTTTGCATAGAGTTAAACTGGAGCGAAGAATTTCGTTTCAGGGAAAAACGGTATTCCTTTTTCTTTTCTTACAAGAAAAGGTTGGGATGTTAAATAGAAATAAGTGTGATATGTTTTTAAAAATAAATAAATAAATAAATAAAATTTAACTGATTTTTTTTAGAATACCTTTGAAAGTTTCAACTAAATTGGAATACCTTTGAAAGTTTCAACTAAATTAGAACACCATGGCATAATGATGAACTTAATAGCAAAAAAGATTTATCGCAAGTTTTTAACTCTCCTTCCAAAATTATATTACTATTTTTTAAAGTTTTTAACTCTCCCTCCAAAATTATATATATATATATATATTTATTTATTTTTTAATAGTATCAAATAACTGAATTGGTCACACAATTACTAAAAAGAACAGTTACCACATGCACTTATCAATTGACTCTAAAAAAATTTTTTATATATATTTTCACAAAAACTTTAAAATTATTCTTTTGTTTTTTGATATGTTTTTAGAAAATAAATTTTCTTATCTATTTTCTGGCTAATAATAACGAAAATAGAAGTCAAAGGTTATACCAATATTAGACTTACAAGAAAGATACAGTAGAAATCAAACCAAGTTAAATTTACAAACATCCGATGGAGAATATCACGAACAAAAATAAGATACACTCAACAATTAAAATAGTCTAGTTAAGGTATTACTTATTCTTGTGATGAGCTCTCTCTGTACCTAGGGAGAGAGTGACACTAGATACTACCTTGAAAAAACCCTCATATATATTATTTCTATATGACTAAAACTTAGACAAAATCATTAAATCCACAGTGATTTCTACTATAAATACCCCATGACACTTCTCTTCAATCCTCATCCCAACCCAACAATCTCTCTATAGCTCTCTCAATTTATTCAGCTTATTCTCAAACTCTAAACCTTAGCACCCATCTCTCCCTACTTTACAAACTCATTTCCATCTTCCAAAACCAACCCAAAATTCTCGTTCTTACTCATCATTTTGTTCTCCTTTCCCTCAAGAAAAACCCATAAACTTACGTACCGAAAAGTTTCGAAACATTTTTATCATGGCCGAGAACATGCAAAAGAATACCACAGGCCGAGTTTCGAGAGTAGGAATTATTGGTGCGGGTATAAGTGGTATCGCAGCAGCGAAACAACTCAAGCGTTTTAACCCGATAGTTTTTGAGGGTTCGGATTCTCTTGGTGGTGTTTGGCAACATTGTTCGTATAGATCAACAAAACTTCAGACACCTAGGTACGATTACGAGTTCTCTGATTATCCATGGCCTGAAAGAGATAATCACAACTTCCCTTCTAGCACTGAGATTGTGGATTACGTATACAATTATGCTAAGCATTTCGACGTGCTGAAGTACGTAGAATTCAACACAAAGGTTGTTGAATTCCGATATGTTGGCGGCCGAGATACCAACACTGCTGATTTGTTGGTAGAGGAGGACGATGTATCGACTCTATCTACTGGTAAACCACTCTGGGAAGTTGCTGTGAAATCCAAATACTCTGAGACCATTGAGGTAATTGTCATTTTTTCTCCATCTCCAAACATACTCTAATTTCGAGATTTTTATTCCTTGCTTCAATTATTAAGAGTCAGGCTCCTGGCCAGCTGAGCTATCCCAAATGCAAATAATAATTCTGTTTGTTTCTGGCTTGTATATGATTTACAGTGGTATTCATTTGAGTTTCTGGTGGTATGTATTGGCAAATACGGCGACGTACCAAAAATCCCGGAGTTTCCGAAAAACAAAGGTCCAGAGAATTTCAGTGGAAAAGTTTTGCACACACTTGATTATTGCAAACTTAACAAGGATGAAACAACTGAATTGCTTCAAGGGAAAAAAGTTGTAGTCATTGGTTACAAGAAATCAGCTATAGATTTGGCTAATGAATGTGCTGAGGCTAATCAAGGTATGGTAATCAATTCGATTCTGTCAATTAAACATCGTAATCAACCGTGTTAGACGAATCTAATTAAGCCGCGGTTTTTAATTTTTCTTAATTAACAACTTAATTTTGTTTGCTTTGTAGAGGCCAAAATTTTCATATAGAATTAATATGCATCTTAGTGTATCTTCTGCTTAATTAAGTTTGATTAATTATTTTTCTTGTTTTAGGCCTACCAACAAGTATACTAATTAGTCAACAGAAGTCGTATGAAGTAACGGGATTAATGGTCTTGGTCAAGTGTCAAACAGAAGAAATACAATTGTTACGTTCAACTTGACTAATATTTGCAAAAAATAAAATAAAAAATTGATTCGGTCATGGCCATGGGCACCTGAATCGTACAGACATTTTTTTTAAGCTAAAGTTTAATAATAATAGAACATCAAAGGAAATATAATAAGCTGAAAATATGAGAACCCGTTTAATATGAGTCTTGTATTTGAAGTAGTTAATAGTTTACTCATCAATCTTGATTGGCATTGGATATATAGGGCCAGATGGAAAACCATGCACCATGGTGATAAGGACCCTGCATTGGACAGTCCCTTCTTATTCGATTTGGGGGCTACCATTTTTCTTGTTCTATTCAACAAGATTCTCACAGTTTCTCCATGAAAGACCAAATCAAAGCCTATTGAAAGATCTGTTTTGCCTCTTTGCATCTCCAATGGTACGTAATTCTGATCACACCCTCTCAAGGTTACTTTAAAAACCTTAAAAGTGCCCCGTATACGATCCAGTATCGATACCGTCACGACTCACGTGTAGCGTACTAATATGGTTTTTGTTTGAACAAATGAACAGCGGAAAGGAGTATCAAAATTCATCGAATCGTACTTGGAATGGAAACTTCCTCTAGACAAATACGGGTTGAAACCAAGTCACCCGTTCGAGGAGGACTATGCGTCCTGTCAAATGGCTATCTTGCCGGAAAACTTCTTCAAACAGGCTGATGAAGGTAGAATCCTGTTTAAAAAGAGTCCAAAATGGAGTTTTTGGAGTGGTGGAATTGAATTAGAGGACAAAACAAAGCTGGAAGCAGATGTTGTTGTTCTTGCAACCGGTTTCGACGGTAAGGGAAAGCTCAAGTCATTATTTCCTGAACCCTTTAGAAGCCTTTTAGAGGACTCTACGGGCATCATGCCTCTCTATAGGGGTACAATTCATCCATTAATCCCCGGGGTGGCTTTCGTTGGATATACAGAAAGTGTATCGAACCTACATTCGTCCGAGATACGTTGCAAATGGTTATCGCGTGCTTTGGATGGTCATTTCAAGCTTCCAACAATCGAAAACATGCTCGAACAGATATCGAAAGAGGTTGAAGTGACGAAGAGATCAACTCGGTTTTACAAGAAAAAACCTTGTATTTCAACGTTCAGTATTAACCATACCGATGATATATGTGCGGAAATGGGATTGAAAACATGGAGGAAGAAGAATTGGTTCTCAGAGGCATTCAGTCCTTACAACAACCGGGATTATGAAGAAGAAAAATGATGCAACAATTATTTCTTCTTTATCGATCAGAAAAAAAATAAATGATATATTAAGTAAATATTAAGGAAGAATACGTCGAGGAACGCTAAGATAAATTAATGAAGCAAATTTTAAAAAGAATATAAGATTAAATTAAATTTATTTATTACGGATTCACCGTCAATCAATTTCTGGTGATGGTTCAATCCTAACCCCTCTCTGGTCGTCGGAGGGTGGGATTAAGTGTTTGTAGTAGTAGTTGGCGAGTTGGGCCGGCATTAAGATCGACCTAGTAGATTGGGTCTAGCGGTCTGGTCTGGCTTTGTGTGTATCAAAAATAGTATCTAATATTTTTTTATTGTTAATTGGATATTAATTTCTAAATAAAGTGAATCAAAATAAACAAAGCATAAAATGTTTTTTGTTTTCTAGTAAAGAGTGTTAATCGTGAATCCGTGATTAAATTATTATTTATTCTACCAAACCCATAAATAGGTTAGGCTTAGGACCTACTCATGTTCACACCTCAGACCGTGTCAAGTTCGATCTACTCATGTTCACACCTCAGACCGTGTCAAGTTCTCTCATATTTATGTTGTTGTTTTCTTTCTTTCTTTTTTTTTTAACTAATAAAAATGATTTAATTAAAACCCAAGTTAAGTTATATTGTATCCTTAAAAAAGAATAACATACATAAACTCACTAGAAATGACCTTACATGCTTTTTTGGCTAACAAATGTGTTGTGTTATTTACTTCCCTTTAAACGTGACTACAGTTCCAAAGGAAGATAACAAAACTAAACAATCACTAATAACAGAGTTTGTTGTCCATTTTATTGCAGACCTTTCCATTTAACGTAGCCACCTAATGTTGTTTGTTTGTCAAGTTTTATTGGGTAATTTTTTTTTTATTTCAATGTGTTAACAAAAAAGTCTTCTATTTTATGTAACGTATTATTAAAAAGGAATTAATAATTTGTTGTATCATATTATTTAATTTATTATTATTAAACTTTCCATCATAAAACAAAGAACAAAAAAGGTTAAATTCAGATACATCATTGTTATGTCATCAAAAACATATGCATTATGATTCAGATTAGATGCACCTTTTTTTTCAAAATAATATCCTAACTCGGTCAGGTATGGATATGCAGGTTCATAATTTTAATTTTTAATCATCTCCAGGGATTAGTTAGGTACTTTAAAAAATATGGATATTTTGGCTCGTTAAACAAAAAAAATATATATAAGATATTTAGAAGGACAGGGATGCTAGAATACATGGAGGGTCGGAGACGTAAGACTTACCAGAAAATTATTATTTTAATTAAGCAAGACAACGATGTTCCTCTATAATACATATTTTTTGTTTTTTAGATAACTTTATCATCCCTCGAGAAGAAAAAAAATAAAAATAAAAAATTCAATCAACTATTCTTAAAAAAAATATAAGAATAAATAAATAAAACATCTTGATCAAATTACTTCATAAAGAGACGTCAACATAATACCCTCTTTTTCATCAAGAAATGTTATTTGTTTTCCTTCTCCTTTTAAACAAATTAACCTTATTCCAATTCATATTTTTATAAGCTAAAAAAAATATCAAAAAAGCCAAAGATTTGATAGTAAAAATAATCAAAATCCGACTTAACTACGCTAACCACTCGTTGTCCATCCCATCAATTTCTCCAATATCCATGCTGCAAAATTAAGAGAAAAAGAAAAAGCTATTCACAATGCTGATAAAAAAAAATAAAAAATTTCATGGGCCTAATTCATTGGTCTTTAATTGGGCCTCCTATCATAAGGCCTGTAATGTATCAAGCAAGATTGCTATTAGCTAGATCTCATGAAAATGGAGTTGTTGATTTCAGCCAATTGATCCCCCAAAAAACAGACAGAATTCAGATGTCAGAGCCTTGAACATTGTGCATAAACTCAGTTTTTATTGGGCTTAGCTGGATTGGTCTGGGCTTTTTCTAACTAGATTTTTTGTGAAACATGGCATCCACTTTTGAGCAGATGTAATGCAAACTCATGCCACTTGTCAATCACAACTTATCCAAAAGATATGATATTTCCACCCAAATTCTCATCTTTTCCCCAACAACTTAAGTCTTATTCTAACACTCTCAATACACCTACCACAAGAACCTATTTTGTAACGATCATGATTTGAATTTTCTTTCTGAGAGATGATCAAGAAGCCCTGATGATCACTGTGTAGGTCCCACAAATTATTGATGAAGTATCAAAAATTAAGATGTTTTTAGTAGTAGTGTATGAAAAATTGTCTTACCATGGCAAAGCAGATTCTTGGAAGTAGTCCTTATTATCAGAGTAGTAAGAATCATCCAAGTGTTGTTGTAAGAAGAAGCTTTCATCACCATCATTTGTATTATTAGCATTCATCCAAGATGGGAACTCCATGACTTCATCAAACAAATTGCTGCTGCTATTCATAATCCCATCTTCATTAATATTATTGTCATGTGAATTATTATTTATCTCCATTTTCTTCAAGTACTTGAACCACCAAGCTGATGTTACCAAATTCAACGTGTCGTTCCATTCCATTTCGTGTTGTTCACCTATCGAACGAATCTCGGCCATTTCGTCATCATCCATTGTTTGGTGCAATCCGTTCTCATCCCCCGTGGCATCTATCATCATGTCGGTCATTGGGAACGAATAAGGTAGTACCCCGTCCGGTGATGTAACGAAAGAATGAGTTTCTTCGGTGGTACTAGTAGTACTCGCGAGCGTAGGCGGTGGTGAAGAAGATGAAGATGGAGATGGATGATAAGAATACATTGAAGAAAATTGGCTATTGCTGTTGTTGTTGTTGTTGTAGTAGAGTGAAGTGGTGTCTAAATTGTTGAAGTCATGAAAGTTGAGATTTAAGCCTAGTGGTTGATGATTTGGGAAAGTAGTGAGATTGAGATGATCAATAATAGGTAGTGTTGGTTCAATACAAGGAGGAGAAGACAAGAAATGATTCATATTTGGTTGCATAAGACAAGGAGTAGGACAAGAAAAAGATGACTGATACGAAGAATTCTCTAAGTAATTTGTGAAATTGGTGTTGGTGGTGGTGGTGTTTGATGGATAAATTCTAGGATTTCTTCTGTACTTTGGATTGTTTCTTTCTTGTTGCTCATGTTCAAATGTGGATTGGTTTTGAAGAAGAGATTGTTGTTGGTGCTGTTGTTGCTGTTGTTCGTTGGCTTGTTTCATTGAAGCTCTATGAAATTTGAGTGCAGTAACAATTTCTCTTCTAGCTTCAGCCATATTTAGCAACCTTTCTTGATATGGTCTACTTGTATGAAGCCTTCTTCTAACTTGCTTCTTAGGTTGTTGTTGAGGTTGGTTTTTAGGATTTTGAGAAATTATAGTTCCTTGGTTTTGCTCATTTTCATCTACATGATCAACATCTTGACCTTGTTTATTATTCATACTGCTAGGTAGTGATGATGATGGTTCTTTTCTTGATGAGGTTAATTGTTTAACGAGGTTTCGAATATAAGCACCGGACAAATGAGGTTCATCTTTTAGCTTCTTGAGCTTCTCTTTCTCCATATTGTTACCTTGCTTTGTTGTTGTTGTTGTTGATGATGATCTAGTATTACTACTCATTTCTTTCTTCTTTCTCAAGCACTAGAATTTGAAGATGTGTAGGGAGGATATCATGAGGGGGGGTTGTTTTTTGCAGTGAGCAAAGTACAAGAAAAGGCAGATAGAATTAGAGGTGCTCGAGGGAAGGAAAATGAGGTCTCTCTCTAGTTGATGGTGGTGAGGGGTGTGAGGTGAGGTGAAGTTCTTGTACATCATGGTTGTTATAAATAGGGTACAAGACATTCTAGCCTTCTAGGGTTTTTAATTTTTTTTTGGAGGTTTTCCCATTTTGGTAAGGAGTTTAGGTTGTTAGGGGGTTTTATTACCAGGATTTAATGGGTAGTTGGACCACATTTTAGACTAACATCCAATTACCTTCTTTAGGTATATATTTTGCAACAATACCATTCACTTGTTTCTTTCTAATATTGAATCTAGTGGGTGAGGAGGGGAGGGGAGGGAATAAGCAACTTATTTGGTTATCCAAATGTGGCTGCTTTTATATAAACATGAGCAAAGGGTGCCTAAAGAGAATTACTAAGGATTTTAAATCAATATCAATCGGCAATGAGTAATTTACTACTCCTTTCGTCCCTTATATAAAGATGGAGTTTTAGATTTTGATTGTCTCATTAGATAGTACTTTCTTCGTCAATAGATAACCGAATATTCAACATCCGTCCGAATCCGTAAATTCAAAATGGAAACAATCCTCTTAGAATTCAAAATATTGAGATGATGATGATCGATCATTTTGGATCTAGTTCTTCCGGGGTGGAAACAACCTATGAGTCAGATTAAAAATCTAGTGAACTAAGTCAGATTCAGATATCAAGTCAGATATGATCAAATAAGTTGTCAATGTTCCCTAATCCCAACTTTGACTTATAATTAAGTCGGTTTTTCTTGAAGCTTAAAATTACTTTAACATTAAAGAGGTGTACTTGCTCTTGCATTATTTGACCTTAGTAGGTAGTTGTACCTTTTGGGGAGCATCTAGGTAGGTCAAATAATGTACGAGTATTAAATAACAAAGGTAAATTTGACATAAATTACTGAGAATCTAATGAATATGCTCAGAGGAAGAGGATCATGTCTAAAAACTAACCATGGGATCAGTCAGTCCTTCTCTTATAAAAACGTCATCAGAAAAATGGCTGACACAAGAATCTCCATTACTATTGCAAGAAAAAAAAAAAAACTAACTTCTTTTGGAAATTGCTTTACCATCAAAAATTGATGATTCGAGTCTGTTATTAGCAAAACAGAGAATTTGGATGTTTTCTAAAGACCTTCCAACAACATGCCAATGCTTCTCAACTAGTGCATCATCCATACCTAGAAATAGGTTTAGTAAGGCCAAAATAAACATGGAAGGCAGTAGCCATAAGGATAATTGCCTTTATAGTCTATGTTGGTTCTGCCTCTGCAGCACCGTAGCTTCATAATAAGACAATTTATATGATTTGATGCGCACTGCACGGCACATCATACTAACAACGGTAGACATCAGGAAATAAATTTCCATTAGTAGTGCTAAACTCTCTGTTGCCATCTGAAGAACTAATCCTCTTTTCTTTTCTTTTTTTAATTTCTTACTTAAAATCAATACCAAAATAAAATAAAATAATGCATGACTGAAAATGATGAATTGAGTCTGTTATGGTTAGCAGAGAACTTGGACCTTTTGCAAATACCTTTCCCACAACATGTTAAAGCCTCTCAACTAGTACCCTCTCCATAACTCCTCTGTCTGTCTTGTAATTTCAATTCCCATTTACATTTACTCAATACAAATTGGACTGCAGAGGCATGGCTTCTGCTGTCACTTTTCTTATGTATCAATCAGAGATTACTGTGATGGACTGCAACAGCAACAACAATTTAACAACCGTGAAAAAAAAAAATGAAAAGAATTTAAAATACTTACTATTTTACAACTGTGATTGATTCATACATACCATTACATATAAATGCCTGCCTGCCTGCCTGCATTGTTCTAAAATTGCAGGGAAATGTAACCATTACAATTAACTTTCACTTAAATTCATGGCCATGGAGTGATAGATGTATGGTTGCCTTCTGACACTTAAATTCTTTTCACACAATGAATTTAAATTTTGATATAAAAATGCTTTGTACTTTGGGTGCACTGCCAAAATCTATAGTAGTGCAATTAGATAAGATGTAACACAATATTTTGTATTTTCAAATCTCATTTTGTTTATCCACTAAAATCTGCTCAACTATTTAACATTACAATTAGAGATTATGTAATCAAATGATTGGGTAGTACTAGTAGTAGGGATCAAATCATGTATTTGATCTTAAAATATATTTGAGGGATAAAGGAATGATTTGGAGGTTAGAAAAATGTCAGAGTAGAGCTACTAATGTTGGACAAGTGACAAACATGCAGTTTACTTGGGTCCCTTTTGTGTTTCAAATTGGGTCCCTATAGTAGAGATCAGTTCACTGCACCAACACTGTATCTAAGCTTCAACTTCATTATCCTTCTAAACTCTTTATGTGGTTTATCCTGATATAATCTAAAACAAGTTTTGTCTATGATGGAAAACAATATCTAACCAATATATGCACGTTAATTAAGAAATCTGTTATAGGGTGTTTGGATATCAAAAACGGACATTATAAGTAAAATGTTTTAATTTCACGTAAAGTTAACTTTTTTATTTTTAAAAATCATTTTAAAATTACGTATTCAAACTAATTTTTTATCTTTTTACTTCTAGAAGTTAAAAAACAACTTCTTAAATGGTATCCAAACACCCTAACCATTTATAACTTAATTAATATTGAGGAGATTTTAGTGACAAACAATAATCAAATATTTTCACACAATCTTTATTTATATCTTAATATTGTGATATTTTATTGTCACTAAAATATAGTGTCTCCATCTCAGTAAAAAAGATACTATCACTAGGATAAAATGAAAAAATGATAATGTTTTTTTTGTTGGGATGGAAATAATAGATGATTTTAGGTCTACATCTTTGCAAACCAAAACAACTAGTTTACTTCGAAGCTGGTGATTTGGACGCACATTTAAGGTACACTCCTATCTAGGGTAACCTTTAATGAGATAACCCTAATCATCCGGCCTGTTTTTAATATAAATCTGATTAATTCTAAAAAAAACAGACAAAAAGAAACTAGTCAGTACATGTTAATCCATCCATCTACAAGATTCAAGAACACCAAATCCTTATATACATGTATGGATGGAGGAAGAAGTACTTAATAGTTATTTTGCAAATGGAATTGAATGAATTGAAATGCTTATAAATTTCTCCAAAAGAGTTGAACATAATTACCGCCAATTACTCTCTTACAAATGTTATAACTAAAAGAAACCATAGTTAATTAGTTTTTCTTTTACATCATGCATAAATACCTTTAATTTTGTAAGGAAAAAGAACAGACCTGATAAGGATAACATCAAAGTAGAGATGCATGGCTTTGTTTGAATTCTCTGAACTCACTCATTTAAAAGAAAAACAAATCCACCAATCCCATAACAACTAGCTTGCACAAAGTCCGTGGGATGGTGGTTTCTTCAGCAAATAACATTCTTCCACCTCCTCCTCCTGCTTCTCTCTATCTATATAGATTCCTTTCACACATGGCACTGCATAGATTGATCAGTATGTAACATTCATTCAAATTCTTTTTTTTTTTTTACAGAAGAGGAATGGTGATGTAAAATATATCCATATATATACAAAGAAGAAGAGTGAGAAACTCTTAAAGGAAATATAGATTCTTGCATGAGTCTGTTTTTCTTTATCCAGTATATTGCAGGTTTTTGAGTGGGTGGGGTGGGGGTATGTGTGGGGACTATAACTGATTTCAGTCACTCTAAATAGCAATTGAAGAGAAGGCAGGTGGGAATCATAAAATCAGTTCAGATGCAACAGGAGGAGGAGGAGGAGGAGGAATAGTAACCATACCCCTTATTTATTTTTCATAACAACCTCATTGATTTCTGTTTTAAGGCTGCCTACACAGCTCATTAACCTTGCATTGCCTCCTATAATAGCTCCAACTATAGTGGGGCGGGGGACTAGCTAGAGACAATACGGCTAGCAACTACTGCACTACATTAGTTTACTTGAGGGTAAGATCCTTTAAAAATTGTAGGTACAAGATAATTGGGCTCGGGGGCTAATTTTAGACCCGTACGATTTGACCCGACAACAGTTATTATTATGTTTTTTTTTATAGGTTAGTACAGTGGTTAGTTAGTGGCCCCTAAATACTACTGACCATTATAAGGTCTAGGGATCAAACCCATACCTCCTCCAAGGGAGGGAGCATGTCTTGATGGTTCTCACAAAAGTTATTATGTAATCAAATTGAATTCGTTCAAAAATCGCATTCCTACCAAGTCATATTGTGTCATATTGATCTTCGAAGTTCTAACCATAGGTATATAATATGGATTAAACTACCGCACTGTACATTTAATTTTTTTTATCAATAAAGAATTTAGTACTGACGTATTCGAACTTAAGTCATTGGTATCATCGTTCAATAATTTAGCAACCGTACTATAATAACATCACACCAAACCATACCTTCACGTTTTAAAAACTTTTACTCCGGCGATCTGCTCCTAAAACGGAACCAATGTCACATAATCAACTCTTTTATTACTTCGGAGGGGTAAAAGAATCATTCCAACTAGATGGGTAAAAGGGTCATTAGCCACAAATAATTTTCTAAAAAAAAATCACCTCATTTTTTCTTTTATAATTCAGTCAGCCGGACCAAAACACTAAACCTTCCAAAAAAAATTTTCATGGAATCCATATATTTACATAAAAAATATCATCCTTAAATCCTAGGCGGTGAAAGACGCCACATCAGCACCCATGAATAAAAGATCTTTTTGGGTAGTGGTTTCAATCACATTTCCCTTCTGAACTGATGTTGACGTCTCACAATCAAAACGGCTAATAAATAAAAAAATGTTTGACCCTACTGCCACGTGGTTGGACCTCACATCAGCATGAGGTATACACGTGGGACGCTTCTAATGGGGCAAAGTGACGGCAGTATGTCAGCTTACGTCTGTCTACTTTGTCTGTCCCCATCTTTCTCTTCTTTCTCACCCCCATTTATACTGGGGTTACAGAACTTTGTGTATTTACTCTGTCATATGTCTATCTGTCAATTGCACCCCCACATTTTGCTGTTGTATGGTCATTTTCTGTTATAACTGGGGAATGGTAGGGGTGGAGATTCAGTGGGCGAAATTTTATTTCTTACAACAGAAGAAGAAGCAGAAACAACAACTAGACTAGACCTTGCAATGCCAACGACTTCAGCCTTCGGTTTATCTTGCAAGAGTTTAGCTAGCCGTCGATGTTATTATATAAGAATGGTAAAATCGTTGGGTGATGATACCAATAAATCTAAGTTCAAAACTCGTCAGTAGCAAATTTATTCTTTATCGATTAAAGAGTTTGGCTAGCCAATTCCAAAGAACCAAAAGCATATGTTTTCCAGCTTCAGAAGAAGCACAAACTGAGATTTTAAACATGCCATGCCAAGTTTACTAATCTTACATCCGCTGGTACTTGCAATGTAATTTTTGGTTAGCTCGAGATGATGGACCTTCTTATCCAGGGACGGGCCTAGCAAGGGCCTAAACTATGTTATTGTCCGTTTCTGTTTTGGTCTAACAATCTTTTTGATACTAAATATTTTAGAAATTCGTGTTTAGTCTAGTTTTAGTTATATAAATTATACAACCAATGTAATTTTTGGTCCATATTAAGAAAGAACTAAAACTTAATTCTTACTTAAATAAACAAAATTTATTCTTCACAACACGTTTATTTTCTATTTTTATTATATAAATTATTAGATTTTCTCTGTAAACACTTTTATTAATAATTTTGTTCATTTTTATTTTTTATTTGTCTATGTATATAATACTCTATAGATGAATCATAAATTCGCCATGTCTTTACTTACCTAAGAAGAAATCCTCGGTACGTCCATGTTCCTATCCATACCTAACTGGATTAAAATATTAATTATTTATCGGGAGAATGTAGTCATCGATCAATAAAAATTGAACTTTCATCCTCTAATTTATGATTCAATCGTTAGCAAAAAAAATCTTTTCTTTTTTTTACAAGACTAGACATTCTAGAAAGATCTAGATATATATGCAGATTACATGCAATGACAGCAAAAATATCAGCTTTGGCAAAGATTGTTGTAGCAGGTTTGTGGAATAAGTATAGTATAGCAAGCAAGTTGCGACCAATAGAGATCATGGAAGTCCAATCCTGTCAATAGTAGGGTAGATACATAGTCGGATAGAATAGTGTGGTCATTTCTGTGCCATAGCCCTTATTGGTGTTACCTAGCAACCATTATTCTTATAGCCATGTGCCCACTAGGGGTATTATTGTCCCAGTATTTTTCAAACTTACTGAATGTACGTTATCACTTTAGCAATGTGAATGTAAAACAAAAAAAAAAGAAACAAAAAAAATCTATAAATCATTGGGTTGGTGAGATTTGTGGTCGGTCGAGTGAAATGGGTATATGATGGGGTGATTTTTGATATTAAATGCATGCACATTACGATTTTACGTGACACGTACTTGACAAAACAATTAAACCCTAGACATGGTGCATACCTCTGTGCATACCTCTGTGCATGCATCTCCATCGCTATTTCAATTCACTGTGTGGTCTGATTTGGACCATTTTGGTCCCCTTCATTATAATAACAGAACTTATACATTGAGAGCCTGCTTGACAGAAGAAGATGGTACCAATATGCTACGTTGTGTACCTTCTCTTTCCCTAGAGTAATGCCATTTTTACCCAAGTTGCACAAACAGTCGACGTACATAAAAAGGATCATATTCATATGTTTAACGGTCCGTGGGTTATAATCCCAAAGATATCACTATCCGTAAATAAAAAACTCATCAAAATAAAATTAATATAAAAACTCTATTTAATATAATAGTCTGTGAAAATTCCACTATCATATACCTCTTACTACCAAAAAATCTGTCTAAACTATCCAGTCAAAATAAAATAAAACAAAAATCACAGTTGAATAAATCTGTCTAAACTACCTTTTACATTAATTCAACCAAACAAAAATAAAAATCAACCCCACTCTTAATCTTGATTTTCTCTCACCACCAACACTACCAGCACCAACTCACCACCACCAACCAACAGCAACCACCATCATCCAGCAACACCACCAACCAGCCACCAACTAACAGCAGCACCAACCACCACCACCAACGAGCACCACCAACCAGCACCGCCATCACCCACTACCACCACCAACGAGCACCACTAGCAACCACCAGGTCCACTACCAAAGAGCACCACCACCAGCAGAAACGAAAACCAGAACCAACACCCATCACCACCACCAACCACCACCAACAACAACCAACACCACAGCCAACACCAACAACCAACACCACTTTCACCACCAACACTAACATCAACGAGCACCACTAACAACCACCAGATCCACCACCAACGAGCACCACTAACAACCACCAGATTCACCACCAACGAGCATCACCACCAACCATCACCAGCAACAACGAAAACCAGAACCAATACCAACCACCACCACCAACCAACACCACCACCACCAACACCAACACCAGCATTATCCCACTACCATCAACCGGAAAACACCACCACCGACCAACACTATCATCAACACCACCACCACAAACCAGCAATACCACCATAAAAAACTTACCATATTACTAAAACATTGGTTTCAACGATAAAAATTAGGCAGAAAAATGATGAAACAAAATTTGGTTTCAACATAAAATTTGTATTTCACCAACACAACTTCAACGAAGAAACCAAATGCACCAAATTGAATAAACTAGAAAAAATTTAGTTGAAACCAAATTTGGTTTCAACATAAACGTATTGTTTCACCATTAAACTTTGGTTTCACGGTAAAAAGTAGGCACAAATCAGATGAAACCAAATTTGGTTTCTATAAAACTTACTGTTTTCACCAAAACAAGAATTGGTTTCAGCGTTGTTTAGTTTTTCTAAAATTTGATGAAACTAAAAAAGGTTCCATCATTTATTTTATTCCAAATGAAAAAAATGATAAAACCAAATAAAATTTCATCATTTTTCAGACATTCCACCAACACAAACATTGTTTCAACGTTGTTTAGTTTTTGTAAAATTTGATGAAACCAAATTTGGTTTGATCATTTTTTTGACGTTTCACCATAAAGAAACCCTATTTCAACAATGATGATGTATCATTATTTTTTTATGATTATCTGGAGGTGTTGGTGATATTTGTAGAGGATAAAAGGAGGAGGAAGAGGTGTTGTTGGTGGTGGATCTGGATATGTAGTGGTGGGGGAGAAAAAATAACGAGGAGGAAGAGATGGGGGAGGAGGAGGTGTTGTTGGTGGATGATCTGGACATAGAAAGAGAAGGAGGTACTGGTGGTGTTGGTGGAGAAGACGGAGGTGCTGTTAGTGGCGGATATGGGTGACAGAGCTAGTATTGGTGAACATGAAAGTAAAATAAAAAGAGAGAGAGGTGTTGTTGCTCCGGATCTATCTTTTCTCACTGGTTTGGTGGCGGCGGAGATACTGTTGCTGGTGGTGATGGTGGTGGGGAGGAGGAGGAAGAAGAAGAAGAAGAAGAAGAAGAAGAAGAAGAAGAAAAAGAAGAAGAAGAACTCGATGAAAAGAAAGAAAGGGTAAGGGTGGCATTTTAAAAAGTGGTAAAAATTAAATTTAAACATTATAAATGAAAATGGGGTTTTTATTTCATTTTTATTTTAAATGGTTTTTATTTATACAAAATAATATGGGAGGAGTTTTTGTATGTTAAGTATGGTATCCTTGGTTTTTTTTTACTTGTTATGTTAATATAAACTCTCTAAACTACCTTTCAATGTATTTTAGCCCACAAAAATAACCGCACCCCATTTCTCTAAACTAGTAGTTCCTTCCCATAACATTCATTTTCCCAAAACCTTCTCTTCCCCAAAATTCAAAATCTCAGATCTGAAACCACCATCAGCCATCAACATCACCACCAGCCAGCGCCACCACCACTAGCATCATCACCACCACCAACTAGAAGCACCACCAGCCAGCGCCACCATCACCATCAACAACACAACCACCAACTAGCAGCACTACCAACCACCACCACCAACGAGTACCACCACCAACTATAACCACCACCAACCACTACCAGAACCACCACCAACGAGCACTTCCAATGAGCACCTCCACCGACCACCACCAGTACCAACGACTACCAGCACCACCAATACCCATCACCACTCACCATCATCAACCATCACTACCACCAACCAACAACACCATCACCAATATGATCACCAGCAACATTGGCTTAAACGATAAAAATTAGGCAAAAAAATGATGAAACCAAATTTGGTTTCAACATAAAATTGGCATTTCACCAACACAACTTCAACGAAGAAACCAAATGCACCAAATTGAATAAACTAGGAAAAAATTATTTGAAACCAAATTTGGTTTCAACATAAACGTATTGTTTCCCCACTAAACTTTGGTTTCACGATAAAAAATAGGCAAAAATCAGATGAAACCAAATTTGGTTTCATCAAAGCTTACTGCTTTCACCAACACAAAAATTGGTTTCAACGTTGTTTTGTTTTTGTAAAATTTGACAAAACCCTAATTTCGAGATTGATGATGTATCATTATTTATTTATGATGATTTTCGACGATGATGATCTGGAGGTGTTGGTAGTGTTTGTAGAGGATACAAGGAGGAGAAGGAGGTGATGTTGGTGGAGGATCTGGACATGTAGTTGTGGGGGAGAAAAGATAAGAAAAAGGAGGCGATGGGGGAGGAGGAGGTGTTGTTGGTGTCGGATCTGGACATAGAAAGAGAAGGAGGTACTAGTGGTGTTGGTGGAGGAGATAGAGATGTCGTTAGTGGCGGATATGGGTGACATAACTACTATTGGTGAACATAAAAGTAAAATAAAAAGAGAGAGGTGTTTGTGGAGTAGACGGAGGTGTTGTTGCTCTGGATATGTCTTTTCTCAATGGTTTGGTGGCGGCAGAACTACTGTTGCTGGTGGTGATGGTGGTGGGGAGGAGGAGGCGGAAGAAAAAAAGAGAAAAAGAAGAAGAAGAACCCGATGGGGGCAAGAGTGGTATTTTACAAGTGATAAAAAACTAAATATAAACATTATAAATAAAAAGGGAGTTTTTCTTTCATTTTTATTTCAAATAGTTTTTATTTATAAAGAATAATATGAGAGGAGTTTTTATATGCTAAGTATGGTCATCTTGGTTTTTTTTTCACTTGTTATGCATATTTAAAGTAGAATAGTCATAACTCCCATGACCAAGTTGTAGTAGAATTTAAAGTTAAACCAGAAATTTATAGTGGCAAGGATTCGAACACAAGACCTCCGGTGTAGGTTACTAAGCTAGTACCACTGGACCACGTTATTATTTTTGATTTATATTAAACTAATTTAAATTTATAACTATTAATGCATCAAAATTTATAGGTCAATAGTTTAATATTATAATTCAATGGTTCACATACGATTCAAAAATTAACCGTAAATCTTCAATTCACGATTCAACATACGAATTGATTTTTAAAAATGAAAAATGAATCACGATTTGATTCACGATTTAAAAACCTTGGTCATAACCTATTGGCGAATTAGAAATAAAAAAATTCTATAGAATTGTTATATCATGATATTTATTTTTTGTAGTTCCATTATGTCTCAGATAGCCCATTTTCCATTAGTGTCGCGAACCTATAGAAGAAAAAAATTTCATACGTCTTATTGACATTTGTGTTCGCGAAGCTATATAGTTGAGTTTGCAAACCTAGTAGAGAATTCTCCAGAAACTTTTGAGCATTTGAGTTTGTGACTCTAAAAGGGTGAGTTCGCGAACCTAAATGACATATTTGTTCTTGAAGCCTTGTTTACATCCTAAGCAACCCAACATTGATTGATTACTATAAATTGTAGACATCAACGACACATAAAACTTAATCCCTACATTTTTGTGTATCTTGCTGCAAATTTTTTCCTCCAAAGACCTATGGATTCCAGTGATTTAAGGATCGATGTTGAAAGAATTCACTTGGGATTCGTGAAGCACGGGTTCACCTATCTTGAAGAAAGATAGTTTAGTGATATGTATCTATATTTATGTTGTGTATAATTCTTACCAATTTTAAGGTCATTCTTTTCTGATATAAGACCATTCAATAATTGCATGTCAAATTAATCCAGATTTGGTAGAAAACTACAAACATGATTGAGTATAACTCTTATCTATTAAAATCTTGTTTGTGAATTTTTCACAAGAATACATCATAGATTAAGTCCTTGATTGTAATTATTGTTAAGATAGAAGATTAGGTATCTATTTAAGTTTTAAAGAGAATAAACCCTAGTTTTGGATTTAGATTCATCTTAATCCAAGGTATTGATTTTCACATCCTTGAAATAGAAAAAAGAAAAGAAAAATAAATCACCTGGCGTCATGTTGAAGGAAGGGTAGTGCTAGTATTCATGACGGACTGTGGAGCAACTCATATTGATGTAAAGGACATCATCTAGGGGAATCAAGTGTGTAGGTTCTTTCGAAAATCAAGAAAGATAGGGGCACAACTGTAACAAAGTATCTTGGAGGGTTTATTATTCCTCAACTACATTCCAGACCGAAGTCTTATAGTAGGCTAGTGGTTGTAGCAGCTTAATACAGTGTGTGTTCAAATTAGACGAGGTTCTGGGGTTTTTCTGCTTCGTAGTTTTTCTCATAACAAAATTTCAGGTGTTTTGCTTTACTTTGAATTTTTTCCGCATTATATTGATATTGTTTGTATAATTAAAAATTAAAGTAAGTTATATGTTAATCAATCCTTGTGGTTGAAGAATTTCTAATTGAGATTATCCAAGGATATTTCTTGTCTGCTTTAATCTTTGATTGAATTTTATGCAAGGAAAATGTCTATAGGTTCTGTAATGAAAAATTAGTGGTGTACTTGGGTACCCTCCACTTTTCAGCGATGCTATTGGAAATATCCAACATTATCCTCTTATTTTCCAATAACTAATACACACAGTAAATAAAGCAAAAAAAAAAACTTACCAAACTGGAGTGGTTGCATTACTTAAGTGACTGCCTACGTGCCCGAGTGAGATCAAGCCAACGTAATTCAAGCAAAGTTGGAAATAAACATCATCGTAAAAACCAATAGATAAATGATAGGTATCTTTTTAATTTTAACCTTCACTGAGTATAAGAAATCCAAAGCTTTATCGAGGTTCAATGGTGAAACTAGTCCTGAACCAAGTACACCTTGCAATAAAACTGGGATCTCCAAACATATTGAGTTCAATGGATTGTGTGTGTTCTGTATATTGGCACGTTAATGGTCATGTGCTCATATCCTAGATCCATGAGTCCTCTTTAGAGAACAATCTTATTCTCTTAGGAAATAACCCGATTTCTATGCTCATATAGGTAAGTCTCTAAAGGCTTTTCTGCAATACACCTGTAAACTACTATAGACTCATTAAGGATTTACATTCATCCTCATTCATGTAGAATCATTGCACTAAGTAGAAATGAGAAGTTTTGACCTAGTGCACCATAATCACTCTCATAACTTGTTGGTACTAAATGAACCTTGTTTGTCATTTTCAAAACATAGGTTGGGTTTCTGTTATGGGTGATCTACCTTCTTTCACACACCTTAGTCACATATCCTTACACTTTATTAAAACCAATGCCTTTGGTAGACTTTTCATAAATGGGTCTGCCAAGTTCTTCTTTATTTCAATACTCCTCCTTGAGTAATTGTCTTACCATTTGATATCCAAGACTTTCAATTATAAGTTTTTTTTAGAGACGTTATAAATCGTAGCATGATTATCGCAATTAATCAAGATTGTTGGAGAGGTCTTCTTCCAAAGTGGGATCTCTACAAGTAAGTTTCTAAGTCATTCTGCCTCCTTACATACAACGGCTAACGCAATCAATTCTCAGCATTGTTGAGTCACGAATACAAATTTGCTTCTTGGAACTCTAACATATAACATCACCTCTTAATGTAAAGATCCACACCCACTAGCTAGTAGACTTGGACTTGGATTCTACATTGTTCAGTTAGTGTCATTGTGTCCTTTCATTACAGCGGGATAACCTTGGTAGTGTAAACCATAGTTAATGGTTCGTTTTAAGTAAGCCAACACTCTTGAAACTGCTCTCCAGTGTTCAATTCATGAGTTACTTGAGAAACTACATAGCAATCCCACGACTTTGGCTATGTCCAGTCTTGTGTAATGCATAGCATACATAAAACTCCCAATAATACTGGAATACTCAAGTTGTGCATGAGTGCGTCCAGTATAATCTTCATTAACTTTATTTTAGGATCTAAATACGGAGGTTGATATGTCATCAAAATGACCACACTTTTTGAGATATTTCTCAATGTAATGAGATTGGGTCAAGACCAACTCATCTCCCTTTCTGAGGATTTTAATTCCTAAAATCACATCATTTTTTCTTAGATCTTTCATATCAAAGTGTGAACTAAGAAACTTATTTATTTCTTTCACACGAGATATGTTTGATCCAGAAATAAGCATATCTTTAACATACAAGCAGAGAATTACACATCCAAAACTAGCATGCTTATTATAGATACATTTATCACCATCATTAACAACAAAACTATATGACAAAGCTACTTCGTCAAGCTTCTCATGCGATTGCATGGGAGCTTGTTTCAAGCCATAAAAATAGATTTTACTATTTTGCAAACCCTATTTTTTTGGCATGGTTATATGAAACCTTCAGGTTGTTCCATATATATCTCTTCTTTTAAATCAATGCAATTTTGACATCCATTTGATGTATAACTAACTTGTGAACGGATGCAAATGTAATTAAACAACGAATAGATGAGATGTGAGCAACACAAACATATGTATCAAAGTAATTAATCAATTACATGTCTTTGTTTATAACCCTTAGCAACTAGTCTGACTCTAAACTTATAAACTAGTCTGTTATGTCGACCACAACCCAGTAGGAGCTGGTGCCCTCGGGGCACCCCCGTGCAGTGCAATAGTGGAAAATAGAAGTTTTAAGACAGTCGGGACAGGTCTTAGACGCGAGTAATAAGACGGTTTCTATTAACCGTAGGATCCGTCCTATATTTTTGGTCTTATTTGATGAAAGAGTTTTAACGCCCGTAAGGTTTTATATATAAGACTGATTTAACGGTCACGACTATACTTACGTTTAATCAGTTGTAGAATTAAGTTATATTTTATAAAAAAAATGTGAATTGATTCAGCTGAATCATAAAATTGAAATGGAAATTAAAATTAGTAATGATTTTGAATCAGAATAAACTTTATATTAAAAAATATATTCAATTTACAATTTCAACCAAAGATCATTCAAGTTTCAAATCTAAAAACTTCAACACTAAGATCAATGTTCAACATCAATTCCTTATAAAAATTTTAATAAAAACTTATTTTTCCAAGAAGCTCCACAGAGTTTAGTAGACACAAATCTACAACCAAATACCTGATGAGGCATGATTTTGTAAAAAAAGTTTGATTTCGAGTCTTGTATATTCTTCCGTCTCTCATCTGTAGGTCCACAAGAAATTTTTCTAGTGGAGAGAACTCCCTCGACGAACATTTTCTACAAAATAAAGTTCTACCGAATAATATAACAATCTCATTAAACAATGGAAGGAGGAGCTGGAGCTTGTAATGATTAACTTCTACCGAATAATATAACAATCAAACTGAAACTTAACAGGGATCGATAAAGTAATAGTGTGTATAAGAAGTCTCATATTTTTCGCATTTATACTATAACGAAAATTTTAATTTTTTTCTGAAGCGAACCAGTCACGACCACAACTAGAAGAAAATATTTAATACCTACAACACTATGGAGTGGGATGTCGTTGGGGTGTGTGTCGACATGATTATATCTTTAAGAAAAAAAAATCAATATAATCCTACAAATGTCAATAGTGATGCATGCAGAAAAGAATGGCATAAAATGTTTAAGGTATGCATCATGCATTTAGTTGTAAGTCATATTCTTACATCCATAAAACCAGGGATAATAATATTACCAATAATCTAGACTAGGTGCAGATGATTTATCCTCCACAGATAATATTACCAAGATACTTAGTGATTTGGAAATGATGAGTAACACTGGCTTGGTCCAAAACTTTGTCCTGCATTTGAAAAAAAATCAATTACCACATCTTAGTTCCTCATAACCCAAACTTAGAGATCACAGTAAGTCATAGCTAGATAATCATCTATACCCATCACTTACCTGAACCTTCTTCTCCATGATTATGTCATAGCAAAACCTTATGTCATAGCATCGGTAAATGCTGCTCTCTTTTCTGTGGCTATATGATAGTATTGTACTTGTTCCTGGTAGAAAGGAGAAAGAAATTCAATTAGATATGATATATAGAGAGAGACAGGGTATTGACTACATATTTATAAAAGAGAGAAAACTGTCATTGGTAGTACACAACTAGATATGCTAGTACGTATCTGGTGTGGGATCAAACTCACCAAGAACTAGAGCACAGTGCATTGTAATTTGTCCACATCA
Organism: Papaver californicum; assembly: GCA_023531435.1. Taxonomy (NCBI): domain Eukaryota; kingdom Viridiplantae; phylum Streptophyta; class Magnoliopsida; order Ranunculales; family Papaveraceae; genus Papaver; species Papaver californicum. The sequence goes on along the minus strand of JAJJMC010014238.1, from coordinate 1,245,552 downwards.
CACTGTCCATTTTTATGTTACAGAGAGCTATTACAGTATGTATACACATCTATGGTACGTAATCTATAATTTAGTTCCATGAAACAGAGATGAGGGGATGTAAGAACACATCAAACACTAAAATCAAATCATCAAACAGAAAACCTCAAAACTTTGAAGAGTTTTCAAATAGACTTAACCTTTACAGCATGGAAATACCATGGAAGAGGATCATAGTTTGAGTCAGACTACTGTCCTTTGCAGCATATAAACCATAAAGTATACAGAAACAGTGTGAAGGACTATACAAGGATACTTGGAAGTCTCCAACCTTGAGAAGCATATAAAATTTCGTTGCTTGAATTTGAGTACCCTGCATTGACGGCATAATTCTAATATATCAGTATAATCATCATAACCTACTCACTGGGATCAATTGGTTTAAAGGATATAAGAAGCAAATTGTATTCATAAGAAGATATAACTTACATTATGATATTTTAGTCCAGTATCCTTGGTAAGGATTCAGGGACACAAGAGGATGAACATATTCTACTTCTATACGAGTTGTAGACACATTTGTACCTCAATGTAGAGTTGCAAGAAAGTTTATTATTGTTTTAATGACAAACTTGACAATGGTGGTGATTATGATGCAACTTCCATTCAAAGATGGCTAAGCATATAACCTAATTTGTGACTGAGATGTATACGTCCTAAACATAAATTTTTGGTAAAATGTCATGCAGCGCAATCCCCCTACTGATAATTGAACATTCTAAAACACGCACCAATTAAGTTGACCGTTCACAACCAACCTAGCCACAAACTCGAGACGCACCAACTTGCATCTTACATAATCACCCTTTAAAGATCGCATTGTACTTAAAACATACTCTATCTGCATTACAGGGAAAAAAAAAATCGTTCACTCATAGTGGTGGGCAAAGTAGAATCAAACCTCTCAGATATCGCCTCAACGGACGACAATCCTTAAGTAAATAACAACAAGAGTCAAATGATAGTTCACAAATGGAAGGAACAATTGGTACTTCCAATTAACTCAGACTAAAGAGTGACTAGCTCAGTAATAAATGAAGGGTAGGCATGAGATAGTGTAATTTACTCTTCAAAGATTACCAGTATCCAAGCTGAAAATTCTACCAATGACAAGTTAAAAACGACCCTAGAACAAACAAACAGATAGTCCGAAGTTGAAAGGAAACTGTAACAAAAGAAAAAGAAGTCAAACGATTGATCATAAATGGAAGGCACTTGGTTACTTCCAAATAACTCAGGCTGGTCAATAGTGCTTTGAAGAGTTTTGCGGGTGAGAATTAACCCAACTTAAGCTGCTAATGGGCTGATCATGCTTTGGAAATCAAAAGAAATACATTTAAACTTTAACTTGAAGGCCTTAAAATGTACACATGTTACAATAGGATAATATTGTTTGGCATTACGACTCCACCATCCTACTGCCCCGCCCAAAACAACATACCCCCAAATTGACATGAATGATAGAAAAGAACCTGAACAGAACCTACAAAACCACAATACATGAAAGGCTTAGAGAAATTACCATCCATATTGATGCCAACTTTTGATCCTAACACGATCTACCAAAAATCGTACATACATCTGAAGTCCATCCTAATAACACCCTCCACTCATTATATATACACTTCACAAGAAACCTAAAGCAAACACAAAAGAATTCATCAAATTCAAAAATATTCCCTTCATTTCTCAACCTAATTTCTTAAATCCCTAATATCAAATCTTCATAAAAACTGAAAAAACAAAATCAAACCCATGCTTTAAACTCCAAATACAGTAAACAAAAACAAATATTCTTGAATCAATAAAAAATGACAAAAACAAGTAACAAGAATGAGGTTTATACCTGATGAAATCTTTATTTTGGAGTCTTCATCACCACCAAAAGCAGAAGCAATAACACTAGCTGATGTCGGTGATGATGGATCCATATCTTCAGATCGAATTAAATCTAATCAAATCAAATAACAATAATCTCAAATAAAAACTAAATCAGAACTGAAATAGAAAATGAGTTCAATCTTCAGTTCGACATCTTCTTCTTCCAATTATTCAAACTCTAGGTTTCAGGAGCCCAAAAAAGCAAGATCTAGGGTTACAAAAAAAAGGGTTTGATTTTGATTTCTGCTGATACATGGGTTTTGATTTTGAGATGGTGTTAGGATTAAGAGTAAAGGTTTTTAGATCGATAAAAAGATAGATAGAAAAAGACTTATCTAACCTTAAATTGTGGGGGGAATTTTACCGCCTAATTATAAGACGGCCCAATTACAAAACGACGGAGTCCAACTGCCAAGATGGGCTTGAGGGCTAAAATCAGTCGGTTCATTGAAAGCCCATCTGTCTAAAGAAATCCCAATTTTCACTAGTGGCGGTAAACAAAATGTAATGTTATTGAAAATATCCAACAAGAATTATGCAGGAGATACTGAGAGAGATATATAAGAATCCTTTTACTTAGAAGTAGCTAGCTAGGTGGATAGTGAATATATTATTCCTATATAAGTATGAAATTTCATCTATACCCAAAAATAAGGCAATACCACAGTTCAAACTTCAAACAGTATCCCCAAACATTGGGAATAAAATCGTAAATGCAGTGCATTTAACTAACAAGAATGTTGAGCATACTTATTAATTCATCTCATCCCAACAAAAGGCATGCACCTTGTATCTGTCCGTTGACAATAGGTCGGTGGATTGGAGAGTTTGAGTTTAAATAAAACTCACACACGTATAGGCGGTGGGGTTTGGGGTATTCATAATATTGCATCGGAGGTATTTTTCTAAAATTGTTTGAGTTAATTCTGATCTCAAATTTTAAGTTTTTTATCTTTATTTATTATTTGTGAACAATGGTTGATATGGATCGACCAGAGGGTTCGTTGGAAACAACGGAATCGACATCTAAAGATAAAGAAACGAAAGAAGACACCTAGATTCGTTTAATAAACTTCTTGCTGACTTGATTAACTATGATGAGATTGTTAAAGACGAGGAGAAGGCGTTGTGTCTGGTGAATTCTCTTCCTGATAGGTATGAGCCCGTGGTTAAAGCATTAATGCACAGTAAGGCGAAGCTGACGTACAAAGAAGTCACTACAACATTGCGTAGCGAAGAGTTCAGGAAGATGGATCGTTAAAGCCTTGGAAACGAAGCTGACGGAGATGCGCTTGTTGCAAGAGGTCGTTCGACAGACAAGAAGAAGAAGTTTGGTGACCGTGGCAAAGGTAAAGTGCGTTCAAAGTCAAGAACGCGTCTGCAGAAAGATGAATGTGCGTGGTGTCATAACTTTGGCCATTGGGTTAAGGATTGTACCAAGCGTAAGGAAAAAGATAACAACAAGACCGAGGTGAACATTTCAAATGCAAGTGAAGATTCATATGAAGCTTCAAATTTATCACAGACTGTGACACCATCATCTTGTATCGTAACTGACGGTACATGGGTACTAGATTCTGGTGCTACTTATCATATATGTCCTTATCGGGACTGGTTCTCAAACTTCGAGAAGTTTGATGGAGAAGTACGCATCATTTTTTCATCATCTAATTGTTCTCGAATGGGTCCATTCAACGGTGTTAAGTAGTGGCATTTCACCCCTAACCACAACTCATCCGTTGATTCTTCAACATCAGTAGGTTCGGACCTCCACTTAGTTTCACCCAAGCTTCATCCTGGTCATGGATAGATCACCCAGGTTCGGGTCCATAAGCAGTGACAATTTCCCTATGAAGACTCGCTTTCGCTAAGGCTCCGGTGGGTTTCCTTAACCAAGCCACTGCCTATGAGTCGCCGGCTCATTCTTCAACAGGCACGCGGTCAGAGCCCTGGCTCCTCCCACTGCTTGGGAGCTTACGGTTTCATGTTCTATTTCACTCCCCGATGGGAGTTCTTTTCACCCTTCCCTCAAATCATACCTGTATGGTAGTTGGGACTGGTAGTGTTCAAATCAAGATGCATGAAGGTATGGTCAGAGAGCTGAAGGAATTAAGGTGTGTACCTGCGTGAAGAAGAACATGATTTCAATCGGAACTTTGGAAGCTAAGGGCTACAAGCTAGTAGCAGAGAATGACGTTCTAAAGGTAATCTCTGGAGTTATTGTAATCATTAAGGGCACACGACATCATAACTTGTACTACTTAATTGGGAGTACGGTAACTGGAGATGTGACTATTCCTGAACACATCAAGGCTGCAGCTACGGAGACCACGAAGTTATGGCATATGCGACCTGCACATCCAGGTGATAAGTCTTTACATTCTTTTATTCGACAAGATTTGTTGAAAGGTGTTATTGCCTTCAAATTAGCATTTTGTGAACATTGTGTGAAGGGCAAGAAAACAAGAACAAGCTTTGGCACAGCAATCCACAACACTAATGGAGTTCTTGACTATGTTCACTCAGATGTTTTGGGTCCCTCCAAGAATGCATCATTGGGAGGGAAACACTGGTTTGTGTCGTTTATTGATGACTATTCTAGGTGCGTATGGGTGTACACCATGAGGCATAAAAGTGATGTCTTAGAAGTCTTTGTGAGGAAGAAAAAGGCAATCGAGACTCAAACTGGCAGAAAGATCAAGGTACCACGTTCGGACAATGGTGATGAGTACAAAAGTGATCCATTCTTGCAAGTATCTTAGGATGAGGGGATACAAAGGAACTTCACAGTAAAGAAGACACCGCAACAAAATGGGGTAGTTGAACGCATAAATTGTGCTTTGCTGGAGAAGGTATGGTTTATGTTATCTAATGCTGGATTAGGTAAAGCGTTTTGGGTTGAGGCAGTTACATATGCGTGCTTCCTCATTAATAGGTTTCCATCAGATGTATTATAAGGTAAAACTCCAACGGAGAAATGGTATGGTAAGCCAGCTTATGACTATGTCTCAATTCATATCTTTGTTTGTCCTGCTTGGTATCATGTTAGTGAAAAAATCTTGATAGTCGTGTTGTTAAAGGAATCTTTATGGGTATGAAGAAAGGAGTGAAGGAGTTCAAAATTTGGAATCCAGTAGAGAAGAAAATAGTCATGAGTAAAGACTTTACATTTGATGAAGCGTCTATGTTGAAGTCATGGGGTTCTCGGCAGGTGGAAAACACTACCTCGTTAAATTCTTTTTTTTTTGTGTTTTATATATTTTCTCCCTCTACGATAATATATAAAATCTCTTATTTTTCCTGAGGATTCAACCTCATTAAATTCTTGTTCTCGTTTATATTATTTATAATTATTTAAAATACTATTGTGTAGTTGTACAAATCGCTTCCGTTTTTTTAGCACAATACCGCCTGCAACTAACCAAGTACTAAGGATATATATAATTATATACATGTAACATGATCTTCAAGATCGAAATTGATACCAAGCAAGCAATAGTTAAACTTCTCTTACCCTTTACTAATTTAACTCTCTTTTTTTTTATCATCAGCAAATTGTTTTTGAGCTTATTTCGATCCTCATGGTTTCATAATCCGACTTTCTATCTTTTATTAACAAATTGATTTTTAGGTTGTTTTTGGTATGCCTAACCCAAACACCCACCCAATGTATCCAAAAACTACTAATATTCTTACATAATTAAACATTTCGAAACTCCAAAATAAAACATGCAAACCACAAAATATCATCATATCAGTAAGTCTCAAACCATTAAAAGAAAATAAAAAAGAATAAATACAATCCATTAAAAACTACCGATCAGGGTGAGCATCCAAGGACCACATCAGAGAATACCTAGCCGGAAACTGATTAGATTGTCGTTGACGACCATGACCACCCCGACGGGAAATGGCAAGACCAGAATACTGAACAGCTGAGATAAGAAAAGCCATAAACTCACAAAATAAGTCTGTCAATTCTCTCAATCTACAAAAAGTCTTCCTCAAAATCACTCTAATTACTAGCGATATTCCATTCCCAAAACTATTCATTTTTTTTTTCTTCTCCTATAATTCCTCCTCTCCTACTACTTGGAGTTTAACTACACAAAACATGTCTTCAACTATATGTCAATTTGACATCAAGTACCCATGGGTTTTCTACACGTGATGGTGTTTTATGGGGTAATATGGTAAGTTAGACAATAATGCAGCCATCTCTGTACTGAAAATGAGGACATCATGGACTCATTCTTGGAAGTGTTGGGCTCTGAAATGTATAACTGGAAGTACCATTTGGCTTCTAAGAGGTACTTTTCGAGTTGTAGTTCAAATATTGCACAGGAAATTTTGTGAATCTCTTCTTTATATTCAGGCCTGAAAGGCTGGAAGCTCTGTTGATAAACTTAAAAATATACATTTTGTATTTTCTTGATCTCCAATACGGTGTTACTTAGAATAGTTCAGTGTTGACTTGTTTGTACTCCACCATGTACTGCATGTACTACATGCCATGTATATTTTATCACCCCCCTCAAGTTGGAGGCGGAGAAAGACAGCTTGGACGCCCAACAGGCTAAGTCGATAAAATTGTTCTGCTTTAAGCGGTTTCTTAAATAGGTCTGCAAGTTGATCAGATGATTTTATAAATTTTGGTGTGATCAAATTGGAAAAAGAAAATTCTCACACACAAAATGACAATCAGATTTCTATATGTTTTGTTGGATTTTCTGTTATATGTATATCAACTTGACTATCACGCTAGACTACAAAAATTAGATGGAAAAGATATGTGTAGGTCGTTGTATAGATAACACAACCATTCTAGTTCTGCAGTAGGATTTGCTAATACTCTCATACAGTTCCGCCATTTTAAATTACGTTGAATGTCACAAAAATTTCACACAGTCCCAGTAGATGTCGTTCCTTGAATATTGAGTACTCGTAGATTCATCACGTAAGACGGATAATACGTACGCTTGAAAGAGATAATGATCCAGTTTGAGGTATAAAGAATATATTAGTTATTATAATATAATAATGTTAAAATTATAATAATATTATCTCAACAACCAAAAGTAAAATTTAAAGAATATGTTCAGTACTGCTTGTTTGCCAATTTGAATCATCGGTACAATTAGGTTAGAATAAAGATACTAAAAGTTATATAGTGCCTGCAAAATACACATGTCTTTCTATATTTTATAAATTTCCTATTTACCCTTAAATATAGTGGGTGTGAATGTCCAACAGATTTCTATACTTGTACCCGCACACAACCCATTATTTAGTGGATGTTTAACCAGTCCGTGAACAGGTTGGGTGTCCACCTGTCAACTGCAGGTGGATTGGATCGGGTTGGCGGATTTAGGTTCATATGCTCACCCCTAATCCGCATAGACCGTACAATGATGAACCGTGGAACTTTTATTCATTTTTGTCCAACTTTTTGCTATTGATAATCACATTGACCATTATACACACAACTAACAACTATGTTCCGGTTGCGGCTCGACCCTCTAAAGCCGATGCCGCTGAATCTACATGACCAAGCAAGCAACCGTAAATTTTCCGCTTCAACCGATCAACAGTTTCTACCAGTACATCATTATCCAACACAGCTTTGGTTCTTACTTGATCCAACCAGTCATTTGCGTGCTTAAGTTGTGATAATATTATGGCAATATGGTCATCTGATGATTCCGGCTTTCGACCAGTTTTGGCACCATTACTTTGTTTCTTGTCATGTGTCCCTGCACGAAATCCGTTACTTAACGAATCCTCTAAGAATTTTAAGAACCGTACTTGTGATTCCTTCAGGAGGATTTCCTTCATTTCCTGGATCTCTTTTGTACTTCCTCCTTTGGACCACTCCAATTTCGCATTCTCACTTGACTCCATTGAAGATTTTGAACACTTAACTGCACTTTTGCTCTGCGTTTGCGAAACCTTTTGACCTCGGTTTTCTTGAGCATGTGCTGATTTCGTAGAGACTTGAGAGGATTTCATATCCATAGCCACAGAGGTTAAGTGTGGTTGTTCGAGAAGTCGGTACAGGGAGAAGAACTTAGATAGGGAGAGATGGGGCTCATCAGTTGAAGCAGATTTGTAAAGATCAGCAAACATACTGAAATATGCATATTCTGACATGAGAAGTTTGTATATGCAAATGGAAACATCCACAGGTATCGCCAGCGCAATATAAAAATGGGGACAGTTTTCATGTTTTGAGTCGTAAGAAATGCTTACCTGAGGCACTTCACTAAAGCTGCCGATAAAGATGCTTCTTTCTGAGCTTCCATTGCTACCAACGCAGCTAAGTTTCTCCTTCTAAGCACCACCTTGTTACAAAATAGCAAGAAAGAAAATGCACAAACAGTCAAAATTAGTTCGAAACAAACGATTTTACAGATTAAATCCGCACATATAGCCGTATACACTATGGCTTGAGCTTCAGAATATAGTGTAGTGTATATACGATTCATTCTAGGAACTTTGACGAGCACAAGCTAGACTAAATACTGCGAGGTTGAGCAAAAAACAGAGAAAACAGAGTAGGGGAAGAGAAAATTTGTACCTTTCCTGGATTGAACAAGTTGCCAGGTAAAGAGTCCCAAGATACGTTATCCTGTGTTCGAATTTTAGACTTGCTACTTGGGAAAGAATGCAAGTTATTAGAGCTCTTTTGGTTAGCTTTCTGATTCTTGGTATTTGAACTCGGCCTTTCAATGATCTTGGCTCCAACAATCTCTTGCCTTGCTTTAGCTGTATCCAATGAGTGAGTACGGGAAGGTGTTGACGGAGGCGTCTGGGAGTGAGTGCGGGAAGGTGTTGGCGGTGGCGTCTGGCAGTGTACCTGATTTGTATGTTCTTTATTGGTATTCAATGACGTACTGGTCTTCTTAATCCCTACTCCCCCATTTTCATTCACATTAGTCTTCGCAGTGGCAGCAGAATCAGCTCCGATTCTTCTAGAATTTGAATGCAAGTTTGAACTAGGAGTAGAACTAGAAACCCCTTGCATATATCTAGATGCAACACTCACCTTCTCCTCTTTGATTATGATAATTCTATGCCTCAGACACTCCTGTTTCGCCTCTGACAATACATCTGGTTTCACGTTTTTCCCTTCAGAATCAACTGATGCTATCCGATTCTCTGAAGGCACTGACATTTGCATTAGATCCTTGGGGTTTCCTATAAATGGGTGTCTTCCAGGAAGCGGTGTTACGCCAACAAGAACAGGAACCAGTGTTCCGGGTTGAATTTGTTCAATATAAAAAAACTGACCAAGTTGCAACTTATTCATTAAGATGAGTTCATTATCTTCCTCCGAGAACGAAACATATGTTGAATGCAAAGAATCTGAAACCTTTATGAAGAAACCATGGTTTGGGAATAATTCAGATCCTGTTAATGCAGGAACAATACTAATCACTTGTAGTAAAACTGACCGGTATTCACCGCGAATCCTTGTGTTTGTATTTACAGTTTGTAGCAGCTTTAGTAGTACACCCGGTATAAGCGATGCCATTTTTGTCACGCTTTTTCTTCTGCAAAATCAGAATTGTAGCAATCTATATTCATCCTTATTATCAACATTCAACCAGTTTTTGCACTAAACCAACAATATGAACTTGTTATCAAGAATTCTAGACAAACATGAATAACTACGCGCTAACTTGAATAATCACGAAAAAACTAGTCTTAACTAGTGAAACAATGCAAGATCAAACAATACATAAAGTTAGCAAGAACATAAAAATGAAAAGAAAAGTAAAGTACCTGCAATTTAGAAGTTGCTGTTTAGGTGATGATAACTCAACATCTCTTTTAGATGTACTTTAGCAATTTGATAGCTTTGCAGTGCAGGAAAGGTAACAATCATCTAAGCTCAATAGTGCCTTTCAAGCGAAGGACACAATATCAAACACCCAACTTAATCAACAAGTGACTGAAATATCCATAAATTAAGACACCTTTTTTTTACAGTATTAGCAAGAAACTTTTAAGCACCGACGTTTAAGAAGTGAGGATCCATTGCCTTAAAGTTTGCAGATATGATGTTGGTTGTGTGGGGTTCTAAAGTAGGTTCAAGGAAAAGGACTTCGACGTTACACGAGATGGGGAAGATCAGTGGTCACAATCTTATGATCCTCGTACATACTTGAGAAAAGTTTTCACATTCACGATGCTAAGAATGCCTTCTTCGAGTGTTGGTTGAGCAATTGTTATGTCCATTTCAAACAACACTACATGTCAGATGCCTGGACTAATTTCTGCCAAATGTAGATGTCCAACCTCTGCCACACTTGGATGCAGTAAAGCATAAGGAACTCATGGACTTTACATTGCAGGACTAAAGTGCTAAATATGCAATAAATCTTGGAAAGATCTCATTCAGATCCTTTAATGAATGGGAATACCCCCCTAAAAATCAATAAACTTGATATTTCAAAATCAATGAAACTTATACGCCAATTGGCGGATTTTTCGCTCGATAATATATACTACAAATTACAACACAAAACCGGAAAGACATACAAAAGAAAGTGAAAAAAAGAAAGAAAGAGGAACTGCTTAAATCACAAGGAAACGTAAAGAGAACAAGTGACGAATCCACAATGGCAAGGATAAGAAGAATAGATACAATATATATGTATTTTGTCCGATACTTGGGTAATGCCTCGCGACTTTCACCTCCTGACTTCGAAATGATCACTGAATGATCAAGGATTAAGTTTCTGAACCCTCCTTATTGGCTGGACATCTCAAGAAAAAACACTACAACTAGGATTCTTACAGCTGTGATCACCTAGGCTTCGATTCACTTCCTTTGCTTCGGAAAGACGAAAGTGAGAAGAATGATGACTTAGGCGCTGCAAATTCATTACCAGTAAAGCTTTCAGAAACATGTTTTAACTAGTTTCTTTGTCTTAATCAAGACTATGTTATCTACATCCTACTAATTTAGTTCCATTTTGTAGACCAGTGTTGTATGTCAGGACTAAAGAAGACATCACCACTTTTATGACTCGATCAGGACTTTACATCACTGTAAAAGAAATGATAAAACAAAGAAATACATAAAACAAAAAGCTCTAGACCAAATCACCTTTTAGAGAACTTCCTGAAAGATGATCATCCCTCAGTCTGAAATGTGCTGGAGCATTTGGGATTGAGTTACGTAACACTTGAACTGCAAAAAACCAACAAGGTGCCTGTAAGCAAATTGAGAAGAACCCACCCGCACAAGTGGTTGTCTTTAATCATGGTAAATGATATACAACATCGTGGGAAGAAGAAACTGTATATGTGAAAGAGATCCTATGCAGATGACATGTGCTAAAATTTATGAAGAGGGTCCAAGTTACTACATGCATCACCGAGGTTATAAAACGAAACAAGGAAACTGTGTGGTACCACTACCCTAACGATATTATATAACCAGAAGGAAGACACAGACATAGAAAAACTTCAGACATGTAGAGTCCTAATCTTAGTGGAAACCATGAAACTTAGTTTGATATGATAGTTAATATATAACCACATGATAGTTATGATTTGAAGGGAAGATACCTTGTTCATTGAAAAGATCAGCGTCATTCAAAACATCATGTGATAAGCCCATTCTCGACTTCCTTAGATCTTCTGATGATCTGTTTGTAAAATCCCGACCATCATCAGTATCATCATCACCTTCAGAAGTTGTTGCAGAGATCCAATCTACCAGACTTTCTGTCCCTCGGCTTTTCCTCCCAAACTTCAGTAAGCGCTTAAACCCTTTTGCAACATCCTTCCGTGATTGATGATTCAAAGAGTTGGCCACAACAACTGGTTGAGCACTACCCCATTTCTTCCTCATTCGAGCTGCATCAGCCTCCATTTGAGCAAGAGACTGAGAATTCCATGAAGCAGGGCTCCCAACTGGAGAGTCCATAGATGCATCAACATCTGACGACTCATGTATGTAGGAGAATGGACGATGTGCATGTGAATTCCATGATACAGGGCTTTCACTTGGTGAATCTTGCATTTGTCCTAATGAAGTGTGAAATTTGGAAGGCAAAACCAATTCAGCTACTGAATCGTGATCCACTTGACAAAATGATCGGAGGACCTCGTCACCTCCCAACTCTGGATGATCGTTGGATTTTTCTGATTCTTTAGTCATTTCCAGTTTCTCATCATCCGAGTCACTTAAATAACTTAGAGCCTTAAGATCACCATCAACCAATTCTGTTTCAAATTCTTGCTCTTCGTCCTCTTCATGAACCATTTCCATTGCTGAGCCTTCCAGCTGATCTTCTAAGTCATCATACTCTTCTTCGATTTTCAATATATCGGGTCCAGCCAAAGCTTTCATCTTTACAACACCAGCTCCAGAACCAGGACCAATACCATTACCCTTCTTAAGGAAGGGTTTGGACTCACCCTTCTTTGAAACTCTGTTGTAAATGCTCTGCTCAGTCTGAGTATTGAGAGGTGAAGACAGGTCTTTCAATTCACTAGGAGCTGCAATGCTTTTTCTCATGGACTGGCAGCGCGGCTTATCGTCTTTGATAAGCTGTGAGCCTTCGATTGTGCTCTTACTGCGACTATAGTTTCTAGCCTGTGTGCGGTTGGCTGCTTTGGTAATTCCTGATGACGGCTTCGTGTTTTCCTTTCTGAAGTCAGAGAAATTGGGAACCGACTGAGCAAGAGGATTGTCTGGTTGGGCCCTTCGCCTTCCAGAATTAGAGTTGGTCGATTTGGTTGATGATCGTGGAACTGGTACTGTTGATATTCGAGAAGTGGAGGAAGACTGATTTCTATTGGGTAAATGTTTCTTGGATTGGACAGATCTCGAGGAACCTTCTCGAAAAAATGTCTCACTGAATGATCCATCTTGTTCATACTGAGTATTTTCAGAAGATTCAGACAGAATTTCATCCATATCAACAGAGAACTCTAATGCCTGCTCTTCGAAAAGAAAACTTAACAGGGTTATCTCCAATAATTATTCACAAATTAGTAGTACTATTGACAATATGAATGTTTAACATAATATAAGATACCTGCCCCCGGCTCATGGATGAACAAACATTAAAAGATCTCAACTTCTCTGCACGCTGACGAGCATAAAGTGGCGAATCCCTTCTTTCTGCTGACTCAGCGAATTTGGCCTCCATCTCAACTCTACTTCTCTCAAGGCTATCTTGCATTGCCTTCAGTTTGGCTTCCTTCTGACCCCTCTCCGAGCTCCATTCTTCCTTAAGCTTTGCATTTCGTTTCTGCATGTATTGATCATAAAATTTGCCTCTTGAATCCTCCGTAAAGACAAGCTCGGGCCCATAATTCCGATTCTCTGCCATCTTCATTAATGGTGTAACATCCAATTTAGCACCTTTACCAGAACCACTAACTGACTGTCTCACTGTGGATTTAGCAGACAATTGAACCGGAGAAACTTCCACGGTTTTCCTGTTAATAGCTTTGGGAACCTGGTCCATCTGCATTGGAGTTGGCTTGCTTCTTCGACTAGTAGTAGTAGACTGATCTCCAGGAACCCTCAGTTTGTGTGCTGCAAAAAGCTTCTCGAGCTCATCTGCTTTCATCTGAAGCTCATCATTACGATCCTGATTTCCTTTAGATGTCTTTCCCTTCTGAGAATGCGCAGAAACATCTGATGGAAATGAGTAAAAAATGTCATCACCTTCCAAAGGATTTATCACATGTAAAACTTGCTCACTGATCATAAGAAAAGTGATAACAAGAAGAAAAAGCTTTGAGTGGGTGGTAATAACAGAATGACTAATCATGGTAAGTACTGCTCATGGTGGCTTGTCGATAGACTTGCCGTGAAAAGACACAAAGATTTAATAATTCCGATAGAATAGGTCTCACAACAACCTCTTCAACTCCAACATTTCAAGGAATCTATACAACAAAGAGAATATCAAAATTACGAAGATTTGTCTGCTGGAGTTTTACTTAACAATTGGTTAAACATGTTTTTCGTATTCTGAGAGAGCATAGGAAAATGCGTGAAACTGTTGATATGTATGTTTCTAGCGTATAAACTATGTACTAAAATATCCCAGTGCATAGCTAATAAATAAAATTACTACCAACCCTCCTAACTTGCGACTTACCAATCTGTTCAGGTGCAGAACTTTGTCGCTGCAACTTCATTCCTTGAAAGCTAGAATCATCTTCTCCAGCAGGATAACCTCCAAACTGCATCTTCTTCCCGGCTTCATCAATTTTTCCTTGGAAACCCCACTGGCTTTGTTGGGCAGACAAATCACTAGCCAAATCTCTGCTCTGAGGCCTAGATATAGACGGTGTCCTAGACCCAGAGCTACCTTTAGACTTCCCAGAGAAAGGTCTGGACTGAAGCTCAGACATTGATTTATCTTTCGAATCTAATCCAAAAATGTTTATTGAACTAGGTGAAGAAGCCCGAACTGGGATTTGTGAAGCCACTTCATCTCTCTTTTTAACATCAGCCGACCTGGTTGGGAAAGCTTTCCGTGGTACTTGATACGGTGCATCTGCTGGCCCAACATCCTCCTTTATGCTAACGGAAGCTCTAAATTGAGTCTGTGAAGTAGTTCGGTTCTTCACTTCAACTTCGTCTGAAAGGTCTGGTATAGCTCTGAATTGTGACTGAGAAGCTGTTTGATCTTTCAATCCAGCAAGGTCAGCTCCGCTTGAAGAAGCTCTACGAAGAGTTTGTGATCTAGCTTCAAGTTTAAATCCAGACTGCTCTGCTCCAAAGAATCCAAACCGGGACTGAGACGCTGCTCGAGCTCTAAACTCAACATCAGAAGGTGTTTCATCTTTTGGTAAAACATCCTTTGTTCTGCCTGAGAAAGTCTTTATTTGAGGTTGGGAAGCTGATTTGTCAATTAATGTAGATTCTGATGAAGAAGCATTTGATTGAATTGCCTCTTCACTACCTTTAAAACCACCAACCTCGGTATAAGAAACAGCTTGATCTTTCAATACGGAATCTTCCTTTGTAACCAGAGAACCCAAGAATTCGGCCGTAGGTGATGTTGGAGTGTCTTGTGATCCCCCAAAGTCTTTGTTCTGGTTTATACCGAGGGGTGTTGCCTGAGATTGAGAATCAGAACGGGGACCAGGGGTTGAGTCTGAGCTCTCAGTTTCCCTCTTCTCATTACTCTGATCAATGCTCATGTCACTAGTTCCACTCCATCTTCTCAAGACAGCCTTCTCTGCAGTTTGGCCAGATGGCGACACATCCGATGACATCCTCCGAAGCTCCACAGATTTCGTGACCACAACTTTACCAGCACTACCCTTTGGGGTCTGCTCTTTCTGCTTGTTCTCAAACATGTTGATTCTGTCTTGCACACTTAGCCGTCTAACATGCTGACTCTTCTGAGGCAACTCATTCATTTTGTCATCATCCTTTTCAGTCATCCTCTCACTTTCCTTACCATCGTCCCTCTCACTGCTTGATCCCCTTAAGGAAGAGGGTTGCTGAGCACTGGATGGTCCAGACTGCTCATGTTGAGTTGAATGTTGCTCTCGGCTTGTATGCCGCTGATTTTTCTGTTGGGTTTCTTCAGCTTGATCATCAATGGACATGTCTGACCCAGAGGAGTATCGGATGGCTCTATCATCTCCTCCGATCGTCCATGGGCATATCAGATCTGGCCTTCTCTCATTGACAGAGATGAACTTGGTACAGGCTTCACTGAAAAAATGTTTGAAACATGAGTCACTAAAATCACAATATTTTTAGAGTAAAAAACTTCTAACAAAACTACAACTACTTCAGCGGGATAGCATCTTAACTACTACACATAATATCAAGTAATCGTCTGTTGTATGGCATGTAAAACCACTAAGTTTTGGATTCAAGTGTTCTAATGTGGTCCCTGTAACAACTCAAATGTTAACCTTAAATGCATTCATACAACTTGAATAAGTTCAGACAGCACTGGGTCAAAGATAATAAATCAACAGTATTGAAACTCGAGAAACCAAAGTCTATGGGTCTTACTTTAAACGGTGCGCACCAAATCGCTCGGAGAAGAATTGAAGTTCTGAGACAGTGTCAGGAGTAAACCCAGCAGCCGATGCTCTTGCACAAGCAGTGGTTAAGTCCTGTTTAACAGCACCAAGCCGCACATCAATAGCCCTCAACAGCTCCTTTCTGATAAGCCCGTCGAAACCGTGAGTAAAGATATATAACCCAGTCAAAGAAAGGAAGATACAAAAATATAAAATTTCTCTTTTCACATTTAACAATTGTAGAAAATGTTAGGAAATAATCTGGTACAATTACAGTAAGATTGTAATTTTTCGTGTCCGCTGTTACTGATGACTAAATGTCTTTCCCGGGGAGAGCTATGCTGGGTTTCATAACTACCCACTTATATTAGTGTACTGTATAACTAGTCTTCAAGATCAGTCCGATCAATATACACACTGACACAAGTCAAACTAAGACTTCTAAAATCTAAACACTCCAAATATGTACTCGAAACTTGATTCAAAGACTTGCTCACAGGATATGACAGAAAAGTTAAGATGCTTACTTAGTCACATCTGCGGCATCAGCAGCTCCTGTCTCATCTCCACCTGGTTCAAATTCAAGGACGCACTACGCATCAGTTATGCAACCATAAGGGGCTTCTTACCCAGAAAGATGACTCTCGTATAGGACGTCAAACTAATATTAGAATATTATTCATTTCTTACTATGTATCCAAGTAAGATCAGACAAAACAGCAGAAATAAAACGGTTGTATGCAGAATATGAAACCAAAGATGAAACGACAATCGACTATAGATAGCTTAGATATACCTGACGATGTTGACCGCTTATTATCTGCTCCCTGTAGATGGCATTTGATTCAGTGACCACTAAAAAAAAGTTATGCTTTATATCGATATATTGAAGCTATAAAAATCAATAGTTTTGACGCACATACCTGCAAATAAATTTTTCGAGCAGTCTCCAACTGAGACATCTCAGCGTCAAATGTATTTACCAGCTCCAACACCTCAGGTGTGGTAACAAACCGAACAAACCTGCAAACATAGATACATGAGCTAATCCACGTTTTGAAGAAACACTGATGAGCATAGTTTTAATCTTAAGATAAACGAGAAACAGCTTCTCGCGTAACCTTTCAATAGTTCCTTTAGTGAACCAAATCCCCTCATTTTTGTGTTTCTCGATTTCTAACTTGATCGATTGAACCGCCTGTCGGGCCTGTTCTTCTGCGACAGTTAAATGTGTCAAAAATGGCTTTACCAGTCCTGAAGCTAGTTTTTCAGTATCCTCATTGCTCGAAACAAACAATTCACATCTGCAGCAAAAAAAAAAAAATCTCCAAGTTGAGACCTAGAGACCATGATAGGTATCATAAAATGTACAACAAATTCTAGTATCAGCTAAACTTCTTACCGAGATCGTCTTGGGGATAACTGGAAAACAGCATAATCAAGGGGAGTGTCTGATCTCATTTTCCAAAACGGATACGCCTCCGGCAACTGTGTCCTATAAGCTCATTGACTTACCAATGATTCATAAGCCGCCTAAATCCCCCAGAAACCTGAGTGAATTGCACATTATTAAAGAATCTCAACAAAGACATAAAAAATTATGTCAATCCAACAAGACTCAGTTACTCCATATACATGCACTCGGACAGTGCAACACATCTTCCAACATGACTCAAATGGCATTCCCATGACACTCCACCTTATCACATTAATTCAGTGTCCGAAAAATCTGAACTCAGTGGCAGTAATGTGCATTGACTTGTAGTGTTCATATTTCTAAACCTAAACAAAAACCAGAAACCAAATTCCACCTTCCAATTGATCAAAATCTGATTTAAAAAAAAAAAAACTTCAACTTTTCAAAGCTTCAGATCTAACTCAACCCTAAAAGGAGCTACCTTTTTAGCAAATCCCAAGCAACAACACACCCACATCAAAAACTCTCTAATTAAACAATAAAGCTTCAACCTTTAATCTCAGAAATACACTCCCTAAATGCTAAACATCATTATCCTACAACATTCTCAATGAACTAATCAAAACAAATAGATCTTCATTGAATAACTAACTTACCTTGTAAAAAGAAAGATCTTGAATTACACAGATCAGATCTTCAATCTTCTTCTCTTTTTGGCTATACCCCTTTTTTTCCTCTCTTAAATCTTCATTTTAAGAAGAACCCATCATTCTCCCTCTAATGAAACCCTACCTTTGGTTATTCATTTCATTCATACTCATAGCTGTCTATTTTTTGGTATTTGCTTTACTCTAAGTTCTCTTCTTCTTCACTTTTCAGATGAAGAGATAATAAAAATATACCAGTAGAGAGGAGTAGAGAGGGAAGACTAGTAGTGGAAAAGACTTGGATTTTACCATTTGACATTGACAACAACCACAGCAGTCATCAGGGCACATGAGATGAGAGAGATGATGCCATTTAGATTGTGGGGGTGGTTTCTGAAAATGACTACACTATCCTCTACAAAACTTAATCATGTGTTTCAATTTGAAACACACAATAGGTTTTCTTCATCATTTTTTTTTTTTTGAAAATCTTTGGGACTAATCTGTTGTGGGGCACATGCCCCCCACATACCATTTGTTTAAATTTTCTATCCCCCACTCTTTAGGTTTCACTAATCTATCCTAAAGATTCAAAATTATAAAAAATCTAGTCATGGTACCACCAAAATTCTGAATACGGACCATGTTGCTTCAGCTGTGGTGGAACCAGTATTTTGAGTATATTAGCTTTTACTCAGAAGGGTTTGTTAAATCATATCACTAATTATTTTTGTTTAGTGTGGGGGATAACATTGATTGAGCGATAGTAAAGCGTTGATTCTGATTGCAAATTAGCATTTTTTGTAAAATTCATACTCAAAAAAATGAAATGAATTTGTTATAGGGTTACCAATTCAAAGATCCACTGATAATGATTGTTTTGTTTTCTTTGAATTTTCGAGATATTGATCATCTAAACAAGTTAATGACTCCATTAGCCGTTTAGGTTAATGAAATGTAAAGTCCAGATTAAGAGCTTTACTCAACTGGATAGTCAGTTGTAGGTTTCAATCATGATTCTAGAATAGGAATGTGAACGGGTATAGTCAAATATGAATTCGTCTTTGGAGGTTTTAGCTTTTTTGGTACTTTGATTTAAGTTGCAATAATAAATGAGAGCATATGCACCACCATACGATAGAAGCATATGCAATATTTATTTAGTGTTTTGCTTTCAGTAGTATGTTAGTGTGGAGATTGGAGAATTCAATGATAGTAGTAAATGCATAAGAGTTAGAAAGAAAAGAAATCAAGCTTCATTTCTTATGGCATTAAAACTTCCAACAAATTCTAGTGTGACCTTATGGATTTTTATAAATTTTGGCAAAAAAAATTTTTTTTTCTTCTTTACCATTTAAATACAAATTATAAATCAAGATGGAAAATAAATTCAAATACTGTAGGATTTGTTTTCCAGCATAGAAACTTTCAAGGCCTTTACATAAGGTTATTAAATTTTTATCATTAGATCCACTAAATTAGTAATTCCATGTGAAATTTGATAAATGTTACCTAGTAACAACCTTGATAATTTTAACTCATTTGTCATCCAAGTCAAATCAAAGTATCTGGTCAAAAAGTTCAATAAGAAAGAAGCAGATTGAGATTAGAAAGTGAAAAGCTAAAAATTATTTAATCACCTCTTAATTAAGAAGGACCAGATAATTAAGGGTACACTTTCCAGTTAACTAAGATCTATCCTTTCTCTGATCATTCTAAATTATTCTATAAAGTAGTGAATGATTTTAAAATGTGCAAATATCTAAGGAACATAAATTTAGTTACTCCTTTTTCTATACAACCATCATTTAATTGGTTCATATATATAGTCTAATCTATAAGATGGACGGTTAAATATAGTTGTTTTAGATTGATCAGATATTTTTATATTTTAGGATGATTAAATTGACCTTTATTAATTATATTTTATTAATAAAAAAATCTAAAAAAAAATCTATTGCACGATCAATTAATCATAAATTTATGGGTGTTATTTATGGGCGGTAGTTTCTCACTTTCCACTTATATCATCTTTTTTCGGTTGTCCGTTGCTGCTCAAACCCTAACAACTTAGAAAGAACTAAAGGAAGAAGAAACATCATCAATCATGGCGGAACCAGAGGTCGATGTTGCAGGAGCATCAAAAAGAAGAACGTTCAGGAAGTTTGCTTTCAGAGGAGTAGAACTAGATTAGCTTTTGGATATGGGTACTGATTAGTTGGTTCAGCTTTTCACTGCTAGAGTTAGGTGAAGGTTCAATAGCTTATATCAGGGAGAGTAACCAGAACTTGTTAGGACTCATCTTCGTAACATGATTATTGATAAAAATATTTTGTGTCTGATTTGTCTCAATTCTTTATATTGATAATGCTCGATTGTGTGCTAATTGTGTTATTTTATGTGTTTATAGGTATTTTTGAGAAATAAACATTGTTGAAAAAATTGGCTCGAAAAAGTGTTAAAGGCACTCGGAACTAAAGGCACTCAAGGATTGGATAAGGGCACCCCAGTTATAAAAGCACGCTTACTTTGGTTATGGGCACCACGTTTTTCCCATTTTAAACAAAAAAAAAATGGCGGGAATTTCTTTGCTTGTTTTTCTGCGCTGAACTGGGATTGAGACTTGGAAAGATTTCAAAGATTACTAAGACAAGAATATTCTTGTCTTAAGTTGGAAGAATTTGCCCAAAGTTGGGAGCATAAAAATAAATAAAAGGATTTGTTTTTTAATATCGTGAGATATTTTCTCACGTACGAAACAAATAAAATCTCGGCAAAACTCTCTGGATTGTATCTTGGGTTTGTTTTAAGCCAAATCGAGCAGAAGAAGGAAAGAAAATCCTCGAGATTGTGAGAAGAACAAAAATCAGATCAAGAAAAGCAAGAAAATCACCGAGAATAATTCTCATTGAAAGAAAAATATATTTAAATGATTTTGGGAAGATATTGAGTTGTATTGGTGTTGCAGTATATAAATAGATCGAATAGAAGCATTGTAGGGGGGCTGGCAGAGACTAAAGAGTGAGAAATCAAAAATTCATAAAATTCTGCTCGTGAGAAAAGGTTGAAGAAACTGTTACCAAAAGTTTGAAGAAGAACATCGTCGTAAAAAGAAGAACTTCGTTGTAAAAACTAAGAACAACGTCGTATAAGAAGCCGTGATCTTTTATGTTTCATTCAGCAACAGAGAAAGCATCATCTGTAACGTTTATAAACGTCTCAAATTCACGGTGTCAGTTTTATTTCTTCTTTTCAAAGCACTTTTTAGCCATGCATTCATCTTTTGAGTGTGTTTGAGCACCATGAGCTAAACCCCATCAATGGGACAATGGAGGAAGCCATATTTCACAATTGTATGGTAAATATATTTGATTCTTTTATGACTGTTGTATTAATTTAATTTGATTTATGATTTTTCTTAATTAGTTGTGATCTTGTTTGACAGTGTATGCTTAGTCGTAAGTACTTTTGATGCGCCATGCTTATAATTTACATCTAATTTTTTAAAAATCTACTTTGGCAAAGAATTAGAGTGAATATCTTTTATTATATGAGCAAAAAATTGTCTAAAATTAATATTTGAACCACGTGAATATGAAAATCGGTGAAATCCTTAGTCTTAGTCCCTTGTAATAATTTTATCATCTTTTATTTATTTTCTAATTTAAATTAGGATTAAGTCTAAAATCTTTCTCAACAAGTCCGAGTGAACGACACTTTTCTCACCTAGTGGTTATGGATTATATATATAAAAGTATTGACTTAGGTTTTATCAATGTTTTGGTTTGTCTGATTTCATAATGCCTAGTTATATTAGCCATGAGATGAGATTAGACCTGTTGACTGGAAAATTGATTTATCAATTGGGGACCAAAACCCCCAATTTATGATACAAAGACTGAAATCAGGAAAAAAGAAAAAAAAAGCCGAGTGAAGAGTAATTTTTTTGTTAACACAAATTTGTTCTATCTCAAATACCCACTTTCAGTGCAATTTGAGTCCCATTAAATATTCGGGGAACTTTTGGGCCATAAGGCATTTTCTCCAGCCGCATTTCTTTTGAAGCAAACCGTGGTTTTTTATTTCTTTCAATTTTGGTTGTGATTAATTATCTTTGCTTCCTCCTTATGTTCTTAGTGTTATCTTGGCTCAAATAGGTAGGTTTTTATTGTTGTCTTAGCTTAAACAGTAGAATATATGGTTTTTAACCATGTAGATGGAGGTTCGATTTTCACGGAATTTTTTTAAAACTTTTATATATATATTTGTATGATAAATTCTTTTTTCACTCGTATTTTAAGTTTGTATTTTAAGTGATAAACCATTTTTTCACCTTTTTTCACAATTTTTTCGAGTGTTACAGGTGATAAACCATTTATCACATCTGTCATTCCGATTTTGACACAGTTTTAATCACATTTACATTGTTTTGTGGACGATATAAATGAAAATGACGAAGCTAATCATTGTTCCTGAGAATTTTCTATTATGTATATATGAGTAGTCTTTAACCGACAAAATTAGATAGATATTGAAACCTAGATAGCTACCAGTTCAAGAAATACGTTTGATAAGATTTATATGCACATCATGTCAAATGCAAGATATAAAACTATTCATTAGATAGACTGTGATGTATGGTACCTCACGCCACTTTCTTCACGATAGAGAAAGCCGAGTTCCATCCAGGAAAATGAAAATACCAAAAATTGAATAAAATCGCACGAACAACTACAGGTTGATGCCACTTTAGTAATAAAACTATCAATTATGTTCAGAAAACTTACTTTTTTTCGATCTATTTCATTCATAATATGTTCTGTTTCATTTACAAACGAAGTGGTATACTGCAAACATTAACCTTCAAAACAGTTTTTAACTCGCAAAAGAATGAAAATAAAATACTAACACCGATAGAAATACTAAATTTTAGTCTAAAAGAATGAAAATTAAATTAAATTTCCCTATAAAATATGGTTTATTTAAGCGTCTAAATACTACAACATTAAATAGATATTAGTTGTCCGAATCCATACCAACTTTGCTATGTTCCTTATCCATCACCAGCTTCACTGCATACCCCATTCCTTTCCATCTTCTCTGTCATATCATGTCTAACCTGGGGTACATTATACCTCTTTTCATGATCCGTTTTATAAAATATGCAACGAAAAGAAGACAGTCTGCCTACTTTTGCTGGTCATAATCAGGCTCAACAAAAGGCGTCTCTTCAATTGGATCAATGGTTGGGTATAGAGCTTACAATGTGGCTTGTCTTAGTTTGACCAGATCATTGCAAGTTACCATCATCAATTACGCATTAACTTTGCAATCATCTTTTGTGCAGTTATTAGAATTATAGTAACTCATATGGTGATCAACAAATTAAAGTGAAGCAGTGTCCAGTGTGAGACTGATGATGTAATATCGGGATGAACAACTCTTGCACGTCGTCAGGTATACTCAACATAAGGTCATGAACATGTTGAATAGCAAATTTATTTTTCTGTACCACATAAACCTGTTTTCTCAAAAAGCATACTTAAAAAGTCTCGGAAATAAAGTTTCTTATTAATAACAAAATAATGGATGTGTATCTCTTGATAATAACGTTTATCACACCTGAATCAGGTGATAATTGAAGATTTCATCTTTCTAGAATTGTATATTAAGCTACTGAAACTTACAATTATCATCCAAAATACAGGTTTATGAATATGAAATATATAATTTCAATCATCACAAATAAATTTTAGAATTACTTACAAATGCTTGTGGAGTCATGAATACTGATTTAGTGTATATTTCAAAATGTTGGCTTTCCACGATTCTAGATTCTTATTCCTTTTGCTTTTGTTCCAGCTTGTACGTTTCGTTTCAAGTAACCTCGAATCAACAAGATCCTGGCCATGTAATCCCAAGCCTAGAGTCTCCATCCCGGCATCCTTTACCATCCTCCAAGCTCCCAAAATTTTCTCTACAAAGGCTTATAGTATCTATAAAGGAGAAAAATAACCAAATACATTAATACGTTCATGTGCCGAATGTTATTTTTCACGACTACAAAAGGTGATTTTTTTATCTTTCACAATAAAGATAAGTGAAAACAGCATTTAGCATCGTTAAACAGAGATACCTACATCTATTCCATCAAAAATATGAAATTTTAATACTTGTTTGTTTACTTTTGCTTGTACCTAGCTACTTTAGATAGTTGTTTATAGGTCACTTGGTCTATGGTTTCTCTTTTCTTCAGCACCACTTCCACGAAATCATCTTCGGAACTGAATCCATTAGTAACAACCTCTGTGTCACGGATTAATGCCATCCCTATTCGTCACGAATGATCTACAGTTATTAACATGAAATCAAGAAAAGTAAAAATGGGCTAGATACAAAAAAAAATTGTCCAAATACATGATTAAAGATCCCATTCTAATAGAATGTATTCATTATGATATTGAATGAATAATCTGTTAACTCCATTAATCTACCTCATACAAATACAAGCATCAACAAGTGTTTCAAATGTATTACTATCCACATTAAAAGAATCACTTTCTCCACAATCTAAAACATAAATTATCACACCAAGATAAAAGCATGCATGTCTTGATTTAAGCCAAATCTATACCATCATGACTTGATTGTGATAAATCGAATCACACTAAATCACCACAGTACCAAATCAAGTTATAACATCATCATTCAATAGACAAATCTAAAAAATATCTAACAACAATTTTGTAAATACATGAATATCAATCATACGAACCTCGTGAATACTAACCTTATCACCCAAAAAAATCAACATGCAAGAGTTGATTATTTGATCTCTATAACAGTCCTTTTCAAAGATCAGAAGTTGAAGATGAAGAGTGATATGGGGGGGTTTTGTTCGGTACTGTGATAATGAGATTTTTGCTTTTGAGATGAAAAACCCAAATGACGTGAATAACAATGACACCTAATTGTAAATATATTGACTAAATATATTCTGACGACAAAATTTAACGGATTTAATTGACTATAAACGTTAATTTAGGGATTAACATTAACTCTTAGATATTTTGATTTTTCTACTTGTTTTTATTTTATTTTTTAAATCCAAATTATTCTTCTAACGGTTGTTTATGTAATCTAATGTAATTATTAAAAACTATGGGCTCTACATATAAAGAATCTCAATTATGGATTTTTAAAACAAAAAAAATAAAAATAGACTGCACATAGTTTTCCCCATTTTAAAATTAATAATAGCTTGGATAAAATAAAAGAATTTACACACAATAATTCATTTCTATTAAAAAAATTGATTCTTGGTCAACTGGAGATTTTGTAATATAATGATAATTAGTGAGTCCAAATTTAATGAGCATGTTCTTTTGTTTTTATCGTGGAAGAGAATGTCAGATCGAATCTTATTCGTTGTCGATTGATCGTACGGTTGTAATTAAAATGATCATTTTGTTTTGATTTTTGACAGTAATTTTGAATTTTAAAACAGAATTTTGGATATCTATGTTTTGATTAGTTTATATACAAGAGGGGTTGCTAGATGACCGCGCGCGGTGGTGGGCCGACCGAAGATTTCATCGAGTTTTAACTAAAAACTTCTATTTTATGACGGAAAATAAATTAGGAACGTATATATGTGTTACTAATTGTTTTTATTTTACGTTACAGTTTTATACGTCACATTTTTTCTATTTTTTGTTTTAGTTTGAAGCAATTGAAGGTGAAATTGATGGAATTCAATCTATTTGATGTAGTTAAAGTATAATTGGGGACCCAAATCTATGATTATGAAATCAATTTTATGAAAAGATGATCAATTTTGATCCAATTTGATCGAATTGAATGAAATTGAATAAAACCGATGTAAATTAGATTAGAGCACAGTTTTTTCAAGGTTTTTCGGTCGAAATGATTGACGACCAATTCGAGTTTTGATCGATTTGATGGTGCTTAATGATAGTTGGAGGTTATAACTCTTCGATTATCAAATCAATTTTGGAAAAATACGATCAATTCATGTTCAATTGAATCGATTAAAAACTAAAAAAAAAACATTACGTGTATTTATATTTTTGCTCCCATAGTTACTATACAGAAGGACTCCCTTTCGGTCATCCAATTAGTGTATGATAAAATTAATTATAGAGTTGTGTGTCATAAGATAATGTAGTTTTTTGCTCGGCCAAATTTGACCATATACAACAATATGGTAATGTTTTTTTAAATTGACAAATTTCAAACTCAGACCATTAGTGTCACCATAAAAAAAAAAATAGTGCTGAATTTAATTTGATATCATATATAAACTTCACACTTCTTTTGACCTCTTGAAATATTGCATCTTCTTTTACACGAGCAAGTAGGAGATGGAATGCTATAAAGTTTTGGACTTATATTATTTCATATATTTGAATGGAACCACTAAAGTCTGCCTTAATTTTGAAATTGGAACTAATCTTTTGTAGCTAATTTTAGGTCTATCTATTTTATTTCAGGCTTATCACTTAAAGTTAAAAAAGGACATTTTGAAGTAAATGCAAAAACTCATTATCCAATTATTTATATTAATGTTTAATTTGCCCATGATTAATTAGTGTTAATTAATTCAATTAATAGTGTTCAATCGTGTTAGTTATGAAATCAACTAGTATTGAAAAAAATCTGAATTTTTTTGAATTTTTTTTAAGTTAATCAACCTAGAATTGGTGGATACGATGGATAATGTATCATGATTTTGGGTTGGTCTTCTTCAATCACGAAGAACACTAGAATCGGTGGATATTTCCTTTAATAAAGGCCGATTCTTACAATCGGTGGATGTGGGTGTTATTATGAAACAATTCTGCTATATTTTCATAAAAGACAAATTTCATTCATAGTTTAGGAAATTAGCGCATTTCATTACATAGTTTAGGAAATTAGCATATTGCATTACATAATCTAGTACGCATATTCTTGAAGCTCGCACAGTAATACATCGTTAATGAACCTCCGAGCACGTTTGTTCAACACGGTGTATTCCCTCGCGTGCATGAATATTGTTTCCCCATTTCGTATTCGCCATAGATTACAGAATTGTTCGCCCTGAAATTAAATCGATTACATGTAAGTATACGAACATCAAACGATGATATATGGGTAGACAAGACGAATTACTCACTTTCTTGCTAGAAAAAGCTTGGGGATGATGCTCGGCAACCATTCTTCTAATTTTACGGAACTCTGTATTTTCTTTTGATATAGTCGAGTCTAAAAGCTAGGTCTACCCATTTGCGATGTTTAGGATTCCCGGTGCGTTTATAGAAGAATTCGTTAACTCTCTTCAAAAACATCGAATAAATTTTGTACAGACGTTCGTGGAAGACGAAATGAACGACTTGAAGAGATCCATATCATCTTCCGGTTCCCACGCCATTTTTTCGGCTCTATTTGAGTAGTGGATAAAAGGTGTAAGTTTGTGGCAAATTGGGTCTGGGATAGAGGTCATTCTTATATAAAGGAAGACCCAACAACTAGTTTTTTTCTGAAAAACTCAAAATATGGTAGAAATATTCAGTAACAATCGTTCGATATGTAAGACCACATCGAACGATTTTGGGTTATCGAAAATGTTGAAAACTAGGCTTGATAGAATCGTTCGATACATAGGTCCACATCGAACGATTCTAGGATAAAAACAACAACAAAAAATGGTATTTTCTTTGCCCAGAATCGTTCGATACATATGTCCACATAGAACGATTCTAGGCTAAAAAACAACAAGAAAAATTGGCATTTTATTTTCCAAGAATCGTTATTTACATAGGTCCACATCTAACAATTCTAGGATAAAAAACAATCAGAAAAATTGGCATTCTTTTCAGCCTAGAATCGTTCAATATTGATGCCTACATCGAACGATTCCAGGCTAAAAAAAACAAGAAAAATAGGTTCTACCCTAATTCAGAATTGTTTGATAGGATTTTTGTTCTATATGAACGTTAATATCCACCAATTCTGAAACCCTAATTACTTTTTTTATATTTTTTCTCAGAATCGTTTGATACGAGAAGACATATCAAACGATTGCAAACTTGTAGTTTCTTACACCGAACGATTCTTAGTTTAAAAACATCCAAAGTGCCAATAATAAATTGTCCCAAATTGTAGTTCTTTTGCCGCGTCTTCTCCAACACAAAAATTTAAAACCAACTAAATTTATTCATTCATAAACTAATAAACCTAATTATCCATATGTTTAAATCCGAACGACAAACATAAATTAAAGACATAATTATCAATAGTGAAAGACATAAGTTTGAAAAACAAGAATGCATTCATTCAACCTCATCTTCGCCTTCCCCACAACCACCACAAGCACCTCGACCACCACGTCCATCACGGCCTCGTTTGGCAGGTCCTTTCTGGTCATCCCTGCCTTGTTCACTGCTTGATTCACCCCGAGCAGCCTTTCTTACTCTTGGTTTTCTTGTTGGCGTCGTCTCCACCGCCTCTTTAAACCTAGCACTAGCTTGTTCATCCCCTAGAGCTTGGTATTCTTCAATCCTCCTCTGATTCACCTCAACATGTTTCCGAGAACTCTTCCCTTAGGCTCTTGAAATGGAATATTATCTTCTTTTTCTTAGCCACCATCATCTTTCTCGTGGTCTTGTCTGCATCCCAACTAAACACTCTCGAAGTGAACTCGTAGATGACCTCCCAAGCTTACTATAATAAATTCGTAGGTGCGTACCCTTACGGCTTTACCTCCAACGCTGAGACCCATAATCAACTGTACATCGTTTAGGGTTATTGTCATTTTTCCAAACGGAAGATGGAGAGTATCCTTTACGTGTAATATCTCTCGAGGAAGGTAGAAACAAGGATTTTGTCATACCAAAACACAAAGTTATTTACTCCATATATCAACCTCGATTCTTCGACGATCCGTCTGACTTTGGAAGTTTCTCCAGCTAGTGGACATAACTGCATTTTGCTGATTGACGATTGGTGTTTTGGAAGACGCACGACATCGGCGTAATCCTAAACAACATATCATGATAAATTAGAAAGTGCATGATAAGTTAAATAAAAGTAGAAGATATACAATATAAGGAAGAGATACTTACCATGGTTGCACAGACCGTAGCAGCCCAATTGTGTTGGTATCCCCATAACAACTTTCCCACGTCGCCTGGTAACTTATAAATGGGCTCATTGGGGCCGCGACCTAACATCATCTCAGGCTTTGACTTGTATATATAGTAATTTTTTCTTCTTTTTTTTTCCGCTGCATCTTTATCTTTATCCTCTTGTGGTTCTTGTTGTTTTGGTGGTGCGGGTGGTTCTTTTTCATCACTGCTCTCGCTATCTTCGTTACTACTTAGTTCTTCACCTGGAATTGTATCATATTCTGTATCATAAGAGGAAGAATCTTCTTGTCTATCCACTTCAGTTGGTTCATTGATTGTGATCGATTTTCTCGCCGAACCCCTACGGTGTCTAGCCGCCAAGTTCTTGCCGTCTTTTCCACGAGGTCCCAAGCTCTCAGGAGAAGCAAGATCATGTTTTTTCTTCGATCTGTTTTCCCCTTTCTTTACCTTTCCCTTATCCCTAAAGAGTACGACAACATACGATAAACAACAATCGAATTCAAGTTAATTTAGGAATTCCAAGAGTACAATCGGTCATCACGACACATCCATATCCAACGATTCCTAGCATGATACGCTTAATAATCGTTCAATGTTGGTGTTCATATCCAACGATTCTAGGCTAAAAAACCACCAGAAAAATTGGGCATTTCTTCGACCCAGAATGGTTCGATATATAGGAATGTCCACATCAAACGATTCTGAGAAAATATGCAGTTTCTGCTCGACCCAGAATCGTTCGATGTTCATGCCCATATCGAACGATTCTGGGTCGATGTTCTTAGTGGCTTTTCAGTTACTTCAGAATCGGTCGACGGGGCCAGACACACCACAAACATAACATGCTCCCTTAATTTTACCAATAA
>JAJJMC010014238.1:1191550-1215514 GCA_023531435.1 Papaver californicum | reverse complement strand
GGTACACCTTTAGAAAGATGTTGTTATACCTTTAGAGATGACAAATTTGAATCCAGGATAAAACCACCTGATACCAACCCAGTTAGCAAGACTCGTTGGACCGTTGTGAACTTAACAGTAGAAGAAAATGAAGAAATTAAACTAGTGCGCAAATCAAAGCAAGAAGAGGGGAAAAGTCGTCAGGTCAGTGGCTGCGACTGGGGTAAGTAAAAATCTGACTTTTGTTTTTCTTTTAAAGAAGAAGAAGACTGTTGAATTATCAAACGGTAAAAAATCAATTGATTAAACATATTTAATTCGAGATATTTAATTAAAAGATTTTATTATTAAACCTGATTTAATTTACAAATTCAAAACGGTAAAATACTTAATGTACAAAATTAAAATATAAAACCGTTGGATCTTTGATGAGCACACGCAGGCACACGCCAAGGCTCGCACCAAGGCTCGCATCAAGGCTCGACCAATGGTCGCACCAAGGGTCGCGCCAAGGCTCACGCAAAAGCACACGCAAGCTCCGCAAGCCCGCGGCCCGCGGTGCTTCGGTGCGAAGCACCGCACATGTGTGCGTTTTCCCACTAGTCCATTTCCTAAGTCCATATACAATCCACTAGTTCTTTTTCCTTATATAGAACGTTTGTGGTAAAGAGGATAAACTTCCTCTTTGATTTGCCCAATATGGGACAAACCAAAGGTTTATCGTTCACTAAGAAGTGAAAATGGATGGCTCTCTTTTTCCACCCCAATTTTGGACTAGTGACCCTTGATCCTACTAAGATATATTAAGTAGCAAAAATCATTTTAAGTAAGAATCCATTTTTAATTCTAACACATTTTCAACAGTAACATCAAGATATCATTAAGCGATAACTTGTTCAAGTTTCATGATAAACATTTCCTTACGTAAAATACCTCCTTTAACTGATAATGTAAATATAAAAAGAGCGCAAGAAGTTCAAGATCGGCACTCAAACATTTGAGAGGCTCATTTTGAATCCCTTTCTAGTGGATCGTGTGCAGTTACCCTACCGTACCTGGCAAGTGGATAACCCCCAATTAATGCGTATCGATCTGGCTCTACGGAAACGTTTCCAAGAACTGGAAAAAGAAAACAAGCGACTCAAAATCGCGTTGGAAAAAAAAGTAGTTGAGGAAGTAGACACCTCACTCCCTGAAAGTATTATACCAAACCACCATACACAACCTTCACCAGAAGGTTGGCGAGCGCGTCTGAAACGTGATGACCATCACGTGAGAGACGAACCTCTCGAAAGGCGATTGTCTAGTTAAATTGATAGAAGGAGGGTCAAAAGCGTTAAAAACAACCGTCAAAACAATCGTGATCCTTATAACGATGGTTATTGTGATCGTTATTTACCTGATGGAGATCACCACCATATGATCGAGCAGGATATGCGATCCAGACCAAGTCGTAGACGACGTGGTAACATAAGTAGGAATGGAGATGATCACATCACCAATGTATTAGAGTTGACTCTCTCTTGATTCTTCTCAAATCATACATCACATAGAACTCGCTTGTTTGTGTTAAATACATGTGCAGTTGGTAACGATCCTATTAAAGTGGTCTTAGCTGAAGAATAGGATGTAGATGAAGAATAGGTAAGCTAGGATGAAATGCCGAGTCTTAGGGAAGACTCGAATATCCTCTGACACGCCCCCTCAAGATGGACGCCGTAGCAGGCCAATCTTGGACTTGAAGAGCTGAAACTTCGAGTTTGATAGCGGCTTTGTGAGTGCATCAGCCAACTGATCTGCCGAGGAGACATGAGCCACGCGTAGCGCACCTTGCTGAACTTGGTCTCGAATAAAATGAAAGTCAATTGCGACGTGTTTCATCCTTGAGTGAAATACTGGATTCGACGAGAGTTGTGTTGCACCAACATTATCACAATAGATGACAGGACATGAAGGGAGAATTACTTCAAGATCCGTAAGCAAAGACGTAAGCCAGTCAAGTTCTGAAGCGGCATTGGCAACAGCACGATATTCAGCTTCGGTAGATGATCGAGCAATGGACCGTTGCTTTTTGGAGCTCCATGAGATGGGGTTGCGACCTAGATATATTAGATAAGCACTGGTAGATGAAAAATCATCCTTGTTCCCACCCCAGTCAGCATCGGAGTATGCTTGTAGTTGTACTGAGTCTATTGAATGAATGTTGTCTGAGTAGGCATGTAGGTGCAATGGAGATTGTTTATACATCTGGAGTGCGTCATTTAAAGTACCACATAAATACCTTAACAAACGCTTGACAGACTCCCAGTGTTGTGTAGTTGGTTGATGCATAAACTGTGAAAGCTTATTCACAACATAACTTATATCTGGTCTTGTGAGGAGCAGATACTGAAGACTACCCACAATATGTCGATATTTTGTGGGATCAGTGAGTGGCGTTCCTGAGTGCAGGCTCAATGTTGGGGTAGTTGCAAGTGGAGTATTTGCAGGCTTGGCACCAAGCATATTCGACTTGGATAGAATATCCAATATATAGCGTCTCTGTGATAGAAGAATTCCTTTGGAGTTTGGTACTACTTCCACACCCAAGAAGTAGTTTAAGTCACCAAGGTCCTTGATGGAGAATTTCCGAGCCAAGTTGTCAATGAATTTGTTGACAGACAACAGGTGATTACCAGTAACAATGATGTCGTCAACATAGACGAGAAGGTAAATGAGAGTACCTGAGTTCTTGTAGACAAACAAGGAAGTATCAGCATGAGAGTTGGTGAAGTTACTGTGAAGAAGGTACATACGCAATTCATTGTACCATGCTCGTGGAGCTTGCTTTAAGCCGTATATGGCTTTACGTAATTTGCATACATGAGAAGGCAATTCTTGATCAATGAACCCAGGAGGTTGCTGCATATAGACAGTTTCGGTGAGCCTGCCTTGAAGAAAAGCATTGTTGACATCAAGTTGCCTCAATGGCCAGTTTCGTGATACGACAATACTAAGAACTACACGCACTGTAGTAGGCTTGACCACGGGACTAAATGTATCCATGTAGTCAATACCAGGACGCTGATGAAAACCTTTTGCCACTAGTCGAGCCTTGTATCTGTCCACAGATCCATCAGATTTACGCTTCACACGAAAAATCCATTTGCACCCAACAACATTTTGAGTGTGATCTGGAGGTACAAGCTCCCATGTCCCATTGCGTACAAGAGCATTAAACTCTTCAGACATGGGCTTGCGCCAATTTGGTTTGGTGAGTGCCTGAGACACACATGTTGGCTCAGAATCATCTAAAGAGACCACTTGGGAAACCAAGTTCATTCGTTGTACAGGTTTGCGTATATTATTCTTGGCCCTTGTTGTCATAGAATGAGTAGGCTGCGCTGCAGGGGCTTGGGTCTCTACAGAAGATGATGTACTTGGTAAAGAAGTGGTACCTGTATTATCCATAGATGGAGAGGTTACATGAGGGTCGTCACAATGAAACTCCTGATGAGGTACGACTGCAGGTGGTGGCACAAGTGGTTGCGGAGCATGAGTGGGATTAATTTGAATGGGTGGAGGTATCCAGGTCTCTATCAGAGAGGATGGTGGAGATTGCGTGTGAGGCTGAGAGAGCTCAGAAAAAGGAAATTGAGACTCAACAAATTTTACATGTCGTGAGACATAAAGTTTGTTAGTGGAAGGATCTAAACAGAAATAAGCACTTTGAGTCAAGGAATAGCCAAGAAATACGCATGGGGTTGAACGCGATTCAAGCTTGTGATGCGTATATGGCCTGAGATGAGGGTAGCAAAGGCAGCCAAATACTTTGAGTTTAGCGTAGTTAGGAGAGGAGTGAAAGATTTTTTGGAATGGAGAAGAGAGCTGCATAGTAGAGGTTGGCATTCTGTTGATTAAGTAGACTGCTGTGGTAAAGGCATAAGGCCAGAATGGGAGTGGAAGTGAAGCATGATGTAGTAGAGCTAGGCCAGTCTCAACTATGTGAAGATGACGTCTCTCGGAGAAGCCATTATGCTCTGGAGTGTGAGGAGGAGTTGTGAGGTGAGTGATGCCTGAAGAAGAAAGGAATGTGCGTAAGGCTATGTACTCCCCACCATTATCAGTGTAGAGTGTTTTGATGGTAGATTGAAAGTAGTTTTCAACCAGGTTTTTGAATTTGATGAACACTTGGTGCACATAGAACTCGCTTGTTTGTGTTAAATACATGTGCAGTTGGTAACGATCCTATTAAAGTGGTCTTAGCTGAAGAATAGGATGTAGATGAAGAATAGGTAAGCTAGGATGAAATGCCGAGTCTTAGGGAAGACTCGAATATCCTCTGACACAATGATCAATCAAAAATATTCTGAAAAGAAAGAAACCAATGAAAAAGAAGAACAAAGTTGCCTAGGACTGAACGGATCCATAGAGAGACCGAAGGAGATTCTCCACAAATCGAAAGATTAAGCAAAAACAAACTCAACGAAATGAATGAAGAGGTATTGTCTCGAAAGAAATCCAGAGATGAAGAACAATTTTTGTTCATTTTCTCCATTATACACCTGCATAAAGCTCATTTCTTACTTGAGCATGTGAGTGTCTTTGCAGGTACCCCTCTCCCTCCCAACACCTTTTCAGCAGCAACCTCAATTTTCATCAGCAATTTCCGGAGGAATTTTATCATCAACTGAGATTCAATCATCATACACAAATCTCGATGAGTGTTGAGGTAATTAATTTTGCACCAACATCTTTTGGCGCTGACTAGGGGGAAAAGAACCCGCCACGGGATGAAAATTTACACATGTAGCCTAAAGCCTCACGACTTAGCACTGAATCATGCAAGTACCTAAAGCCCCACCTTGTGCATGAGCATATAAGCCTTGTTGTAATACCCCAATTCGGAATATAAGTAATGGTTTGTCCTTTCCTAACATCGAGGCCTTTTCAGCACAACTGGATCAGAGTTGGCAAAAAAGCTCTGCAGTTAAGCGTGCTCGGGCGGGAATAATCCAGGGATGGGTGACCTCCCGGGAAGCTGCTGCTGGATGACCGCAGCGGTGCCCGTAGAAAACCCCACACTGCCGGATGACCGCAGTGGCTAAGTGGGGACAGTATCGGTGGAAGGTCGGGTCATTTTACTTGCTCTCATAACAAAAACAAAATATCGCCTTACACGCGAGCATAAAGCTTTCAAACAAAGAAAGCAAAAAGTCTTGTATCAATCGCGGATCCAATTACACTTATTATTGGTCGAAAGCCTCGCACTCAACACAAGTAACATGCAAGCTGCCCTAGCAACAAGCGTTATAACCTTGTGTTATGAGATAAAACCTTTACCACAACCACAAGCACAATATATTCAACTCAAGTCTCAACTAGTGCTCACGAGCATCAGGTCCAACATTTGGTATAAGTTTCGCATGTGAGGAAATTCAACATGTCTCTAAATAACAATACATTCGGGGGTGTCTTTGTCAATAACTTTGCAACGAACGGGGGCTGAAAGCGAGGTTACTCTTATATTTCTTAATCCTTCAACAAATTGAGGATGAAAAGGGGGCGATATTTGTACCCTTAAAAATCAGTACACATGGATGAGAGGATTGGAAACTGGCCCAACAGACGTTCATGGTTTGACCATTCAACTAACTTTGCATTTGATTCGGACAAAGTTAAAACAACTAGGGTAGGGTCAAATTTTATCAAATCTAGTTAGTTTTTTTGGATAAACACAAGTTTCAACAAAAATGGATTAAAATAAGGTCAAATCCTGGTGGTTATTAATATTGGATAACTACGAATTTCAACCAAAACTAGATAGGATAAGACTAGGATAACAACAAATCTTATCTAGCTTTCTGATATGCATAAAATTCCTTCTGACTTGGGCGTCGAAGCCTTTTTTGTGTTTTTTTACATGTCTCTCCTTCTTACTTACAATTACCTAGGGGTGTCAACGGGTCTGGTTCCTCCTGGGTACCATTGGACCCGGAACCAAACCCGATTAAAAAAGACGGTTCGGGTCGTAGCGGTTCTAGGTTTGGGTCCTAATTTAGTGGACCCGAAACCAGTCCTGATTAAAAACATATGTACCCGCCGGATCCATATAGTTATTGGGTTTTTGAAAATCAATTATATCTTTTAATAAATTTATTTTATCTTCTTCACATTGTCTTGAATATAATAATTTTCATATGAAATTAGTGTTATATATATATAAATGTTCTAATTAAAAATTAGATCTAAGAAAAAAAATGAAAAAAGAAAAAAATCTATACAAAACTAGGTAAAACCTTAAAGTTTTGAGTAAAATTAACAAAAAAAATAACATATATTCGGGTACCTGGTGGGTAATACCCGTTAAGATCCAAAAGCTTCAGAAACGGTCTATCCTCAGATATTTATATTGTTAATGGGTCCACTTTTAGAACCTGGCCGATTCATCCAGTTCCGGTCCGGTTCTGGGTAATCCGACAGTGTCGTGGCAATACTTTTGCACCGACAGTTGAGAGTTCACCGATTTTCAGAAAAAAAAAATTAAATGTGTGGAGACAGGATTAATAGAGCAGTAAATAAGGCGTTGATTTATATAGCAGTGCTTGTAAAATTTTATAGTCAGAAAGTTATATGAAAATGAGATGCTAACGTCTAGATTTACAGGGTTTTTATGTGGACTTTCAAGACAGTAGTCACCTAAATTGGATAATGACACCATTAGGATAACGAAATATAAAGTCCAAATTAAGACCATTACAGAAACTAGATAGTCAGTTGAATACGTTGTTGGTATCACTCTTGTCTGATTTTAGTTTTTGAAGGACTTTCAGTCGCGTAATGCATCATACGGAGTTACATGCTGAACCCCAAATGAAAGCAAAGCAGTATATGCAACCTTTGTGAATTGTTTTGCTGCATAGTATATGTTAGAGTGGAGAATTGAATGTGGTTGTAAATACATTCCGAGTACCAGGCCAGCAATGCAACGAATCCACTCAGGACTTTCACCACTGGAAAATGATTCTATCACTATATATCACAAGGAATGATCATCAGTACTACTACCTCAGCAGCATTCCTTGTCATTGCCAAGCCAGGCAGAACGTACTTGATATCTGGGTTGCTCGTTTAACAACTTCCACGGTTTCATCATCTACTGCATCATGACCTTCAAATACACCAGCAAAATCACCTGAATCATCTAACAATATTGGTGTTGCTTGGCAAGTTATTAGTTCTTGTAGTTCTAACCATTTTTGCAGTATTTGGTTCTAGTGATGGCTTGTTTTCGGTGTTTTCCGATTGGGCAGTCTGTTTTGTGGGAGAAGTGTTGTTTTATTTGGTACTTGCAAGCAGATTCTTGAACTAGATCATGGTTTATAATCATGTCATCAGAACATAGGTATAAAATTGCAAAAAAAAAAAAAAAAAAAAAAAGTTTTTCCGAAACAAAATTCAATCTCAATCTCTCAAACTCCAAACAAAGAACAAGCTAATGAAAATGGAAAAAAAAAAATTCTAAAAAGGGTGAACAATGGATTGTCAAACAATAAATGTGGTATGTGTTGGAATCGTCTAAAGCTGGACTTCCTTCTTCACTCTCTGACCATTTTCGTCAACATCACGATCCATATAATTCTTCCAGAACCAATGTTGCTTCCAGACTCTATCAACCATATCATCGATCGGAACGCCTTTAGTCTCTGGTACTAAAAACATTACAAATAATCCCATGCCAAAAATCCAGACAGCAAAGAAGAAAAATATACCGGCTTGCATATGACACATCATTGATAAGAATGCTTGAGCTATAATGAAAGTGCACAGCATGTTTGAGCTAACTGCAAATGCGAAACCTGTAGTTCTTGTTTCAAGTGGAAATGTTTCACTTGGAATCAACCAGCCTAATGGACCCCATGACCACGCGAAACTCATGACGTACAGACATAC
Organism: Papaver californicum; assembly: GCA_023531435.1. Classification (NCBI taxonomy): domain Eukaryota; kingdom Viridiplantae; phylum Streptophyta; class Magnoliopsida; order Ranunculales; family Papaveraceae; genus Papaver; species Papaver californicum. The sequence continues at coordinate 1,207,603 of JAJJMC010014238.1, read as the reverse complement.
CAGAATAACCACACCTATCGCTGCTTCTTTACCTAATGATCCGGTCACCTTCAACCGTACTGCTAGAATTATACCTATTATAACCTGCACATGACATACGATTTCACAGAGATTTTAGTCTGTTTGATTCTCAACAGGCATAGACAAAAAGGGGGAGAGGGATTTAAGGTTTTACCTGGGTGGCAAACATCTGGCAACAAGCTTGAAGGAGCAATGCTCTTCTTCCAAATATATCAACAGTCTTGATTGAAACTAAGGTACTAAAGACATTTACAAGCCCTATGATCACGGACGATATCAAGGCCCCGTTGGCCCCAAAGCCGACAGTCTGAAACAAGACAGGGGCATAGAACATGATGGCATTGATTCCTGTAAATTGCTGGAATACTTGCATCATTATACCAATGACTAGAGGAGGTCTACTTGAAGGTCGCATAAGTTTCGAGAGTGAACTCTGGGCTTGATGAGCTAATTGACTAGCCATTACTATTTGATGATACTCCTCGTCTACGTTTTCCGTTCGTCGTAGTTTCTCAAGAATTGTTCTTCCTTTTTGTTCATGACCACGCTCGATCAAACTTGTAGGTGTTTCAGGGATAATCAAAGAACCAACCAAGAGCATGAAAGCAGGAACTCCGGCTAAACCCAAAGCTAGTCTCCAGCCCCATGGATGATGCTTAGATGCAAAATAGTTTACCAAGTTTGCACAAAGTATGCCAATAGTCATAAACAGCTGGAAAAGATTGTTCACTGCTCCTCGGATATTGATGGGCGCAATTTCAGATAAGAACAAAGGAACAGCCTACAAATCATTCGAATCGTTTTGTCTAATTAGTCTTTGAGAAAACGAGTGTAATTATAAATTTGAGCAAATTAGCAGCACAATAGAGATGATGTAAATATACCTCATTACCAAATCCAACACCAACACCAAGCAAAATCCTTCCTAGGATAAGCAAGATAAGACCGTTTGCAGCAGCATTCAGGGCACAACCTAACAAGTAGAAAACTGAAGCGGCTAACATAGTCTTCTTGCGACCGTATTTACTGCAAACTTTAGACCCAATAAAGCTCGCAAAGAGAGCAGCGAGGTACAATGATGAAGTGAACAACTGAACATACTGATCGTCGAATTTGCAGTAATTGTTTTCTTTCGCACGTAGTTTGCTTGCGTATACATGAGGAAAGAACTTCAATAAGAAGTCATCCATCGATGTCACTCCACCTACAATACACACAAACCTCATTCATGATCAAGAGGAGGCACAAAGTAATGCAACACAGGTGCAGGGAAAACCCAAAGTAATATTAGAGGATTACGAAAACTCGAGATATACCCATGATTTCTACAGGCTTGATTTGACAATGACAACTTGATAAAAAATGAGATGTGATCCATGCCTTAATGAATCATAGTAAAAAAGAGAGGAAGGTTATGTATATATACCTGAGATACCGATGTCATAACCAAACATAAGACCTCCAACTGCAGCAATCAACCAACACAAAACCACAAAAGGCTTTGAGTAAAATTTCTTAGTGCTTGACATGTTTTCAAACCCTCCTATTTGCTAAATAAAATCGACTAATTTTTTATACCAAACTCAATAATCTAATCTAATTTCTGCTTGTTTGATCTTGTAAAGAATACAAGTTTTTTGTAGGATTAGATAAAAGCTTAGCTACTCAAGTTGAGGATTATATCTATATATTTCTCTCTCTCTATATATATATATATGGATGTTGAGAATCTTTTTTTTAGTTTTTTCCATAATAAAAATATTAGAATTAGGAAACATCCTTGATCCTTATACTGTATGATCTTTTTTATCCATATGTATAAATTCTTATTATGGCAGTGTCATAAAGAACTTTTTTTGTAAAGTTTTATCCAAAAACTAATTCTAATTTGGTAGTAATTAAATTTATTACAGTAAGAAGTTTTATCCAAAATCTTTTGAATTACATAACAACAGTTTTCACTGCATGCTAATTTTGGTAGTAATGAATTTATATTATAATAAGAAATAGGGCTGTCAATCTTTATCCGAAATCCGACATCCGAATCCGATATCCGAGATTTTATAGGATATTATCCGCTATAACGGATATCGGATACGGATATTCCTATCGGATATTAAGGGTTAACGAAATGGAACCGGATAAGTCATTATCCTATAGGATATTATCCGTATCCGATAAGAATGTAAGTAAGGTGTAAAAAAAACTAAAAATTTAATGTTCTTCCAATTTGTTACCTAACAACTTAAAAGAGGAAAAACCTCCTTCTTTCCTACAGGGAAGGTCTCTGATCTTTTTCTTCTCTTAGCAATTGAAAAAAAAAATCTTTTCTTTCTTAAGACAAATCTTAGAGAAAAATCAGTGATGACAAACCTTGGGTTAGAGTTTGAAACAAGAACTGGAGAGTTTTCTAGCCGGAGAACTAGCGGAACCAAAAAAAGTGTGCGTCTGCTTCCCTACTTTTTTTACTTTTAATTTTGTTGTTATGTGTTCTATAATTGTTGATATATACATAGAGATTGTGGTGGGAGAAGTACTGTGCGCATGCAACTTGGTTGTTGTACTGTATGAACCAAAATGAATTGATATTCATTTCCATTTTTTAATTTTCTCTTGTATTCTCATTCAACATTTGTGTGAGTCTGATATTTACCATGTACAAGAGAAGAATCTATTTATGCATATAACATGTTTGTGATATTTCCTCTACCGGGGTTCATAGATTGTTATTGTTAATACTTGCTACTAACCTTAAGAGTTCATAAGGAGAGGGAGGCGACTGCTAGCTTTAACTTGGATAAACATAGCTTAAGGAAGGACTACTTATGCTTAAAAATGTTGGCTAATATTACCTTGTTAGTTACCTCATTTTAAATAATCCGTAGCTTAATTATTTCTTAAGTGACAACCTTCTCTGGTGGCATACATGTGTTGAGTATATGCCATGTATTCCTTGCTTGGGTATTAAAAATGGCTATACATTTCCTATGATAGTTGACAATAATATCTATCACTTGTGTTAGAACTGATTTAGTTTATCGGATATTTAAGTTTTCAGTTTTTTGTTTTTGTTTTAGATTTTGCATTTTATGTTTCTTATCGGATATTTACCGGATATTATCGGATATCCGATAATCTTAACGAAACGAAATCGGATATGAAGATTGAATGTCCGTCAGATATTATCGGATATCGGATACGGCTGAGCCGATATCCGTTCCGTTAACATCCGTTGACAGCCCTAGTAAGAAATAAGAAGTTTTATCCAAAATATTTTTTAAATTAATAATAACCACAATTTTCACAGCATTTATGGGTCTCCCTTGATTAAGCCCCAAGTCCAACAGCTCAATCATGACTCATCAGTCTTACTACTCGTTTAATGGCCTACAACAGAAATCTCTCAAGAAAAACGGATACATCTCATATATAATATGCATGTCTGGCAGTGGCGAAATTCCATAATTATTGAGAAGATTTTATAAACTATACTATATTGTTACTTTAAATGGATGATACCCTAGAGTTAAGGGCATCAGAATTGACAAAAGAAAAAACTACAAAAAGAAAAGAAGCAACAATTAAGAGACACCGATGCTTCACTGTCCTTATCTTTCTTAAGGATCTAGGTTATACTTTGTTTTTTCCCGGATGACTAAGTAGGAAATAAAATGGTAACGGATTTTGAACTCAGATTATGGATGCTTGTATCTATAAACAATTTTAAGCACGAGAAAGTCAGGTATATGTAACTGCCCTAGTTGCTTTACTTGACAACCGACTCCCAAAACTTACTTATTTATATTTTTTCATAAAGAACTCCTATTTATTTATGTTTTAAAATTTATAATTTAATATGTATACCATGCCACAAATTGTAAAAAAATTACATTAAATGAGAGGATAAACTGGATTTTCATCAATATTTACGTTTTGTGATATGTAATTTTTCACGGGCGAAAACTTGATTTTTCACCATTCTTACCTGGTGTTATTATAGGTGATAGCTGGATTTTTCATCAACCTTACTTGTTAGCGTTATTATCGATGAGAGTTTGAATTTTCAACAATATTCATGTTTTGTTTAAGTACATTTATTACTGGTGAAAACTTGATTTATACTAACCCTTTTTTTTTATTATTATAAGTAGACATATATAATATATTGATTAAAATCGAGCTCTACAAACTGCAAAGCACCACATATATTTAAGGGGAAAAAAATTTCATTTGTATTTTGTTCAAAGATGAAATAAGAAACATTACTACCTTCTACAACAAAATAATAATAAGCTAAGACATTAAAAAAATGTTTATAATTCTCCCAATACATGATAATTCTTTAGTTTTTATTGGTATCCAACGAGTTGTCTTCTATTGTTGTAATTATATATGTCGACCACACAGAAAAGTTACGGAAGTTGGATGTCTTCATTCGTGATGAAGCTATAAAGATGGGTCCTGGGCCCCTCTATAACGAATAATCTAATTGTCACGATGACTTATAGTACAGAATAGGGACGTCTTCTTACTGATTGAGAATGACGGTTTAGTCATTTTCACGATCAAAGATTTGTTAAATAAGAATTGTACCTCCAAAAAGATACAATCAATTGGGTCACGATTAATAAAACTAGACCAAGACAATACATAACCAACATTCGTTTCAAATTCTTTCAGTATGATAGTGTTTGGGGAAAACGTATCTTCACCCCAAACAATCTCGATGATGATGATGATGAAAAATATGGATAAAACATGAATTAAAGACCAATAAAGGAGACCAGAGATACGTGGTTCAGCGAGTCATGTTTACTCCATGGAAGAATCCCCATATGGAGATAAATTTTATTGATTTCAAGATACAATTGTTTTTCTCATAGTTGGAAGGGATGAGATCTACCTATGACGTTTTCTAGGGTTACCATTGCATCCCTTTTCAGGGTTCACCACCCCTATTTATACAGTTTAATTTGGATCTCTGATAAATTCTAATTTTGAGATAAGCTTCATTTGTGGTAACTTGGCCAACATGATATCTGGAACGTTCCATAATTTTCCCCTATGTTGACTTGGTCATTAAGCAGTCAAGAATCTTCCAGAACCTTCTCCTAGTTTTCTGGCACTGGGTCGGTGGAAACTATCCAACTGATGACATGGCCCGTGGGTCAGCAGAGTTGACTGGAATACTTCGACTTTGATTGGAGGGGGTTGACTGACAGACCTGGATGGCATACTGGGCTGCCTGGCAAAATAAGTTGACTGGATGGTTGGCATAATGAGCTGACTGGTTGGTTAATAGAATGGCTTCGCCAGCTCGGCAATGGTCGGCATTGGTGGGCGGGATAACGAGCGGAAACGACCATCGACAATGCTGCCGAGATCGATCCAAGATGTTGTTAACGTACAAATGCAGTTACTTTAATTATATATAACAACTATAATGCAGAAAATAAAGTAGTGGCACAAACACAACATTTGTTAACGAGGAAAAATATTTGGCAGAAAAACTCCGGGACCTAGTCCAATTTTGAATACTCGCAGAATTAAGCAGTTACACAAATGCCTACCCGCAATCTCGTGCAGTTGAGACTGAATAAACTACCTCTAGTTACTCAGTTTTCTCAGTATCCTTGCGTCTACAAACGATCTGTCCAATACATGTGAATCACCTAACAAAATCCATTGCCAAGTATTGCTCTACCTTCGTAAAGACTTCTGCAACCATTCTTTTAGGACATCTTACAAACAACAAGGAATAAATTGTCTGCTAACCCACTCAAATCCAATCACAAATACCAAAGATATTAAATGATTAATTTAAATCAAGGACATTCCATTTAGATCTACGATACCAAAATAAAAAAGATATAACAGATCTGAAACTCTTTGATTAAAGATCAATGAAGTTTTACGATTTACAAAAGTAATCCACTCGATTAAAAGACTTACGTTTATGACAAATCACAAACAACTTGTCGATCCTACATGTATTATGTTTATCAAACATAAACTACTTGTTTGTCCTAGACAATCAAGTCAAACAGATAATCACGTCAATATCATAAACACAAAAGAACTTCAATTCTTCAAGTTCTTCAATTAATCTTCTTAACCTTCGATAGTAACAACCTGCACTTAGTTCCATTAATGATTTGTCTCACAGAACGAAGTCTGTTAACATTAGAAAATCAATAATTTTATCCCACAAATCTAGAATCACTTAGGTCTACGATAGTCAAATCTTCAAAGTCTTGAGTGTCTTTATATCAGAAGAGAAGGAGCATATAATAAACACGAACTTATCTAGAAGATAACTATACAATTTGTTCAATAAATAACCAATAAAAATGAAAACTAAAATGTGATTTTAGTTTCCACCAACAAAACTACAAGAGCTTTTTGATCCCTAAAAAGACTTTAAAGTAGTTAATTAATAATGTTTTCGTTCATATTCGAATCATACTTACTTGTCACTTTATTTAATTAACTATTACATACCGATGTAAATTTTAAGAAGAAAAAGAAGAGTATCCAATACAACTTCTTCCGCAGTAGCTTCACTTTCTCTTATACTCTTGGAGTAAATTTGATTCTCTAGGCATGACGCAGTGCATGCGGTTTACTTAAGAAAATTGGTACTTCCATTTCAATTTAGTTACAGCCCCAAGTAGTAAGAGATAAAAACTTATGGGTGTGGAATCACAACTAAGATTTGGTTAACTAGAGAAGTACTTCCAATCTTTATATCAAATTAAAATGCCACAATCAGATGAGTCCTCATGGTGGGATGCATGATAATATATCCACGACTTGTTATAAAGTATCTATTGGATCCACCTGTCTCCAATCCGTCTATCATCAACAGAAAATTCATTGGATGACGGATTGGACGTGCAGGGGCGGAGCTAGCTTAGAGCATGGGTGTGCAAGCCCAGCTGGTTCCAAGCCCTATTTTAAATATTTTTATTTCTTTTTGGGTGTAAAATTGTGTCTCAAACCAATTCACTCCCCCTAATAGGGGAAGGAATTCTCTTTGCACCCCTATCCTACAAACATGGCTCCGCCCCTATGGACGTGGATGTTTAGATAAAAAATATGAAATCCGTCCAGTGGCGGATTGCTTGCATGTGGGATGAAATCCATTGGATCTAGTCAGCTGCTTAACCCTAGGAGTAGGGGTGAGCAACGGGTGGAACCCATGGATTTGGGATCATCCATGTCCAGTCCATGAGATTGGCGGGTGCTAGATTTAAATCCATGTCCAGTCCATCACCCGCAGATGGGTGGGTGGGCCGGTTAGATGTGGGTGGACCCATGGATTTCATATTTTTATAGAAAAATAGGTAACATCATTACAAAAAATTAATTTACATCTTAAATTATTAAAATCGAAAGAATATTTGTTTATTTTTGATGGATAAAGGGGCTTTGAAAACCCCTAAAATTTATTTATTGGATTACCACATTCAAATTGAGGTTTGGATTGCTACATAGAAGACGTGGTAGATAGACACACCCTCCTGATTCATCATAATACATTGCACAGTGATACAACCAATATACAATGTGATTTCTTTGATTTAAATGAAACCGAATAACATGGAAAAGATTAATTTGAATATGGTATTTTGATTATTCTTCAACCATTTAGAGACATCTTCTTTATTAAGATAAAATCATTCGTATAAGAAGTAGTTTGCGCTAATCATCGTAATCACGACCCATTCCAATAGCCATTGATCTTCTTTGTATAAATCTTGATCATCGTCACGTTGGAATTGATTGTTTTCGAAGATATGCTTGAATCTCTAATCGGCTTCCAATATAAGAGCCCAATGGCTATAATAAAACGCACTAATGGCGATTAGAATTAGAATTATTACAAGGCATGAAATTTCCATTGGATACACAAGAACGGTAACATAAAAGTAAAATCTAAATCCTAAATCACGATGTGATTTTTATTGAAAGCTAGAAAAGTTAACAATACAAACCCAAACTTACTTGGAAAATATGTTATACCATATCTGATAGACAAATTTTTGTGTCTAATTTGATCTCATTTCTTTATTCTAGTTAGTACTTATTTTGTACTAATATTGTGTTTTTAGATATTTTTGAGAAATAAACAATTGTGGAAATATTGCTCGAAAAGTGTTAAAAGTACCCCAGAAAAGTGTTAAAGACACCAGGAAAATTACTAAAGGCACCCATCATGTTGGATAAGGGCACCCCACGAATTTGTTAAAAGGCACCCAGGCTTTGTTAAAGGCACCCAAATGCTTCCATTTAAATTTGAGTTTTGGCGGAAACGAATTTCACTCTCATCTGCGTGAAATGGTAATGCAATTTTTGGAAAGATTAAAGAGATATTCAAGGATATATTTCCTTTCCTTATGGAGAGAAACATGTACACATGAAATTCAATCCAGAATCTAATCAAATCGAACAAAAATGGTAGTTAGCGTTAATAAAGGGAAGAAAACAATCTTCTCGGCAATCTGAGCTGCTCCCTAACCATATATTAAGTTCGATTTAGCAAAACATAGAACTTATCATTCTCAAGAAGGATATTGCATCAAAGAATCTGATTTGGAGTTAATCACCGAGATTTGAAAATTACTCAGCCATGAAGATAATGGGAAAGAAAAAAAATATTCTCGATCTGCATCATTGATTATGAAGATTTTGAGTGAATTTGTTAAGGAGAATCGATTGTTTGATGCTTCAGTTTTAATAGGGAAGAGTATAGAGCATCCGGGGGAAGCTGACTTGAAAGAACACAAAGAAAAAAACTCCAGAAAAATTGGCTGCAAAACCAGGCCGTGAACGAAGAAGAAGAAGAAGAAGAAGAGCCACAAAGTAAAACTGTCTCTGAAAACCGTTGTGAAAGCTTTTGTATCCAAAGGCTTCAGTGACGGTTTAGATAACAGCAACATCGACACTTTCTTGGGTTTAAGACACAAAAGATCTGTGCTTGTTTAACTTCGGTAGAAAAGGGTCATGTATTCATTAAAGATTTCTAATCTTTCAGTGTCAGAGTGAGTCCGTTCTTTATTGCAATTCTTTTTAATAAAATGAATAAATTGATTTCTTCTCTACTTTCATCCATTCTTTTTGCCATGAGGGGCTAAATCCCACCACTGGGAAAACGGAGGAAACCATATTTCATTATTAAGTTGTAAATATGATTAATTCTATAACTATTTGCATTGATTTTAATTGATACATGATTTTTTTTAATTAATTATTATTTTGTTTGATGATGTATGCTTAGCTTAAGTGTTTTCATGCATCATGCTTATGATTTACAATTAATGTTCTAGAAATCTACTTTAGGCAAAGAATCAGAGTTGATAACTTGAGCTATAATTGTTCAGAATTAATGTATGAATCACTTAATATGATACATTTATTTATTTATTTGTTAGTTTAAATTAAAAATAGGTCTAAAATCAAATATCAACGAGTCCGAGTGAACGGATCTTTTTATCACTTGTTTATAATCACATCAATATCCAATCCAAATACATTTTGGGTTTGAAGAAGAAGAAAACAAAAAATGAGTTTGGATAATTATTTAGAAAAACGGTTATGGAGAGAGGAGATGAGTAACAATGTTTTTCAGTAAATGTTAAATTATTACAACATAGCAACGCTATAATTATAATAAAATGACATCAAGTGTCCGTTGTTTGTATGGTGAATCCCCCGAATGACCTTCAAAATACAAAATATCTTTATATATTTGTTATATTCTATCATTTACTCTTTATCCTAGCGGGTGTGGTGTCGAATGGATTTTCAAACTTGCACCGCATCCAACCCAATATTTATTGGGTTTTTAGAAATGTATCCATGTCCAACCCATGCATGGGCGGGTTGGGAGTCCACCCGTAATATTACGGGTGGATTGTGTTGGGTTGGCGGGTTGGATCCATGCTTACCCCTAGCAGGAATCCACTCGAAAGTCCTTACTCTTTAGTTGAACGATTTTTTGGGGACCAACCCATTTTTGAGGGGGACCCTTATCTACTTAGGCTATATGGCCTACAAAGCTAACGGGTGTCTTAATAGAATGAAATGACTAAGTTACCCTTTATTAAACTAATACTAATCTAATCTAAACCTTAACCCTAATGATATATAAACCTAAATCGAAATCTAAACCTAATTTTATTACCAAAATTAGAACTTTCCGTCTCCTTTTTCCCCTCTTCTTCTCATCTCTAACCTAATCTAGTAATCACATAAAAAATTTGTTCAAATGGCTAAACCAAACCATGGTATTACCAAGATTGCTAAAGAACTGATTGATGAAATGGTTCAAGAACTTGTACCACAAAATGAAGAAAAACCGGTTGTTGATGGTGGAGGAAAAATCGAGACTCAAAAGAAAGAATCAAAGGCTGAATCTTCCAGTCGTAATGTTAGAAGGTAATACCCGACAAAAACATTCATTCTATGCGTTTTTTGATTGTTATTTCGACTTGAAATCATGAAAATTAGTGTTCAATAGGTAGTGCCAGTGAAAAGTTCGGTTTGGATCACTAACCGAAATTTCTATTAGGAAGAAGATCAAGAACAATTCGGTTGAGAATAACATTTAGGGGCTAGCCGAACTTTTATTTTGACATTCATTTTTAACCGAACTTAGTAGTTCAGTTAGATCGATAATATATTTTACTAACTGAACTTCTTTGTCCCAAATTGGGATCAAAATGTTCTGTCAAAGATATTTTTTTTCTATTTGTCGAACATTACTCTGTTTTTGGTAACTTTAGTGTAAAGTTAGCCGAACTTTATGATTCTTGACCGAATTTTTTGTTCGGTTAATTCGATAAATACCATTCATAGACGAATATTTATATTTGTTTATCCACATTAGGATCCGAAAGAAGCTAAAGGCAATGGAAAAGGAAAAGGCTGAGATGGCTGAAATGGGTGAAATTCTTTCTTCGGCTCGAAAGGCTGAAATTCTTTCTCGTCCTCTTTTTAATTTACAAAAAGGAGTTACTCCTGAAGAAATATATCAAATGATGCTGGATGATCTGGATAAACGATCCTGATTCTGAATGGAACAGTACTGATAATCTCCTCAACTACGTTGATTCGAATGATGGAGGCTGATCCAAATTTTGATCATCGACTCTTTTTCATGGAGAAAGACTTTTCAGGCGTAAACCCATACTACAACAAAGCTGGTGAGTACATAGGTCCATTTGAGAGAGACGAACCTGTTGATGATCCTAAAGAGAAGGAGAATGAGAAGAAGAAGAAAAAGCGATTAAAAGTTGATGATACTAGAACCAAGTCGAGACTAACAAGGAGTGGAAGAATTTCATGAGATCAATGAGATTGATCACTTTGAATATCTATGTTGTGTTTTCTTTCGTTTTTCTCGGATGTTTTAAGTTATTTTGAACAATTTCTCTGAACAATATGTAGTAAATGATGAATATGGTATGTTATTTTGTTGTTGGGTTTTATTTTATGTTGAAACAGTATTATGAAGTTAGATGTTAAGTGAATTTTCGGTTAGCATCGTTTAAATTCTTGCAAAAAAGAGAGACAAACTTTTATGTTTCATTTGAATTATAGAGTTCGCAAGTCATAGCAAATTTCGATCTAGCCGAACAATTGGTTCGGTTTAGAAACCAAGTCTTTGGTTGCCATCGCTTAAACTTTTGTAAAAACAGAGAAATGTTCGGTTTCTAAAGGGAATTGAATTGTTAGCCAAAAAATAATTTAAAGAGTTCGGTTAGGTATAACAAATTTCGATATAGCCGAACTTATAGGTTGGAGAGAAATTATCTATTTAAAAAAAATAGATCTGTTGGGGTCTCTCTCTTTATAAGTGTTGCATTCTCTTACTCATTTTGCACAAATTTTTCTCGTCTTAACTTCTATTTTTGACACCAATACTCTCTCTTCCTCCAATTTTTTTGCATTTCTAGTAACAAATAGAACCATTCACCGTTGAGGACAATATAATGCTTGTTAAAGCTTTCATTCTGGCTTATAGTGAAAGGCCTCATTGAGGACGATGTAATGCTTGTTAAATCTTTCATTCCGGCTTACTGTGAAAGGCCTCATGAACGTTATTCGATTTTTTAGAAGAGAGTGAAAGAATTTCATTTCGAATTAGATGGGAATCCTAAAAACCATAAATGGTTAGAATTAGCCGAAAGATTTGAAATGCTCAATATATGTTGTGAGAATACATTAGAATACTCCGTTGGGTAAAGCTATATCATCGCAGAGCTACTCCTGAAGAGAAAGTGAGTATTTAAACACGATCCTTTATCTTGTGAATGTAGTATTATTGGTTTTAATACTAATTTTTTAATTATTTAATTTTTAGAGTGCTAGAGTTCAATCTTTTTGGGGAATACATCATGGTGGAACAACATTCGAGCACGAGATATGTTATACGTATTTGAAGACATATGCCCCGAGATTTCTTAGACAACTAGAACGTGAATGGAGGTAAAGATAGCCGAACTTTAATAGTTTGAGCCGAATATTTTTAATTTCCACACTTTTCGAAAAATATAGCCATTAGGAAAAAGTACTCTATATATACCCAGCTACTAGTTCATGTTTAAAATCACATCTTCACTTAAAAATGGAAGTCACTAATGCTAGCTTTACTCTAGATGAAGATTTATCTCTTTGCACAAATTATGTGCTTTGTTATCCAAAGAAGGGTGAAGAATGACGTCAACATGGTTTAGTTAGTATGAATTACTGGGGTAGAATTCTTGAAACCTTCTGCACCAAAACAGGTAATCCTAATAACATGGATTGTCCGACAATGTTTTGTAGATTTCAAACTATAAGAAAAAAAGTCGAAGAGTTTATAGCTTTAATTCGGATTGTCAATCGATATCGACTTACGGGTGAAACCAATGTTGATATTTTTGTGCGAGCTCGAGAGGAATGGAGAAGATGGAAAGGAAAAAATTTCGAATACGAAGCTCATTATGACATCCTTCGTAGGTTTCTCGTAACATGTATGGGGCGTTGAAGATGCTAAAAATGTAATCGATTTCTATATTTATAATTGTGTGTTAGTAGAAATATTGGTTTCTAGGCTTCTCATTGTATGTTATTAGAAATATTGGTTTTGTAGCCTTGTAATTCAGTGTTAGTTTAACAAAAAAAAATTTGAAACTCTTGAGTAATGTTCGGCTAGGTGTAAACAATTCGCTAAGAATTACACAATCCAGAGTAATGTTTGGCAAAGGGGTTTCAAATAAAACCTAGCCGAACTTATAACACCGAAAATCCCTGGTGAAATCATAAATGTTCTGCTGCCTGCAATAATTAATTCCTAGCCGAACTTATGACACAAAAAAAACCATGTCAAATTGTGTAAAGTTCGGCTACCTGCAATATTCTCTATATAACCGAACTTCTGACACAAACTGAGCCTGGATTTTTTAGAAGTTCGGCTATAAATTAAATTAATATTACTAGCCGAACATTACTCTGGTTTGTGCAATTCCTAGACGAACTATTCCTCCCAAGCCGAACATTTTGTTCAGTAATATCGATACTGTCACTGCAAGCCGAACCTTTTACCAAAAGATAACACAATTTCAACAAAAAAAATTCTTTCATTCAAAATATATGATCTTCAAAGCATATTTAGTTCAATTGCATGTCTCATTCACTCAATTACAATTAGTTGGTAATTATCCTTTTCCTGAGACATTTTCAAAGCTATCCACATATCCATATTTTCCTCATACAAATTACACCAACTCTTCATATCGTCGGTATTAAATCCTTCCCAATAGGAAGTTTGGCACAACGGAGGAATTGGACTTTGGGTTTCAAACAGAGACCGATAAAGTGGTTGCCTCCAACAAATGCAATGAACACTCTTTGATGCAGTTGGACACCTTTCTTTGATTTTGGGGTGAATGTAGCACTATAACCTATTGAGAAATAATGAACCACACAATTGAATGCGTCGGCGAGCAAGTGCCCACAAATCGGCATAGTCATCCAATGATCCCGTGTAATAGGATTTCCCCCGTGTAGATGACTTTGATAATTTACAAACTCAAAGTTCACCCCACCATCCAACCCTCCCATCATTGTCTTGTGAAATGCGGGTTTCTCCCGTAGTTTCATCAATAATTTTTGCCTTATATAAGTGATTTCACAACCATTGTATTCCTTGGCACGGTACTGAAACGACCCTAGTTGTCCGACCGCAACGTGAAAACCACAATTGTCATCGCCAGAGACGTCGTCGATGGATATGACGTACTCATGAATGATTTGAGGTAGTTTATCCAAGTAAGCCATATCAACAAATGTTCGCTTTAGATTCACGTCTCCAATAGGTGGTTCTCTTGATGGGGATGGAAATATCAGATCTTTTTTCTTCATATCATGTTCACTTGGTTCTGATTTTTCCTCACTACTCCGACCTTGTTTGTTTGATTCTTCGGCATACATTGTTGCAATGTACTCATGACCCGAAGGATCTCTATGATTAGCGTGTATGTCACCATGCTTCTTAGTCGAAATCTTGGCATACTTCCTCTTTTGTTTCCTTGTTTCTTTGGTGTTTGGCATACCTTTGGGCTTCCACCTTTCCGGTTCGTAAACATTCTCCATAGTATGTGGATAAATAATCGTCCTCATGTCATCCCAAAATATTTGTCGTTGGATTTTGTTCATCTTGCGGTACAGATCAAGTACGTTTCTTCCACATTCGGTATCCCCAAGATCTTCTAGGCTCTTCCGTGGGAGGGTTGAAAGTTAATTGTTTCCAAAATGGATCAATATCGTCTAAAGGAATGACACTATGTTCATACTTTACTATAATATGGAGACAAGGTAATCTCATCGACATCTTCATGTTACAAACACACACCTCGTCCGGCTTGATGTCCCAATCCTTTATCAAGTCGACTTCTACCATAAACTTCTTAATACACGCATGTGACACATTATAATGGATTCCCTTGAGCAACGGAAGATCAGCCCATTTCTTAGTCTTGAAGATAAGGCTCTTTTGGAACTTCTCTTTGATCCTATCCATGTCGCGAGTGAAGTAATTTTCCATAGCATCAAACACCAACAAAAAATTATCAACACGTCCAAAAAGGTTCTTCTTCAACCGATGCTGAGCCGACTCTGCCAAACTCGTCGCTTGATTGCCCAGGTGTTTATTTTGGTTGGTAAAGGCATAAACAAACCTCTATTTGTGTGGTTCCAACTATTGCATCAACAAATATGATATCATATCCGGGTACTCGGGACTAGTTGATAGACACATTTTAGTGTCTAAATTGCACCTTAATTTCTAGTGAGTTAGTATTCGATTTTGTGTCTATTACGTATTTTAATGCTTTTGTAGGTACATTAGAAGAATAAAGATTTGTGGAAAAATTGGCTCAAAAAGTGTTCAAGGCACCCGGGAAAATGGATCAAAGCACCCACACTTTGGATTGGGGCACCCCTGGATCGGGTCAACCCAGCGAGTCAACCCAGCGAGCTGGATCGGGCCGAGTCACCGGGTTAACTCATCGGGCGCAACTGTATCCACTGTTAACATAAAATCAAGGTGTTCTTTCGCTTCCAGATTGTTCCAAATATTAGTAGATATCCCACACAAGTTAGAACAATCGAGAAACAGCAAAAAAATCCCGTGAAATCAGTTGAAAAATCATGTATATGGCCGGAATTGAGTTTCGATTCGGTTTGGGATTTGTGGGCTATTCTAGAGAGTTCTATTAGGTTTAGAACTCTCTCTAGGGTTTCTAATATCTATAAATACCAAGAGAAGCCAAGAGAATCGACAACAAAAGCCTAGGGAAGAAAATAGAGAATTCCGGTGAAGCTCCGTCAACATCCGGTCAACTGCTACTGCACCGGCCGGCTGTTCTTCATCCATCACTGCCGGAGAAGAAGACTCAGTAACATCTATAACTGTTGCTGATTTGAATTTTCCTGTTGTCTATTACTTCAAACCATTTGTTGCTTAAACTCTTCTGTAACAGCTGA
>JAJJMC010014238.1:1149776-1181550 GCA_023531435.1 Papaver californicum | reverse complement strand
ATTTTAAGCTTAGGTTCGTGTAGGTTTCGTTTTCCTAAGGCGGGCAAGAAGGAGACGGTGATGAAATCCGAAACCTTATCTTGTATGGCCAGGCCTTGCCCTTTACTATGCAGAAATTAAGTTCCGTATTCAGTCCTCAACATATATGCATACAAAGGCGTCCAGAAAACCCACTGACAGGAGATTCGTGGGTTGGTCAAAATTTACCTGCCGTACTAGACGGGCGACGAACCGTTGAAGTCGACTCGGGCCACTAATATCCTTTTTAATAGTGTGCGAACCCGAGCGGTCGAGACAATATCGTAATTGTCGTCCGTCCCTGCACACAGTTTGATATTTAAAATTACCCTTCCGTAGGGTTTAAAAATAATAAAAAGTCCAAAGTCCAAAAATAATGTCCAAAAGTGTCCGAAAATAAAAGAAAAATTATAAAAATAATTAAAACCCTAATACAATTTTCTAAATTAATTAAAACTAATTAAAATAAACTAAAAATCTAATTAAGAAAAATAAAATAAAATCTTCGATCTTCTTTTTCGTTCTTTAAGCTTTTCCCTTTTTTAATTTCAAGTCTTTAGCTTTAATTCCAAAACTTGGGCGTAATCTCTTTTCGATCCAAAATCGAACCTGTAGTAAAAAGGAAAAATACCAAAAGAAACGTAAAATAGAAAAAAGTAAAATAATAAAACTAAAAATAAAAACCTAAAAATAAATCTAAAACCCTAAACCTAAAAACAAGTCCGCGTCGGCGGCGCCAAAAGTTGATGTAATTTTTAAAGTGGTAAATAAAGGTTCGATTCTCGAACTTGTAAAGGTAATGATTTTAGAAAATAATGATTTTAATTAACTCTAGAAAATTCCAGGAGTATGAAAAAGACTAAATAACCTAAAGATGATTTTTGAATAATTTTAAAAGGACCAGGAATCAGGAATCAGGTAATTCTAACAACCTATGTGATTAATCAGATAATTCTTTTTAAATTAATTGAAGCACAAGTAATTGCCAAAATTGGTTTTGTTATGCTAACAAACAGAGGTAAATCACAAGCATGGACTATCAAAATTAATTAATAAAGCATAATCCATCAAGCAAAAGCACAACTGTTGAAAGAAAACCGTTTTCACTATTTAAAACTATGTAATTCTAATAACAAAAGAATTATAAATAATTATTAGAAAATAATTAAATCACATAAAATTGAGAAAATTACCTTATCCATCATCCCAGTAAATAGACTTAGCTCATGGTGAAGAAAACTTGCTCAAAAGTTGATTTCATTGCTCAAAATATCAATTACAAAGGTGAATAACGCTGTAACAGATGATTTGATACGCGTATATGCGTTACAGGAGAAGGTTCAGCTGTTACAGGAGAGTTTAAGCAACAAAGGGTTTGAAGCAATAGGCGACAGGAAAATTCAAATCAGCAACAGTTGTAAGTGTTGCTGAGTCTTCTTCTCCGGCGGTGATGGATGAAGAACAGCCGGTCGGTGCAGCAGCAGCTAGTCGGCGGTGACGGAATACTTGCCGGAATTCTCTGTTTTCTTCTCTAGGCTTTCGTTCTCATTTTTCTTGGCTTCTCTTGGTTTATATAGGTAGTAGAAACCCTAGATAGAGTTCTAAACCTAATAGAACTCTCTAAAACAACCCACAAATCCGAATCGAAACATAATTCCGGCCATATACATGATTCCCGAGCTGATTTTACGGGATTTCTCTGCTGTTTCTCGATGGTTCTGACTTGTATGGGATATCTTCTAGCGTGTGGAACAATCTGGAAGAAAACAATCCATAAATCACTTTGAACAGCGTACACAGTTGAAACTCCGGCGATTCCCGCTGAGTTGGATCGGCCGAGTCGACTCGCTGGCTCGCTGGGTTGACTCGCCTGGTTGACCCGCTGGGTTGACCCGATCCAGCTCAGCCCGATCCAAGGGTGCCCCAATCCAAAGTGTGGGTGCCTTTAACACTTTTTGAGCCAATTTTTTCACAAATCTTTATTCTTCTAATGTACCTACAAAAGCATAAAAACACGTAATAGACGTAAAATCGAATACTAACTCACTAGAAATTAAGGTGCAAATTAGACACTAAAATGTGTCAATCACACCTATGCATCATATTACACCATATGTGGATCATACGTAGAAGATTATGTACTAACGGAAAGACTACCTTTATTGCATTCATTAATGCGACTTCGTTATCGGTGACTATAACTCCAGGAATATCATCACCTCAGAAGATTGACCTCACTTGTTGCAGCTCCCAAGTGTAACTAGGCTCATGCTTATCCTTTAAAAAACAAAAAGCCACGCTAAAGGGTGACTTTGTCGACGTGCGCCGAACAACATTCAAAAATGACATCTTGTACTTATTTGTCTTGTAAGTGCAATCAATTATAAGAACTTGGTAAAAGCATTGATCCAACTGAACACACATCGGATGCACAATAAAGAGATGTGCGATTTCTCCATCCGAACCTACTTGCTTTTGAACGACGTAGTTTTTCTGTTGTGCCATATAAAACAATTGTTGCATTACCTTCCTCTCAATTCTTTTTTTTTCCAACGTCTCGTTTTCATTGTAAATAGTGGACAAAGAGGAGAGGTTATCCTTATTATCTTGTTTAATGATGCGAAGCATAGTAATCGATGGAATACACATTTTTCTCATCTTAGATAGTTTCTCCATTTCAAGAAGGGAGAGCCTTGCTGCGACTGAATGTCTTTCAAGATGTTCAGGACGTTTGTGGTTATGTCTACCTTCAACAACTTTGAATAGAACCCATTTCCTCAATTCTTTGTTGAAATTAAACACAAGTTTGAACGGGAAATTGGTATTCTTTGAGATAGTTTCATTCTTCCTAGTGGTCTTTCCGATAGACATATAACCCTTCTTCTTGTTGCTTTCGGGCTTACGACTTCTCTCATAAACCATTTCAAAACGGGTTTTGCTAGATTTTCCATTCACAAACATGAGTAGGTTGACCATCCATAAGTATAGGCTCCAATTGGACGTACAAAATATATGACAACATTAGTTTGAACAAAAAAATACTACAAAGTTCGACTAAGCATATATCTACATATTCACTCAAACATACAGGTTCGACAAAGTCGATAAATCCTATATGAACCGAACATTTATGTTGATATAAATACTACCGTTGCTTTAGCTTTACTCACGTCCGTGGCATATTTCTATGCGGGTCTTACCAAAAAGGGATTGGATATAGGCTCTTTACTACCATATACTGCCAAACTATGTACTTAAAAGTACATGCTACTTCTGTAACTAAAAGTTTGGCTCGAACTAGCCGAACATTAGGTGTTCTTCAATTAGGTAGCCGAACTTAGTCCAAGCCTCCATTAACACAGAGTTCGACTACCTGTGTTCTTCAATATACTAGCTGAACTTTTTTCGAGCTTGCCGAATCTAAGCTATAAAATTTGATTTTTTTCATCAAATTTAAGCCAACCCAAGCAACAAAAACACATTAACAAGTATAACCTAACATCAGAAGTATTATAATCTTCATATTCTTCGTTGTGATCCTCGTTTATCTCGTAAAAACTCTCATTTTGAGATTGAGATTGAGTTTGGATAATAAAACACTCACCATCTAACAAATCATCCATCTTCGGATCGTTGTGAAGATTAACGAATAGTTTCTTTACTCTACCATTTGAAGGTTCCGATTCTTCTGAGCTTGCACTAGAATCATTCATTTTGAATTTAAGAATCACCAAATCTAGGTTTCAAAATTATTTTCTAAAAACTCTTCTTCTACTTCTCTCTCTCAATAATTTTAATTCTCTAACACAAATATTTTATCGCATCTACTATTAACTATTAACTAAGTTTAACTAACACTAATTATTAGCTCTAACTGGCGGGCCTTCCATGTGATGACAAATTATTTCCTTGTCCGTCACACTTTTTATGCAGGGAAATCAAAATCAGATTTTTCAGTTTCACAATCTCAGCAAATTGAAATAATCTTTACATAATCAAAAAAATTGATTACAAATTTCCTTCCGACATAATCAAACAACCAAATAATCTGTTCATCGTTCTTTAAAATACCCATTAGATCGATTGTAATCGATCAATTTCAGTTCATTGTCGTTCAAAATAGAAAACAAATTCAGATTCCGATTTTAACAAATCTATGTATAAAAGACTGAATAATAGCAAATTAACTTCATATTTCATTCAAAAAGAAAAATACGAGTTTCAGTTTCAATAATTTAGTCTTTTTGTTGAGTCAATTTCGCTAAAACTCAAGATGAAATTGAAATTGTTTGCCTGCAAAAACAGAGCACCATTACAGTCGACGGATATTTTGCGGTTTCAAAGACCACGGGTATGGGTCTGGTAATCCGGCCCTTTATTTACACCCGACCCAAACATTATGCAGAGAAAAAAATGAATAATAGAGCAAATCGATCAAATTTTTGATCAAATATCAGCCATTGACTTACAGAGACTTCATCAAGTGTAATCAGTGAAACCACCCAAATGTTGTAATTAAAACACCCGAATAATCAGCTTCTAATCATCAATT
The DNA here is from genome assembly GCA_023531435.1 of Papaver californicum. Lineage (NCBI taxonomy): Eukaryota > Viridiplantae > Streptophyta > Magnoliopsida > Ranunculales > Papaveraceae > Papaver > Papaver californicum. Next base: position 1,176,980 of record JAJJMC010014238.1, on the reverse strand, counting down.
TTAGAAGATGAAAAAGATTGATGATAAGAATTGTTTATTGGATTAACCATCATGGTTGGTTTTTAGTGTGAGAAAACAACGAGAGAGGAAGGCAGTTGATGTCTTTGGAGCAATGGATACACTTACCGATGAGAAGAATGGAAGTAAAATGAGAAACAAAATTTTTAGAAAGAAGAATAAAAATGTCTAAATGAGAGAGATACTGAAAGGTGGGTTTGTGTTTATAAGTACGTGTTGAAGAGGATTTGGGTGAGAAAGGGTAAGGAAGGACACATAAGAATATGGTGGTGTGGTGTTGTCTTTGTGTATTTAAAAAATAAAAACTTTTAAGAAGCGGTGGTGATAGGTCGTGAGAGAAGGGGTTAGAACTTAAAAAATGCGACAAATTTTAAGATTCTGCAAAAGGTTCATATCCCTCGGTTACGAGATTTTAAATTGAAAGATTATTTTTGATAAAAGAAAATTCTATTTTGAACGCTTAGGTTATAAGGGCACAAATTGTACCTCCTCCTTTTAAGAATGACTCTAGGTTTAGGTTCAAACATGTTATGGTACTGTTTGTGTATGTTTTTTTCGCCGACCTCTTATTGTGATAGCGCTTAGATTATAAAGCATCAGACAATATGTAACGTTAGAATTAAAAAATAATTTATTACTAAAAATTGTTTTGTTACCTCATTTATCTTGATGGGACCAAAGGGTCACTAGTCTATATTGGGGTGGAAATAACAAATCCATTTTTCACTTTTATGTGAATGAGAAACTTTTGGTTTGTCCCACATGGATAAACCAAGGATGAAGTATATCTATATTACCACTAAAGTTGCTTCTAACGGAAAAGACTTGTGGATTGGATATGGACTAAGGGAATGGGCTAGTGGGTAAATTGAAGCACGCACGCGGGCCGCGAGCTGCGGAGCTTGTTTGTGCTTGCGTGTGTTTTTTGCGTGAGCTGGCGTGAGCCGTCGTATGCCCGGCGTGTGCCCAGCGTGTGCCTATCAAAACTTAATGGTTTTTATTTTAAATTCCTATAATAAATAAATAAACAGTTTTATTATTTATGAGAATTTATGGGAATTAAATAAAAAGATTTTTCATAAATACAATTTAATTCTCTTCTCTAAAATTTGCCTATAAAAGAAAAAGAAAATTTCATTTTCAAATTACCCCAGTCGCAGCTACTATCCTGACGACTTTTCCCCTCTTCTCGCTTTGTTTGCGCACGTAATTTTATTTTTCTATAAATCTTATTCGGCTGTTAAGTTCGCAACGGGCCGACGAGTTTTTGCTAGCTGGGGTGGTATCAGGTGGTTTTATCCTGGATTCGATTTTTCCTCACTAGTGGTATAGCAACACTCTTTCTAGAGGTGTACGAGTTAAGGGCATTCTGTTGAACAGGCGACTTCATCTTCCTGTGTGTGTGCTTTTCTGAAGTCTGTTGTTGTTTCTTCTAACCTTTAACTATCTTCAAGCTTCTGTTTGGTTTGTTCATTGTTACAGGAATTTCTCCAACATGTAAAACCTAATAGATCAGTTATTTTTGTAATTACATAATTTTAGAAATTTTGTTTTATATTTTATTTTTATTTCTCCTCTACCTTTGTACGTAAATATCGACTTTCTTTGGTTGCTTATGAGAAATTATTTTTTTATCTTGTTGATTTTCACATTCCAATAATAATTTTAAATTAAATATTGATACATATGTATTGCCTTATAGGATTCGTTGATGCATGTACAGCTTAGTAATTCCTTACTCTGAGAGCCATTAATTGGTGCGAGCTTATGTTATTTGTATCATTTGTTATAGCAACGACTATATTGTTGTTCTTTAGTCATGTTATCTTTTTTATCGACACCATACACGGTTATCTAGTTAAATAAGGGTATTTTAGCCATGTCTAAAATTATATGGATATGAGGACTAGGAATTACTTCCTAATGACCTTAGCAAAATGGGGATGGTGCCTCAAATTTTAAGGGTCCCAGAAAATCGTTCCTTTAGTGGGGTTTGATAAGAGAGCAGCCCAACCCATAATTGAAAACCCGGATCCGCGCTATAACCTCTGTTAAGCTCCAGATTCCAGAAGAAATTTGCTTTTCTCTAAAACTAAAACCTTAGAGGAAAATTTTGCTCTAAAACCCTGAAAATTTGGTTAACATTTGCTTCTCCAATGGAGGGTGTTACACAAGGACTTAAGTTAATTGCGAAAAATTATTCATCTTCTGCTAAATCATCTTCTTTTTACTACTTCTAGTAGTTTCTCTACTGATCAAGCTCATATTGTTGTTCGTAGAACTTCAAGGTACTTTATTAATTAACCACAAATTAACTCTTTTTCGTAAATTTTGTGCATAAAAAATAATGGGTTTTATTCAATTTCGTCTTTTTAGTTCATTGTTTGTGTCTTTAGTTTGATACAGTGGTAGTACTATCTATTTACTTACTACATTGTGGTAGATGCTATGGAAATTGTCTATAGCTTAAGAACATTGTCAAAAGACCCAGTACTGAGATTTGCATACGACAGAGTTGGGCTACGAGATGTTTATAAGATTCAATTTGTCTATAGTTGAGCTAACTATTGTAGTGTCATGATTTATGACCTAATTTGGAAGATGCAATTCGATGATTCTTTTTAGTTTTATTACTTCAAGGCTCAAGCTCTAGTGGCATGGTTTATAGCATATGGTTTATAATATAGATAGCAACCAAATGATGAGCTTCCTCCTATGTGTGCCAGTGTGCTGTTGTTGTAGCATGTCCATGTTGCTTGGTAAGGACGCTATTATAAAACCAACAACTAGAACATCGTATAAAAAAATTGGCATGGAAACCTAGGTATTTTATGTGGTTCAGGTATATTTACATATATGAATGGTTTCTCACTTGTTTCAGTAGCAGATAATTAGCTTTCTTTTAATTCCTCTTAACAAATTATGGCATATTGTCTGAAATACCTCAGATAACACATGACACAATTGACATCTAGTCCGTGTTCTGTCCTCCCAGATTTCAAAGTTACTTGATTTTTTTAGTTCTATCGACGAGTGATATTTTGGTTGTGTACATTATTTTGCAATTTCCTGCACCAGTCTGTTTTTGTTTTTGGTGATGGTTTTTTTTCTTTCCTTCTGTTTATACGGATGTACTTGCTTTGCAGTCAAATGGTTTCAGTTTGGACATGAACATAACTTTGTGCCGTTGTCTTCGTTGTTGGCGTTTTTGTGGGCTTCACATTGAAGAAACGTGTTCGAAGATGGGCTAGCAGAGCTCTCAAGCGATTGAGGGATGATTGATGTGACTAAGTTATCAAGTAAGTCCTTTACTTACGTAATTGCTGTAACTAGGTTGACCTTATCACGCCTGCAATGCCGCTAGAATGAGCATTTATATATTTATGTCATAGTTTCTATTGTAATTAAAAGATGGAATTATCTATAGTTTTGTGAATCAGAATCCTTTAGCATTACATTAATTACAATAGAATATGTTTAAACAATTTAGTCAACTTGAGCCAACCTTTCATTATCAATAGTAGTTACGGTTCCTCTATCTAATCTCTAACATCAGATGACATTTTCTTTTGGTTGGTGCTACATTTTATTTACATTATACATAATTTATCTAAAAATAGAAAATTATTAAGGAAAATATGTAAATTTATATTTCTTTTTTTTTTCTCAATTGTTTCCCTTTAATAATTACAAAAAAATAGTAATAACCATGAACCTGTAGAAATTCAGGGCTTCAAAAATACTCCTTATGGAATTCAAATCGTGTGGTAGTAGTTTGGATTTTCTCAAGTGATAACTTCCTCAATTCCTTCGCAAGTACTGGCATTCCACAGTAGAATACACCTACAACCATTTGGATCATACAGATTATGAATTAGTTTACATCTTTATGCATCTAAGAAAATTCAAACACGGGTTCTTCAGAACCCGTTGCAACTCCTTGATTGTTCCGAGCTCTTAGTTTAAGATTTCTTTACTTACCTACTGTAGAGTACGGATGCTTTGAAGCTATCTTGGTGAAAACTTCTCTCCAGTTTGGCCTTGCAAAGTGAGTCCTTACCTGCCTCAAGTAACATTCAAATTTTGTCATAAAGAATGCAATCACGAACCATATAATTTAGTAAATATGGAAAGTGATTGTTATAGGGTTCATTAAGATAATTCTAGTATTATGAGGTGGGTGTTGGTGTGGGGCAATTTAGATTTTTCTCACCACCAACGAATCTTTGCACTCGAGTTATTTATGTTGTTATGTTGGTCCAGGGTAATTTTCTCAGTTCACAAGGTATATGAGTATTTTCACTAGGTGAAGGTGGGTGCTACATATATTTTGTAAACCAGGGCCTGAATATACGAAATGTTCGTACCCGGGTTCCAGATAAGATGTCAACACCATTTTTAGCATGGTTTAGGGCCTGAACCATGGTGAGTAAAGTAGACCTTGCATCACCTTCTTCATAGACACTTGTTAAGTAATTGTGCATCTCTATAACTCCCTGTTTTCAGTTCAAATCATGTAAGAACCAAGAAGATTCAAAACAGGCAAATAGGAAATTGTAAACTCAGGGTACCTACTTTTTGGTCCATTTCAGCAACTTCATTCATAACACCTTTAAACCATTCAAAAGAGCCAGGTTCTCTGGTAACCCAATAGAAATGAGCACTAGTAGTTCTTTGTGGCTTCTTCTTAATACTTGATGAGGTTGTTGCTGATGTTGCTGTTAAAGAATTGACACTATTCAGACTATTGTCCTCTGATCGGCTCATATCCGTTACCGACGAATCCTGAAATTCATATAAATAAAATTCCTAGTTAATTCATATGGTTCATAAAATAACTAAACTGTGTGAAAATTTTGAAATCAATTGTTCTTATTTTCTTACTGTTTGATCCTCCTCTAGTCTTACGTTGTTGAGGAGATCTCTGAGTATACTTATGAAAGGAGTTGCTCCAATTCCGAGTCCAACCAATAGTAAAACGTCGTAGTTCCTATAATCTTGTGCTGGAGCTCCATATGGTCCATCAACAGACAATCGCGGTAAACTGCAAGAAAGTTAACCCCCCCTTTTGTATTAGCAAGTAAAAAAGAGTAAGGTAGCACTCAAACGTATTGAATAAGACCCAAACACCCAAGAAGTAGTTATAACTCGACTGAACTAAGCTAGTTTGGATTTAGTAAATTGGAACTGCAACCTCAGTGTTGTTATTTATTACCCTCTTTGATCAATTCTTCCTGGTTGACCAAATTTTGCTAACCCAATATTATCTGGGGAACTGCAAGTTTCTGTGAATACTCTCATTAGCTCTTGTGTCCAATCTCCTACTGTTCTTATGTGTACACTCAAGTAGTCATCTCCGGGTGCTGATGTTATTGAAAATGGGTGCCTGCAAGTAACCAAAATTAGGAAAAAAGAACCAGTTAGTTCAGAAAATCCCTGAGATCTGAACTGAGCGAGAACCCGACTGCCAGGGTGTGAAATTTACCATTCAAATGAGGAGATTGTTGGGCATTGCAGAAATATGTATTGGCCACTTTTGTATTTAAACCCTTGGGGTTTAGACATAGTTAAGCTGAACACATTTCCTGGTAATACTGAAACCTGTTGATGAATATCACAATGAAAACTGTTAGACAAAGTCATTGTGTTTGTCTGCACTCTACAGTTGGAAGATCCTGTCCTTACTCACCATTAGGGTTTTGCAGTAAAATTTCAAACCCTAGTTGGATAGAGAGCGTGAGGGTATACCTTGAAAATCTTAACAGAGAACTGTCTTGATCTTCTGGTTCTTAAGCTTCTTTCTCCAGCATAGAGTAACAATGGAACACAAATGTACATCCATGTCTGTAAGTATATATTTCAATGCTTAGTTTATTTGGATTGTCTTTTCGAGCCTTTAAGCAGATAAAAATGACATTGTGGCTTTATGCATGATTAGTCTGATGAGTTGTAGTCAAACCTGAGTTGTAAGACTGTCTTTTGCAATGGGGTATTTTTAGCAGAAGTGAAATTCTCTTTTGATGACCTAACTAGTTATCTGAAACAATGGAAATGCATGATTGATTCACAAGGTTCTTACCGTTTTCTGATACCAATCATGAATGAAGAAAGTGCTTTCTCCGTGAATGATAAGCAAGATGTAGACGATAGCAAAAAGATGATGAGAATACCAGAAGGCATTGAAACCAGTCATTCTGTTTAATGGTGGTGGTAATTTCACTAGATTCTTTCTGAATCGGCCAGTTGCAAGTACGAAAGCAATCGTCATCAAAGCCAACATTGTAAACCCGGTTACACATTCTATACCTGTGAATAAGTACTTGAACGTTGGTTTTATGCCTTTGAACTCCTCTGCAATTAGGTCGAACTTTGTTTGGGAGGAGTGTACTAAACGTGGAAAATCACAGACTAAATGGTTCCCTGTGTGTACTACTATTCCTACTGCTATTGCTGATGCAACAACCTGAATACACAATCAAAGAGAAGTAAAAAAGGTCCCATTAGTATCATTTTTATTGTCACCAATAATCAGATTAGAGTACTTTAGAATGAGCATTACTATTATTTACAATGTGTATTATTTCGACGCAGTCACTGGTATCCCATGCACACTTTCAGCTATAGATTATTTTTTAAATTGTTTGATTTTTTGTGAAGTATCCCATGCACACTTTCAGCTATAGATTATTTTTTAAATTATTTAATTTTTTGTGAAGACGAGCTGTATGCACCTTTTTAGCTTTTAGAAATAAATAGCTATATTAAAGATTATTTTTAAATCATCTGATTTTTTTTGTAAAGACGATCTACGGATATACTTACAGTGAGTATTGTCCACTCACATTAACAGTGACAGTGAGTGAACCAAACTGAAAAATGATAATTAAAACTCTCACCTACTACCACCACGCGTAAAGAATCACTCAACAACTCAGTTGGAAAATATTTCCTTCCAAGGAAAATATTTCCCAAACGAAGTTGTAGACTTTTTCCAAAAAGGTAAAACAGCTAAACTCACAAGTCTTCTCTAATTTATTTTTGTAGAATGGTTCATAAAACAACTTTCTCACCTACAATTTATATCAATTTATATACCTTGTGGAAGTTGATGTTGTCATCAAATGGAACGAACAATCGAGCACGAGTAGAACGAAGCCACGTAAGCATATTTCGACAAACAGGCAATAGAATCAAAGCCATATTGAACTTCAATGTCTCAGCAGCACCTTTAGCAGTAGCAAAACAATACCCCATGACTTCAAATGCAGCTCTATGCCGGTATTGATAGAACTTCCATCCAAACAAACCAGCCATTATGAGTATCCAAACACTCATTATCCATGCTCTTTGCCAATTCTCAAGAACCAAATACTTGATTTTATGGGTTATTTTTCTGACCAAATTTTGTAGTGGTCTTGGTACCAATGTTGTTGTCTCTGACGGTGTTCCGGTGCCTCCTCCGGTACCCCTGTTGTTGTGGTTGTTCCAGTTATTTACACTGGATATGCTTAATGGTCTGCTGTAATTCATGTAATTGTCTCTCTGTAATAGTAATGTTTCCAACTGCCATAACTGAAAAAACAAAAAAGAAAATCACAAAAATACAATTTAAGACACTAGTACTTTTGTTTGTTTCAATCAAACCAAACATGACTTAATCCTAAAGAGATAACTATGTTAATAGGAAGATCAATTTCAGATATAGGGTAACTCGCCGATGTCAGCACTTCCACGGGTGCAACCACCGGCCACCTTATTATGCAGGAATGATGGTGACCGCAGCAGCGACAGCCGTGATGCTATGCTACACGATAGCGACGGAGTGGTAGCTGAGATGATGATTGGGAACCTTTTAAGATGCTGATGGTGTTGATGAGGTGGTAGTGGTGACAGTGATGTGGACAAAGCAACTAGATAAACTTTTAATTGAGGTAGCTCATAACCAAATCAGGTGTGTCAATAACCTCAAAACCAAGAAATGAAAAAAATGGAACTTTTGGTTCTTTGATTTTGGTTCCAAATTCTTACCTCGATGTATCCAAGATCTTCAGGATCCAATTCTTCCATGATCAATGATGCATATTCTTCAGCTTGTTCTTTCAACTTTGATAATTTGTTTGCAGAAGCACTCAACATTATCAACTACTTGTTCAAATGCCCCCAAATAGAAGAAATTAGTTAATATGCCCCCCCAAAAGAAGTAATTAGTCTTCACTAATCCAAAAATTAAAATATAATCAAAATTTACTAATTACTCATGACTTACCTCTCTTACTTCCTCTCTTGTAATTCTCCCATCTTCATTACTATCAGCCCTTCATTAATCCCAAAACAAAAACTTCATTAATCATCAAACTAATCAAAAATTACTCATAGTAATTAATCTAATTAAAACTCATTATTATCATATAGTAATATTACTACATACATGTCAAAGAATATTTGAAGCCGAGCATCAAAACTTTGATCTGAAATCTGCAACCAAAACTCATGAAGTTCATCTTTATTAATCTTTTTGACTTTTTGACGCCTCCTTCGGGCTAACGCATCGAAAATTCCTACCGCAAACTCTTTCGAATCAACCATTCCTAGACAAACAAATCCAACTCCGATTACCAAACGTTCCGAAGAACACGAAAAGAAGGCGAAAAAGAGAGGTAAGTGAAGCACACTCAAGAACAAGAAGTAGTAGTAGTACTACTACTTACCTATACATTCACCGAAATCATCTCTAGAAAGTAAACCATCTTTAGCAAGTTTAAAAAATCTTGATTCAACTTTCAACCAAAGTTCATTAGCATCATAATTCTTCCCTTTCCTTGTACTAGTAGTATTTTTGTTAATGAATCTTAACCCTTTCAAAGCTTGTTGTGCACTTGATAAACTTCTATCAAGTTTAGCTTTTATTCTCCGAGCATCTCGACTACTCAATCCCGTCGACGGTACCGGTGCCGCTTCGATATCGACTGACGTCCTAGTCGAAGGTGATCTTAGCCATGCAAATTTCTTCCTTATCCTCGATGTAGCGGAAAAACTTCTTGAAAGAAACGAAGCCGATGATGATTCATGATGCTGAGAAGACCTTTGTGATCTTGACCTTGGTGTATTAACATTACATATAACAACCGAATGACGCGTATCATCAACACAACCACCGTGATCTTCGAGTTCTAATGTGATTTCTACAAAATCTTGTTCACCATTGGTTTGATCATTTCTTGCCAAGTCTTGTAAAAACATTGGCAACATTGCACCTGATCCATTGTAATAATCACTTGTTGAATCTGAAAATAATTCTCCTGAAAAATCATATCTTGATCTTCTTGAACTACTTGCAATTGATGGTACTACCATCATCTCCTCTATACTTTTTCTTTCCCAACCGTTTTTTTTTTGTGTGGTGGTTTCCCTAGAGAGAGAGAGCAGAAACACAGAAGAAGCACCACCACCAGATGGCACTAGTTAGGTCTCAAAACAAACACCTCTCAACTGCTTGCTGCTGATTCTTCTTCTTCTTTCATTTACATCACCTCACGATTACAATGCCTAGTCGTGCTCTACTCTTATTTAGATGATCATGAAGGAAACAAAAAAGAGAGTAGTTGAGAAATAAAAATTCCCTATCAAAATATTACTTTTTTTAAAAAAAAATTATAATTTTCTTGTCGTGAAAAATTGATTGGGTTTTTGACACGTGTGCTATGACTCTATGAGTTCAAAATAGTGTTTACTTTTTTCTACTATCTGTTAGAAATTTTGAAGGGGGGATTGGGAAAGTTTTGGGGAATGTTTTACTTTGGGAAAAAATTGTTGTTGGGATTTTCTTGCGTTGATCTTGTAGGGTGGGTGTGTGTATAATATAAGATTGTTATATTGTGGTCAATCCTAAAGTATCAAATGTTGGTTTGGTGGTTGGATTACTTGTTTGTACTTTGAGGTTATAGACAATGGTGTGGTGTACTACTATGCTACTAGAAGATATTTCCACCCACTTTCTTCTTGGTGATTTATCTTTGTTTTGATTTCTAATTCTCCCTTTGTTTAGGAGGTGTTGCCACTTCTTCCTTCTTCTGAATCGCTTTCCATTGGTTGAGCGTTTTCGTATTCATTGCTACCTTCCTTTTTCTAGAAAAGGTATGGAAAAAATCCCAGATTTGAGCTTGTTTATGAATTTTCATATGAGAATGTTTATGATTTGAGCATCAAAGTTTTCCGGGGTGTTTGGAAGCTAGAAGCAGAAATTAGTTTTAGAAATCAGGAATAAAACCAATTTGTTGTATAAAAAATAAATTTCTTTTATAAAAAAAATTAATCCAAAGTTGTGTTTTTGAACTAATTTTTAACTTTTGGACTTAATCTAGTTAAAAAATAACTTCTAAAACGATATCCAAACACTCTTTTAGTTATGTTTGTAACCAAGGACGACGAATATAAAAAAATGCCATCTACACCACCCTCGATCTGTATCAATTTTATTTTTGTTGAAGTTGGAATTACCTCTAACAATTGAAAACTTCCTCTCAGTCACCATCGGAATGATTGTATTTGTGAAAAATATTATACCCCTTGTTAGAAACGGTCTTGAAAAAGTTGGTAGCAATTCAAAATATTGTGGTTCTTGAAATTGTCAGATTTCACGAATTCCACCATTAGTCTTGAATGAAGCTGGTTTTTCATTTTTAATGAGAAAATAAGCTGATTCATGGATGTTTATAATGAAGAATTATGTGCATACATATATTCTTAGTTTTATTCTTTTTTTTATATCAACGGGAAATTAGGTTAACAAACTAATTTTGAATCTCTAAAAATATTGTCTAACAAGGTTGTTAAGGGTTTCCCAACAAAATGATAAAAATTCAGTGATCACATTTGCTACTGTGGTTTACAATATGACCCTTGAATAGCCACCATTAGAGGTGTAAATTGGGTCGGTCAGCACAAGCACAACCCAGTCTAGTATGTGAGTTAGTCCAGTACGACACAACATAACAGTTTCATATACTGTGCTGGGTCAGGCACAACACAACACAACATGTTAAGAAAGAGCGTCATAACATGTATAAAACACAACACAACATGTTGTACAAATTTTGTGTATATTTTACAAACGAATGTTTATTCTAACTAGTTTTTAATATTTTATATTCGTTATATTAAGTTATTTTTATAACAACATATATAATGTCTAAATATCTAGAAAATTTCAACTTTAAAAAATACTCTTTGCATCCTAGTTTAGTTGCTTAAATTGGATTTTACACACACATTAAGAAATTGAGAGATGTATAGATTTTTTCCATCTACACCCTTGATAAGAGTCTTCAACCATTAATTGTTATTAGTATATTTAAAAAGAAAAATTTATGTTTCCAAGATAAAGTACACGGATAGCTTTAGAAATTATATAAAAAAATATCAATTTAAGCAAGTATTATGGGACTAAAAAAAACCTATTTAAATAATTGAGATGGAAAGAGTATAAAATAAATGTGTCAGACACAACACAATACAACACGTCCTCAAACACGACACATCTTAATCTCTGATACAACACAACACAACACGTAGCACGACGGACTTGCCTCTTAATAGGCTGTGTTGGCCCGTTTTAACCTCGTGATCTAAATTTTACTCTGTGATCAAAATTTATTTCATGACCCAAAATTTGCAATATAGCTAAAAATCTGTCTCGTAGCCTGTAACTCTACAACGTTATTTAAACTATGCTTCTATGTTTCTAAGTTGCCACATGACTCAAAATCAACAGTGTGGCTCAAAATTTGCTTGCTGACCCAAAATATGTTATGCAACCTAAATATGTCTCGTTATTCTGCAGCCCAAATTTTTTCAGTTATCCAAAATCAACATCATGCTCAGAAACTCTCAGCATGTCCCCTAGTATTAGCTAAGTGGCCTGAATTTGGAATTTCAACCCTCAAATTTGCCCTGGAGGCAAAATTGATAAAGAAAATGTTCAGGGGGTTCACTTCATATAATAAAATAAATAATTACCAGGGGAATATTTGCATCTAAAATAAAATAAATACTTTTCAAAAACAGCAGTGTATATGCTTTTTTTTTTTTTTTTTCTTCAATAGTGTATTTGCATCTACAATAGTTTAATTTCCAAACGATGGCTAGCTATCTAGCTAGGTAACGTTTAGTTGAATAATATTGACAATAAGCAGCATATATAACCAATAAACGTCGTAATTATATGAATTTTTAAGATTCGAAGTTACCGATTTGTGATGGTGAGAGTTTCTCTAGAAGAAGTTGTTGATGTCGACGACGATGATCATTCAAAAATATGGAGTGCATTAGTCGATCAGTTAGGCTGCAAGATTGATACCGATTGATTGCTGTTGTCCATCTCAAAAATTAGATATCCACTGGTGTGTACATGTCAAGCATGGTTTAGATATTTGGGAATGATGTTAAAACGATGGACGGATCGATTGACGGATCGGATCATGATACGGTGGTTGAGTTAATTATCATTGTTAATCATCTTATTATTCTTAACATCTAAATAAGAAAGATGGTATACAATTTTGCTTAATTCGTCATGGGATTAGAATGACTGTCAGGTCAGACGTGGTCGTTGACAGTTGACCAAAAGTTCAGATGTGGTCGTTGACAGTTGACCAGCAAAACTTCAGGTACCAATCCTTAATCTTCGAACAACTGGATACAAAAGTCGGATTCTCGACAAAACCTGAATAACAAAGTACAAATGACCCAAAAAAATGTACAATTTTACATGGCTTTCAGATTTAGCACAACACTTGCCACTTGGCTATTTTCTTATGGTTAGGAATACGAACTTGCATACGGTTTCCTTTTGGCAACATACCACCGAAGGGTTATCAAATGAGATTTCAAATGATTTCTGGAGAATTTCCAAATTTATTGTTAGTCCATAGAAATTTTGGAAAGTCCCCTAATGTTTCTTGTTATTGGTTAGAAACTTTTTTAAATCATTTAAGTTCGCTAAAACTCCATGTTATTTACCATCGGGGAGACTTTTCTAGGAAAATAGACATGGTAGAAATCTCTCCCCAAGAGGTGATATTTTGGGAGACTTGGAAATTTGGGGAATATTTATTTTTAAGAGTAGAACCAATTATTTTTTTTCTTTTTTTTTGTTTGAGCTAATGACCAAGGGACCGGCCATCTTTCCCAAAATCAAACGAGACAACAACGAGAAGATGCTAACCAGTGGTGAGATAGCATAACAAATAAAATGTGGGATGAGTGGAATAAAAAGAATGAAAACTTAGGCATAAGACAACAATAAGATTTATTTTGACAATGAACACATATTTTTACTAGGTATTCATGGTACTTTTATTAATATTATAACGTGCATAGTAAAAAAAAATGGTAGATGTTTTGAATTTTTAATTGGATTCTATACATTTTTTTCTCTCTACAAATCACAGAGATTTTTTATAATATCTCATTTTTTTGTTTCTATAAGTCGCAAAAACTCTCTAAAATACTCTCAGAGAATCACTAAAAATCTCTAGATTTTTAAAGAATCTTCAGAAATCACTTAAATAAAAAATCTATAAAAATCTACAGAAATTTTATTTAACTGCACCTGTACGATTAAGAAAAGCCTAACCAACCAATACCGATCCTTGTAGAATTCTCCAACGTATACAAATAGAATGGTTGAAAACTTAGCAGCTAGCAATGGATATAAAAGAATGTTCTCATGTAAGATACAAGTGATGTGCCCTTATGAGTCATGATCATATTATCACTAGACTATAATAAGTTTGTGCAATTTTTCAAACATATATTGTTCATATATCGTATTCTGTTTGATTAACTCACCTTAACCACCCCCTACTACAATAATTTTTATACTGTACTTTTTCTTGAAAATTTTGTCATATCTAGCTTGCTCGAGACACAAGACGCCGATTATCTTAAAGTACTTGGAACATCTGGAGCCATATCGAACAAAACTCCTCTGTCGACGGCTCTCAAACCGGCAGCAAATGGTGATTAACAAACAAGCAAGTTAAAAGTAGGGGAACGCCATTGAATTCACCCTAGGGCTCTTGGCAAACTTAGCTAGGGCCGGAGCAAAATATGGGCGAGGAATAAAAACGACCTTGCCAATTAATTCCAGGATTCTATGTCATATTCATATGTATTTTCTCCCCAATTTTTCGTACTTTCTATCCTGGCTCCGACACAGTATTTAGTCGGCACCATAAACACTCACTTAACATAAGATGACTTTCTAAACTGAGAAAATTGCTCAAAATGTCGTAGATTCGATTCTAATCTTTGTTGGTAAAGGAATAAAAAATGAAATATTTTCACAGTTCATTTCAGACACGTAAATATACAGTGAAACATTTTTCTTTTTTTTATTTCTTTTTTTGGTGGTTGTCGTATTAACCAACACAAAACATAATAAGGAAAAGACATCATTAAATATCACTTCACCATTTCTGATTATGTTCATCTTTTTTATTTTCAAACTTATGATTTAAGACTATGACTCTCAACTTAGTGATGATGATTAACAATGACCAGTATTGTTATGATCAGTTAATATTATATTTAGCGTCGCGATTACTAACATGATTATGTCTAAACCAACGGTAAATACGAGTCGAGGAGGTCGTTGTGAGATTGCTTATTAAATCAAATTCATCGATAATTGTCAATCACTAATGACATGATTATATTCCACCACGTATACCAAATATGAGAAAAATTGAAAAACATCTAGTTGATGATAGGATACTTGGTGGTAAAGCAATAATTTGACAAAATAGAAGATTATATTATATGATCAGGAGTTTTTCTATTTCTATCTTAACCTATTTTACTTGGCAAATCATCATGAAATAAATATTCAGTTTTTTTAACAATATTAAAAGATAGTAGTAAGTTTTACACCATCTATTTACTTTAGGTTGCTCAAGAATTAAGCAATCTAATTCTAACTACAATCCACTAATTAAAACAAGAAAGGAATAGATAGTGTGAAACAAAGAGCTAAGGTTTGCAAGAGTTATCATGGTCAAGTAAAATAGATTCTTATTTTTTCCGGTGAAAGTCAGGAATTAGGATATTGATGAATTTTGAATCCTAGCAATCTGAAACTCGGGTCATAGGTGTAAACCTTCGGATCATATCACTCACCTAAACAGTATGGGTTGTACCAAGGCAATTTAGGGGTGTAAATGGCAGAATTTATGTTATCCACGCAAACTAGAATGGATTCCGTAGAGGCTATTCGAGTTGGGTGTAATTGTTGTTGAGGACCAAGGGAATTTTCTTACAAACATTGTACTTGAACACAACATTTCTTTTTCCATTTTGGAAACGTTGTTTTCTTAAACAAATGGGGTACTCACCAACTTCCAACAAATTTGACCAAGTGTGTTTTTAGGTGATGCCAAAGATCATATATTTGTGGCTTCAAATTGTTCTCAACGACACACATTCTTTGTCTTTTTGGAGAAACTGTCTAGGTCACGTTATAGCATCATCTCATCTAATTCTATACACTGTTTACTGAGTAAAAAAATTGCCAATTTAAGGTTTCAGATTCAGTTGGTTGTTGTCGAGAAGAAATTTCTTCATGGGCAGTCACCAAAAATGAGCCTGTCATGTCTTTAACTAACTCTAGACTTACATAGTTTAACCATTTTAAGATTTGGTTAGTGACCAATGGACCAAGTCCTGGAGACCCAATTTGTCTGATTTGCTGCATAAGGCCCTTCACAAATTCAATACCTACGGCGTCATGAAGCGTAAGCAATGACAACTAGGGTTCTTATTTTATTGAAATAGACTAAGAAATCTTGTTTTGGTTTAAAAGAAATGGTATCAGAGTTGTTATTAGTCTGGCAGCTAGGTGAGTATGTAAGACAAGAAATTAATAAACAAATGTAAGTACTTGACCACTAAGTACACTTTAAAAGTAATGGATAGATAGCAGTAAGTCTAATTGCTTAACCTAAAATGTTCAAATTCCATATAAAATCGATGTTGTATCTAACAGGCTCAAAGTGAACTTGGTTCTGCTTGCGGGCTCAGCCACTTGAGGCATTTGAAAGTTTGAGAACTGACATTGGGCCTTAGGATCAAGTAAAAAAACACTAGCCTATTGTGCAATGACGATATGAAGACTATCACAGAAGTGCTCTCAGTTGAAACCTAGATCAAAACATAATTGAAAACAGAAGACGAAACAAGGGTAGAAACCCAATCTTTTGTGTTTAGTGGAGTTCTGGATATGATTTATTGAGAGAAGATGAAGATACATAATTCAACAAAATGTAATTTACGAATTGTACTTGTACATATGGTGATTTGAGGAAGACATAGGTCTCTAATCTACTAAGATCGAGAAGATACTACAAAAATGAGATACTGACTTCTTTACACTCATGAAGATAATACTCAGAGTTCTGTATTCACCAGGGTTTCAATGATGATTATAATGTCGATAGATCTGGAAGCTCTCCATTAGAAAATGTTTAGTGTGGTTTTGGTACATACCCGTCAACGGCAAAATTCCGGGTTGCAGCCGGTAAAGCTAAGCGCATACCATCAAGTTCAGGCCGTGCAATCACTTGACATCCAAGCCGTGACCTGCCAGAATACACCCAGCAATAAGTAAGTAACTCCTTAGTGGGCGAAAATTGGTTTTACAAGAAGGATGTGACTATTTTTGTAATCGAAAGATAAGCGTCATAGGTAGACTCACGTTTCGGTCAACCCAAATGCAAGATCCAACATGTCATTCTCCTCATCTGTAGGATCTTCTAATTTATTGTAGTAGTCCACATCCTAGATGGAAAGATGGTTGTTAGCTTCAAATCATACCTTGTAAATTCCTAAGATTGGAGACACCATATAAGACATTTTATGTGTGATTATGTACATACCATCACAATCACATGACATGTGGAACACGCTAGTGATCCTTCACAAGCTCCTATAATTAAATCAAAAGATTTATCAGCAACTATTTTGATGAATAACCTTGTTTCACTAAGTGCTATAATAAGATAGTCTTCGACCTGCTAGAGAAGATGGCTAAAATAGGATTAGTTTAAGGTTTAGATATCAAACAAAATACAGCTACTTGTTACCTTCAAGTTCTATATCATTTTCATGGGCAGCTTCTAACATGGACATGCCAATAGGGACCTTGATTTGCTGCTCCTCTCCATCCTTGTCAATGAATGTAACAGATATTCTGCATAATAACACAGATCAAAATCAGGAAACAGAGAAGATGAATGAAAGACAGCCATATATCAACTTTGCAATCCAAAAACTATTCGCCTAGTGAACTCCTTTGAGGACCACCAACTGACCAAAAATTTCTGTAGGGCTAACCTATGTTTCAGTCTTCTCATTTAACTCTGTTGTAATAAGCTAATCACAATCATATTGACCACCTGTCACAATCATGGTAAAGTCAGCACAAACTTACTTTTTTTCTTGTCCATCTCCTTCCCCGTGAGCATTATCTGCAGCTGAAGTTGAAAGTGGGCGGTGCTTCTGGAAATTAACATAGGGAATATTAGATTTACTTACTGAGGTTCAGATCGATAATTCACCAATCCAAGTAATATAACAAGGACGTCAACAACACTTAGCGAGAACAACAACTTGAATAAGAAGCTAATAATATCAAGCATCAGGATGCTGGTTCATCAGATTAAAGATAGCCAACTCAACTCATAACAATAAACTAACAAAGTTAATCCGCCAAAAGATGGTTTTATCCAAATATGTCTTAAGACTACCTCTTTCTTTCATCAACAGTATTGTTACCCTTTGTATAGTGGAAATACTCCCAACTCGGAGACACAGTAATGCTGAAGTAAGATCCTAATTAGATGTATTTGGAAATATCAAAGTCTTTACACAAAAAGAAAAAGATTACTTTGAAATTAGAGAGAGGGAATACAGACCAAGGTTTGTAGATAACCACTGCAAGGTCCTTGCAAGTAACCCCTTTTACTTATAGTAACCTGACCTGCCAAAAGAGAAATTTATTGAGTTAAAATTAGTATTCGATGTCATTCACATCACCTGAACAACATTTAAGCAACTTCACTAATTATCCCAATCTTGTACACACCATTATCTAAAATAAGTTGCTAGAATGACCAAGAATCGAAGTACGACCTTGTAGAGGTGGCCGTTTGAATTCAATAACCAATAGGCTAGACATTCAAATACATATAGTAATAGCAGCCTAGCAGGGGTATGACCCATAAAATTACTCTCAATGAGCAAGCCCCTATAGTTTCAGAAGGCAACTCTCGTTCTTTCTATGGAGATATACCCTTGTCATTTTGACAGCAGCTCCCTACTTAAAAGTGTAACACTGCTTGACCGCAAAAACAGTCATACGAACATTTCTATATCATGAATACATAACACCTTATCCTTCCTAAACATGAAGTAGGTCTAAATTTATCTTCTTCTAACCTCAACAATTGTAAAACTAGTAATTTCTCGTTTTAGCCACAGGTTGGAAATCTCATCATACAAGTGAATAATCGCAAAACCTATTCAGCCACAACGATTGTAATGGTCACCACACCTCAAAATCTATTTTCTGAATATCCCCAAACCATACATTCATTTCGAACCTGGGTTACCTATAGAAAAATCCTAAAGGTTGAAGCTTTACCATCTCCACTTAATCCGAAATACAAACTTTGTTCATCGGTGGATTTTTCTTCTTCACTTTGGCTTAAAAACGAAAAACAAGTTCATGTATGATTTCAAAACTACCATTCAGATCAAAATGGGGGTTTCTAAAACCTAATTTACAATGCCCATATCATAATTCTAAGTAACAATCAAAACCCATGATCAAAATGGTTTTTTTCAGCTAACAATAAACACAAGAACACAAATTTCATTAAAAATTAACCTGAATTTATCCCAAACAAACAGAACAATGATAGTTAGGTAAACCCATTCAAGACCTAACTGTGAACATCAAAAATTCCATAAAATTTTCAAAACCCAATATGAAAATCCATTCAAACAACACTAATAACCAAGAAACTAAATAACCCAGATTCAAATAAACGAGAAGATTATGTATAGAGAACGAAATTGAGCAAACTAAATATAAAAAAAAGGTGGAGTTTTTTATTGTTACATACATACCTATTGAAAGTCTTTGTCTAAGTAAAGATGAAAACTGTGAGAGTTTTGATTTGAACATGATGTCCTCCTGAAGCTCTTACAATCAAACACAGGAGAGAGGAGGAGAAGAAGAAGAAAAGGGGTCTCGAGCGTCCACAGTCGTTGGACTATAAGACGGACCAAACCCATATATGGTCTTTGGTCCGTCAAAAGCCAACCACAATCAGACGAGCGTTAGTAGTCGATGGTCGGGATTTTACACTGTTTACGATCAAAAATAATCTGATTTCCGGACCAAATGAGTTACAGTCGCGTGGTCATGTAGTGAACCGTCTGATTCTAGGCGGGCATGTAGTGAACCGTATGGTGGCAGGCGTTTATCTAAAATAACGCTTCAAAACACGGACGTTAACCAAAACTCCGCCTGATGAAGCGTTCACCCAAGATTACGCCTGATGAAGCGTGCGTCTAGGATCACGCCCACTAACAGGCGGTAACCAAATCACCGTCCCAATCAAGCGTAATGCTCGAGATTCACCTTGACGTGGCGTAAGGCTAAGGCTCCGCCCCACTTCAAGCGTGCGTCTGATGCTCCGCCTGGTTCTAGGCATGCGTCTATGGGTACGCTTGGCTGATTTGTTACTGTTCTGATTTGTTACCGTTCTGATTTGTTACCGTTGATCAACGACTATATTTTGTTTTGTATTCTTATATACTTATAAATGAATTTATACCTTTCATTCCCATTTCAAATCCACAGCTTTCACATTTCATAGAAGACTTATAATCTCTCATTTTCATAATTATGGCTTACGAAAATTTTAGCCTTAATACAGAGAATTTTACCATAGAGGAAGATTTATCCCTATGTCGAAACATAGTATTATATTATCCAGCAAGGGGTCATGAACATCGGATGAATGAATGAGCATGGAATGGTTAGAACATATCCATGCTAACTTTTGTAATGAAACCGGTAACCCCAATAACCGGAACATAGCATGTCTTTTTTGTCGATTTCAGGAAATAGGTAGGGCAGTAATCCAATTTTCTACTTTAACCGCTAAGGTGAATGAAAGAAGAATTAGGAATGAAACTGATGATGAAGTTGTTGCCAGATCTCTGGAGGAATGGAGAAGATGGAAAGGTTCAGATTTCAGGTACCAACCTCATTTCGAGATCTTAAGGGTGATGGAAGAATACAACCCTTTTGTGTTGATTATTCTCCGAAGATGTGAAGAACGTCATCTAGGGCGTCATACGACCCGTTGAAGATTTGATTATAGGTTTGCTTAAGTTTTTAAGTGTAATCTAATGATTTATTGTATTTCATTTCCTTTAATGTTACACGATGTATGCCTTTTCGATTCAATAAAATGATTTTACGTTAAACTGTTTTACAAAAGCAATTAACTAATCTAATCATATTTTAGGACTAATCAAATGTGGGCACTTTTAGCTATTTAATAAAATATATTGTTAATACATGAGCTAATAAGTAGACCTAAACTCACTTTAGAATTTGTTATTCCTCACCAAAATCTGACCATAAGTGTTCGATCAAGTCATTTCGTAAACGAATATGAGTATCTTTGTTGTGTACTGCACGTCGGTGTTGGTCCACTCTCATTCTCGAAAGTTCAGCAGTGTTGTGTCTAGAAATATTTACCGGTGCATGGTGGCTGCGTTGATCATACTCATGCGGCCAATCACCGGGTAAACGCTCATCCTCCACAATCATATTATGTAGAATGATTACAGTTTTCATTATATATACTAGTACGTCTGGATTCCACATTCGTGCTGGTTGCTTGATGATTGCGAATTGATTTTGTAGTACCCCGAAGCCTCGTTCTACATCTTTTCGGCAATCCTCTTGCATTGCAGAAAATTTTTGTTTCTTTTGGGAATCTGGATGTTTAGTAGACATCACAATAGTAGCAATCTCTGGGTATATTTCATCACCAAGATAATACCCCATATCATATTGATGTCCGTTTATAAAAAAGTTCACAGGGGGTGCTTTCCCGTTGATAAGCTTTTTAAAAATATTAGAACGGTTCATAACATTAATATCATTGTTAGAACCTGGCATACCAAAAAATGCATGCCAAAACCAGAGATCATATGACACCACTGCCTTCAGCACAATACTTTCACTACCTTTGTACGCAGTATAAGCACCTGATTCCGCTGATGGGCATTTACCCCATTTCCAGTGCATGCAATCTACACTACCCGGCATCCCCGGAAAAATCCCCTATCCTTGTTCTCATTAAGAAGCAGTTCAACATCACGCTCAGTTGGTGTGCGCAAATATTCTTTCTCATACAAATGCACTATCGTCTTACAAAACCTACGCGTTGCTTCCAAAACAGTGGTTTCTCTGATCCGTAAATACTCATCTATTGCATCAGCCGCACATCCATAAGCTAACATTCGTGTTGCTGCAGTAACTTTTTGATGAGGAGTTAATCCAAGAACGCCACAAGCATCTTTTTTTGAACAAATAATTATTTATAGCTACGACATCTCCCAATATACGGTTGAACAATTCTCGCCGCATTCTAAATCTTCTACGAAATACATTAGGAGGAAACGTCGGGTTTCTGCAAAAGTAATTTTTTCATAGAAGTTTTGCACCGGCATCACGTTCTCTTGGTATTTGGATACGAGTATATGGCCAGTTCATACTTGAAATAATGAATCCCGCAGTGACTGCTTGGTTATTTTGGCTCAATGCAAGTAAACCTTCGTCTGATGAGTACAAATTATTGTTATCATCATCACCAGATGAAGAAGAAGAAGAAGAAGAAGAAGAAGGAGGAGGAGGAGGAGGAATAGAAGAACAAGAAGCATAATAGTGATTTTTATTTTGATAATATGTCGTTGCTTATTGATATTTGTAGTTTTGGTTTGTATACTTGGAGAATCGAGTGTTCAATTTATAGGCATATTAAGATAAGTCTTTGAGTTTTGATATGACCAAACACGCTTGGTATTTTAATGCAAAAACAGAGTTGAGGCAAGTGGGGTGAATCGACGCATCAGAGATAAGAAGTGTCGATTGACAAGACAATACCAAATGGGCAAAATGACAAAGGAAAAAAATAAATTTCTTTTTGAATTGACAATACAAAACAGATATAAAGGACAAAAGAAAAGATTATTAATATCTTTGGAGATGACAACACAAAGCAGGTAAAAGACAACGAAAATGTAAGAAAAGTTTTTTGAAATGACAATTCAAATCTGACAAAAGAAAAAATTATATGTGCAACTGACAATTCAATACAAATGAAGTACTACTCTTCTGTATCTTGATTCCCGGACGCCGAGCGCGGGGGCATAAATGGAGGCAAAGATGATCTGGAATTATAGTTACTTGATTGCATTGTTGATGATGATCCCTGACCCATGGTATTCCACATTTGTGGTGGCAAAGTTTGAGAGAACGTGCCAAACCCAATAGGTGGTTGTTGTTGACGAAAATGGGCAAGTTGTGACTCCAAAATGTTGTTTTGATTTTGTAGACCCCGTATTTCTTCATCTTTGGCCATGAAAAAATCCAACCTCTCATTTGTTTCATTTAACGTAAACGTACGAAACTCTTGCGTAAAATCAGCATATTCTTGAACCAAACCATAAGCTTAAACCTGTTATGAATAAAATTAAATCACATCCTCAACCATTATTATATACTCAAAAAAACAACAACAGTGGTTTGTTGTATACTTATGTATGACAATTGTTGTTGAGGAGGAATGGGTACATGTTCATCAGGTTGTTGGATGTTGTGTTTAATATGGTCACCAGCATACCCGTATGTTTCAACCTCCCAATCGACTTTGGTGGCATATTTCTGCAAGTTAGTTACATGTCGCCAGTATTCCATATACAAATCATACGTAACAACACGCACTAATTGTTTTGCAGGGACCACTTCGTTTTCCCTTATCTCGTTAGCTTCGTCATTGTTCAGGTTGCTAATACGAGTAAGCGGGTTGCTGGGAACGCCCCATGTTTCATGATATTTCCTCCAACACCGTTCTCCGAGATAAACGTTATTCTGTGAAAAGAAAATAATCGTCAACAAATAAACCAATCAATTAACCGAAATTCAAAGAAAATAAAAAACAATCCTATGGAAATAAATTATAAACTCACAGTGCCTAGCCAAGAGAATATAACCCTTTTCTCTGAGAGCTCTATTGCTTTCCGTCCAATATCACTTTCCAAGACTAAGATCGCGGATTCCCACGGTTGCCTGGTCACATCGTCTACAGACAACTGATTAAGAGAAGTCCTTGAACAAACAATATCAATACTCTTCCTTCGTGTACCCTTCCACCGAGAAATTCTAGGACACACTGATTCACTTTCACTCGTTGGGTTCTTTGGTCGACATATACCCAGATATTCATACCCCCAAAACTAGAATGTGAAGACAATCAACGGAATAAATAAGTTAGCAAGAAATAAAAAAAAGAATTATAAATAAGACTAAGAAATTTACCTCCAATATTTGCAAGGGTCCGACTAATGACCTTTGTCCCCTGCCAGATGCGGCGAGACCGGAACACAATTTCGCAAATGCAGCACTACCTCAGTCATAATTGGCAACTGTATTTAGATCCTCAAAAGCAGCTAACCATCCAGCATCAATATAGGTCTTTGCATTTGAAAAGAAAAATTGACCCAAAACATACATACAAAAGGCTCTGGCCACTCTATCAGCAAGTATGTTATCATCGTTAGCCGCAACCAACGTTTCTGGATCAAAGTATGTGCTCAAAAATGTAAGCGTAATTGCATCTGAAACCCACTGGTTGGGAATATGTTCTCTATGTTCTCTTTTACAAACCTCACTATCTTTAGTTTCAGGAAAAACATACGCCCGGACATATTCAAATTGGTACTTTCCCGAGTCATACAGAATAGCACTACCAATACCAATACTTAATCTTGTCAATATTACCCAATCAAGGGGTGTGAACCCAATCTCACCAAAGTAGAAATGAAAAGTGTTCGTAGTATCCCAAAAACGCTCAACAATGTAGTCAATCAATACATGTGATGAATCTACTACATCCATGGTAAGTAAACGGTCTCATCCTGCCTTTTCAATAATATATTTTACCATAGGGCTGTGTTTAATAATACCTGCATATATATGAATGACCGATTTTAGGGAACCACGATGTAAATACTTGAATTTGGTTTCGGTTGAATATGTAATATTGGTCGAGGTATGACCCTGAGTATCTTCCACAACATTATAGTTCGCCAATCCGGGAACATCGACCCTTTCTTCAGTAATAGGGTCTTCTTCTTAATCCTCAAAAATTTTAGCCTTCTTGTTCCTCTTTCTTCGACCAACGAATCTCGACGTCACACTGCTCGACATCTGGGCAAACAGTACATACAAGTTTGAAAATCAAGAGTAATCCTCACAATGCACAAATATAAAACTCTACATTAATCAATAAATCCACAAAAATAATAATTTCATCATTACAAAAGTAATTATCTAATTAGATAATCAAATGTACCAACATACAAAAATCAACCAAATTACAAAATTCATGATTCACAAAATAGTCCACTACTAATCAAATCATCAATTGTACAAAAAATCATCATAATTACCCAATTCTATAATTCCATAAACATTCTTTATAAAACATAAACATTCATAATTCCCAAATTTGAAAGACAATCAAGTCAATTCATCATAAAATTAACCACAACTCAACTCAAATTAACCAACAACTTAACCAATTCTAACTTCAATTCAACAAATTATCATCAATTTTTTATACCCAATTTACAACATCCATAAACCCTAAAAATTATCCTAATTCCAAAATCACAATTTCTAAAACCTAATATGTCTATTTCATAATCACATGTTTAAACATACAACAAATATAAACAAATTTAATTTACAAACACAATAATAAATCATAATCTAAACCTATGAAATCAATTACAATTTATATCAAAGTTTAATTTTATTACCTTGATTGCTTTGAAATAATACCACTTGTATCAAATCTGCCTAGTTTTTGGGTGTTTGAAAAAAGGTTGAGCTTGAATTTGAACTTCATTTGGAGGGTGAAATGGGTTTATCAAGGGTTCAAAGGTAGGCGGGTTCAAGAGGGTTCGTCTATGAAGAGGGTTCAGGAGGGTTCAGGAGAAAATGAAGCGAAGAGGAGAAGAAGAAGTCCGCTTGATGGGGCGGTGTCACAATAGTCCGCTTGGTTTTGTAGGTGTAATGCTAAGGATACGCCCGGTTCTTCAAGCGGTTGGCTAGCTGCACGCCCGTATTTTTCCGCACACGATTGAGTTGCACGTGTAGATAATTGATCAGGCGTATGCTATTAAACCTCCCCATCAGGCGTTCGTCTAGTAAAGCGCCCGTCTCTGGGGCGTGCGTGTAGGAGTCCGTCTATCATCAGGCCTAATTTTCGTTACCACTTCACATCAAGCGTTCAACCAAATGTTCGCCCCACGGAAGCGTTTTCTTAGACGTACGCCCATCTCAACAAACGTATACCCAGACGTCCGTCCAATAACAAGCGTTGTACTAGACAACCGCCCGATCATTTTTATTCGTGAATCTGTAGCGTTTGGGCCGGACCAAAGAGTAAAATTTTTACTCTTTGATCTTTGGGTTTGGTCTTATGACTGTGGACGCCCTTAGGGGAAAAGAGTCTGATCTGAGTAGTGTAAATTACTATTTGCATTAAAAAGATGAGTTTTGGAGGAATTGGGTGAGTTGAATCGGGATTTAAGTGAGTTATTTTGGAATCTTTTGATTAAAATGAAAATAAAAATAAACACAGAAATGGAGATGCGGGGTATCGAACCCCCGTACCTCTCGTATGCAAAATGAACGCTTTACCATGTGAGCTACATCATGTGACGTTTGTAATGGTACTCTAGGTTATGGTTGTTAAACTAACTAGTGTACATCCATGGGTTGCTTCCCATTTTTAGGCAAATGATGTTCTAATCAGGAGTGAGCAGCCGTTGAGGTACACTGGATTTGGTCTCTATTAGAATGTCAACCGAGTGTCATTATTATCTTTATGTTTAGGTGTTAACAGGGTGTAATAATTATCTTTTGTATAGCCTATATATATGAGGCACTACTTGCTTCTAGGGTTTAATTAGAAAACTTCTTAACCGAATCCTAATTCAATCTCTTACATGGTATCAGCCGCCTCCTCTCTTAGGGTTTCTACTTTCTAGGGTTTCCTCTCTATAGCAGACTCTCCACTTCCTCTCATTTCATTTCTTTATCGTCTCCACCACTAGTGTCTCTATCTCTTCGTTTTTCACTTCTTCTTTCTTAAATCTTCATCAACTAAAACCTACACTAAATGGATCCGCCAACTGATCCTCAACCCCATTATGAAACATCCACAACTCTCACATTCACCAACATAGCTCACTTCATCTCCATCAAACTAGATGAAACAAATTATTTAGTGTGGAAAATCCCAAATATCATCTATTCTCATCAGCACAGATCTATTCGGATATCTGGATGGATCTGTTGTTGCACCACCTCTAATTATCTCTGTTGATGGTGTTCAACAATCGAATCCTGCATAACTTAAGTGGTTGAAGTGGGATTGATTTGTGAACAGTTGCTTAAATGCAACTTTCACAACCACCATCTCTACAGATGTTTTAGGTTGTGCAACTGCTGCTTCTGTGTGGTCATATTTGTCAAAAAAAATTCAAAATCAATTTTCGGCTAGAAAATCTATGCTTCGGAACACTTTATTTAACATGAAAAGAGGGTCTAAATCAATTTCTGAATTTCTCCATGATGTCAAATCCATTACTGATGCATTAGCTGATATTAACGAGCCAGTCTCTGATATTGATCTAAACATGCATGTTCTCAATGGTTTAGGAACTGACTATAATGATTTTATAGTTGCAGTTCAAACCAGAGATACAGATCTAACTTTTGGCGATCTAAAGTCCCGTCTCATAAATCATGAA